>ML803763.1:432465-448107 GCA_009831015.1 Picea engelmannii | reverse complement strand
AATTCTAATAACATTATAACCTGTATACAAGATACACAACATACAATGAATAGATAATTGATACTTATCTTTTGATTGAGAAGACCTTCCACCCCTGAGCAGGGCTATGACTCCATCAGGGAAATGGCTTCCCAAGATAGCCAGAGTCCACAATCCATATCAACATGGTCTAGGCCAAGGTACCAAACCTCAGCAACACTCCAACCAATGGTCTCTCATTCCCCACATGCATGTACAACCCAAGGTAGTATGCACGTTCCTTCCAGGGCTCCAGCACAGGCTGGACATGAAGTCTCATAGCACCGTGGCTCTAGGAGTTCCAACTGCCCTCAGAGGTCTCCAAGTACCCTCCAGGCCTCAAACCGAGGAACCTATCCCCACACTTCTCCCTCTATGGATCCAACCTTCTCTAAGGAAACCCAAGGAGAAGTGTACACACACCCAGATCCACAGGGGATCCACATGGTAAGATTTTTTGTCTCCAATCAACATCTTCCCCGAGCTACTCTTTGTAGTCAACATTCCAACTTTAATCAACATCATCTCATCTGCATCACCCACATGAAGTTATCAGGAGAGAACATAAAATAATTTATTTAGGAACTCAAACCTAGTTCAAAAGGGAATTCAAATTTTTCCCAAAACATGAAATTATATTTCATAATTCTTCTTGGATGTTGTTATATTAGGAATGCTTCATCATACATACAACCAGCAAATTGTCTATATTTCCTGTACATCATAATTCAATTGTTATATGCACAAAACCATATGCAATGATCTTGGAATTGTCTGCACCTAGCAATTCAATCATAATTACCAAACAATTTAATAAAATAGAATGACTCATCCTTCTATGCATATGCATGTTCATAATTAATATCTATAAGTTCATTACTTCTTTTTTTGAACAAGAAATTTTATGTAGTCAATATTCATGTGACTACTTGACTTGCAACTTTCCTGTTGCAATGTCTAACAACTCCTTAAATGTCCTCAACTTCATGAGTTAACAACATTTCAGTTGTTAGTAACAATTATTTCCATGCAATAATATGTATGCATGTACTTACAAAACACATTCAACAATTTCATTTAGTATATAATTCTATCACTTATTATGCATGAGTGCAATTCTCAATGCATACTTATTTAGTTCACCTTGTATTTTATTACATAATGTTCTTTATCTCAGTCCTGTATCTCACCACCCATAAGTTGTAATTTTGGCCAATGTGTTGACACATTCTCCACACACTTCCTATTGCCTTCCTAATTAATTGGATGCCTTCCTTTTCGACCCGAACACTACACCAAGAATATAATTTTGTGGTGTTCATTAGTGTTAGCAAAAAGGTTACAGTCCAAGTTTTATTTAAAGGTAAGAGGCGTTTAGTACATGTGTGGCTCATAACCTTTCCATATCCATACCTTTCCATATCAAGCCATGTCCTAGTCTCATACGTGACTAGCTTACTGACATTCATTCCTATAACAAGTTATTATCTTTTATTTCTTTGGTTATTACCCCATAACCAAATTAACATGACATTCTACTATGTCAGTGTGTGCATTCAAAAAGATAAAAATCTTTGAATTAATACAAGCCTCCAGCCTTTACCACATCCAGTGGTATGCATTCAATAATATAATCATGTGATTTTATAAAATAACTATGGCTGAGCAAATTATTACCTAAATTCCCTTCAACAATTATGCAATAAGAGTAATAAAACTCATACCTGTATGACTGCCATTAATAAATTGTATACTACCTGAATTTCTGATGGCAGTAGAATCTTTCGTGCTTCTTTTATCAAACTTATAACCAACCTTCAACTTTTTGTTGCTTCCTTCCATATGTAGCAACATCATCAACAACACTTGCAACATGAAAGAATTATTTTTCTTCTTATGGTTGTTCAACCAACCCTAATTCAATTGTTTCTACCGCAATTTCAGTAACTTATTTCTCCCTATATCATATTTCTTGTTGTTCTCAGAGTTTTCACTTCATCCTAGATTTCGAAATCTTCTTGTGCTCTCACTGTAATCATTGTACATGATTAGTTCTGACCTAAGAACTTTCTAGCCAAATCACTCTTGGATGCTTTTGCATTTACAGTCACAAACTAAGATGATATTAACCTTCAACATTCATTTATTTCCTGGATTCAACTAATGCAACTCATACTTGGACGAATTATAGTTCCAATCTAGCTATTTTATAAACTCTGGATTCTTCAACATCCATTTACTTTTTGTACTGCACTACATCGTCCTTTTTCTGACTGAATACCTTAGTACTTGAGGTTTCATGTACCTTCTCTTCTCTTTGACTACTAGTCTCAAACTTTACTTGCATAGCCAATCTATATTCATATTGTAAGGATGCACATATGCCCCCTTTTCTAGCTGCATAGAATTATTGCACATTCCTTCAGCTACAATGCTAAAATATCTCTTATAGCTACAACCCAATCATGCCCACTGGACCTGACTTAACCAACTCATTTACTTTTCTCTTGGCTCCTATAGCCAACTGTACCAACCAATATTTCCCATGCCTACTTCTTGGGAAATGAAATATTTCCTCTACCTAAGAATCTATATAGCTACGAATATCTCCTGAATCAGCTAAAAATAGTGAATGCATGGTTATTGATCATACCTTCTACTTCAATAATGTGTGATTGAAACTATGCTTGCTTGTTGTCCAGGATGCATAGGTCCTTGGTACACTTCTGATGAAAACTCCCTCTTTCTCCCAGGTTGCACAACCTCCTGGTCTAGGATCGATCAATTTGATGGAGTCGAATTGGCTCTCAGGCTCCTGTTGAGCCCCAAAACCTTATCCACAGGATTTTGTTTCCTTCCTCATGCTCGAGATAGAAAACGATGATCTTTCAAAACCCACATAATCCTTTAAGGGACCCTGTGCCAAGTTAGGGGCCAATCCGATGATACCTGATGGATTTCAAGACTTCTCACTCCACTTGGTGCATGTCCGAACTAACTTAACATTTCGGGTGCTTCTCTAAGCTTCCCATACTTCCAAAAACATCTTCCAGGCCCTAGCCCTTTTTCTTCAGTGGTGATAGCATATGACCATGGATATGACCAAGCGTCAAACCAACAGGCTCTTACTCCGTGCTTCGGTGTTTTGAGCTTCGGGTGTTTTCAACTCACCACAATGCCAATCTCCTGAACTCTGAACTCACGAAGGTCGCAACTAATGTGAGAGGGATCAATAGTCCTCACTCTCTACACAAATCAACGACCACAATTATCTTCGGGACTTCATGCTTCAGGATTTCCAAAGCCTTCAATGCCATAAACCTCCAGAGTGACAACTCTCCAGAGTGTCATATCTTCTGACATGCATCCATTACTGTCAACGGTCACGATGAACTCCAACACTTCGGCCTTCGGGAGTTCTCAACCCACGCGAACCCACTTGCACTGGCTTCCTCTGAAATGTCGGATCTTCCCCCACGTGTCTCCAATGACGAATGGTTGAGATATCCTGTGCTACACTGGGATTCACGGATTTCCTAAGTACCATACTTTAAATCCCCTAGAGTTAACGATAAACTATCACATATCCTCCTATGTCAATGGCTAGGATTCACTTATGCGTTGTGAGCCTTCGAGAGTTTTGCACACTCCTCGATTGAAATCTCTCAGAGTGTTGTTGCTTTGGATTTCACGATCTGTTGACACATACTTCCGAGCATCAACGACCAGGATCTACTTTGGCCTTTGGAGCTTTGTATATTTCTCTCTCCTGTGCACTCGAGCTCTAAATGCCAAAATTTCACGAAGTTCGAAGGACTTCAGAAAATTAACCTTCATGAAACTTACTTGGATCCAAAGACTCTCTAGTCTTCGTGCTCTGATCCAATGACTGGGATCTGTCTTCCTGTTATCGGACTAATCGGTAGGTGAGGACACTAACTGATCTCCCTAGATCCACCTGGATCTAGAACAAAACACACCAGAACATGACGCTTTCCTTAAGTTTTAGATATTGAATTTACTAACTAAAGTAGGATAGGTGACATACCGTTTAAATGTCGCTTCCTCTTGCCATCGCCATCCTAGCTCCGTTCCAACGCTCATACAATGATGATCCTGTAAAAGAATGCAACCAACCAAAGTTGTAGCAATAGCATAAACTCAATATAAACCTATGTATGTGATCAAGGAATCATACAATAAAACACAACAAGCTTTATAGGAAAGAATCATATTACTGTATCATATTAAATGTGAAAGAGAGATTACAACCATGGCCCTTATGTCGTAAGGTCCCTTCCAACTGTCCTTTGTTCCCCACACACTTTCACTCCAAGAATCCTGAGAGCATAGATCTGATAATATTCACAATCTATCTTGACAAAGGAAAATCTCAAAGCCACTCCAACCAAGCTAATAATTCCAAGCCAACCAAAGCTAAGCTCAAGAACCCCCTCTCCATGAGAGCTCCTCTCCTTTTATAACTTGAAGAGGATAAGGTGAGGAGGTTAGGATGATCCCACTAAATCATGAAAGTGAGTAAGATCCAAACCATTCAGATGCCACCTCACCATGGAAGTTTCTCCTTCTAGAAGATTCGAGAAAACACTCATTTTTCCCACGTGTAAGCATTCTCGTACCCTGCTTATAGTGAAACCTGCGAACTTTTCACACCCTAGCTATGATGCAACCTGCGAGAATCAGGCATTCTCGTACCCTGCCTATATAGCAACCTGCGAACTTCCTTTTTAACAGGGTTTTTACAAGGGAAAATGCAACTTCTTTTCTCAGGAAAATTTCTTCTCCCTTCTCTCTTCAGGAACTCAAGCCACTGACCCCTCTAAAGGCAACAGATAGGTTTACATCATTAATGATCGTAGGGATGACAAAAATAATTTATAACAGAGAGCCCCCCAAAGTATGAAGTTAGAACAGAGTGATAGCTTAAATACTTTGTCGAGTGTGTGTAGGGAACAAGGAACAATCGGTCGGAAAACTGCCAACAAACAAGGAAATACAATACAATAATATATCATCACTGAGGTAGGCATTCCCATACTCAGAATACAAATGACTCAAAGCATAAATGCCGACATGAAAATATCCATGTCAAGTAAGACAGGTCATGGCCACCAAACATACATTGTGGATCCATGCCAATATGACTCAAATCTGAACATAGCCACCAAAAATACACTGTGGATCTATGTGTTAAAGACTCAAATTTGAACATAGCCACCAGAAATACAATGTGGATCTATGCAACAGTACATTGAATATACTCCAACGCAACCTGAATCTGTCAGAAGAGATCCAGGGTCTTCATCTCCACCACTCTATAGTACGAATTTAACCATGTGAATACATGTGTCGAAGTCGAACATGGTAGAAACCACTTGATTACCAGTCATTAGTGTATACTGTTAACAAGCGCGAGGGAAATCACCATTAATGTGAATGACTCCCAAGGTACACTAGTACAATCCAGTGAATGTGAATAAATGAGCTGAAGTCGATCACTCGTCGGAATCTCCCAATCAGGGGTCAATAATGAAAACCCACTATCGAAAGAGAGGAGACCTGCCATTGAGGCATGCAAGTTCCAAGGTACCAATTGATTTCTAAGTCTAATTATTGGATAATGAGTTGAAGTCGACAGGAAAAGACTCATCACAGGAGGGCCTTAATGTATCCCACATCAATGACATGAAACAGGTAACAAGATTTAATGTAGATCAGAGTAAAAAGTGATTCAGGATTGACTCAGGGATGGCCAATGCAATAGAAGGATTAAAGACTGCAGAAATGGCCAATGCAATAGAAAGATTTTCAGGTTGGACATCTTTTTGAACATATTGACGACACGACAACTGTCTTGGAAAATAATGACTCAACAACAGGGATCACAGACCAATTTGTAATCTTATAAAGGAGTATGACCAAGAGACGAGTGGATTTTCCAACTAAGACACAAGGTGAGTGAAAGGGTGTCATGTTCAAAAGTGACTCTTCCATGGAATACAGGTTTAGATACATTTCTTTCCCAATTTTTCCCCCACCATTTCTGGCGAGTACCTCTTTATTTTTACGCAAGATTGAGGAGGATAACATATGCTTGTTGATGTAAGCTCATCCTTCGGATGAGTCCCTCGGAGTATGTTTAACGAACCCTAGGAAGGAGTGGTTTGGTCCCGTATGGGCCTGTTGATGTTTGTTTAACGAGTCCAAAGATAGAAAACTCGAAGGTTTTTCATGATTATAGAGTCTGGAAAAACACTTAAAAGAGAATTCTCTCAGTTCCTTTTTCATAAAGTAGTCTGATGAGACTGAAAAAGAGATAAATTATCGCTCAACAGACGTTTTCTTCAAATACTTTAATGAGCGTGAAAAGAACAAGGTCGCTCGGCAATCTTTTCATGTTTAGAGAGTTTGAAAAGAGCTTAAAGGGAAATCCAGTGGGTTCTTTTTTCGTATAACCTTTACGAGTCCGAAAAAGTGATAAAAGTATACTTGGTTGTATTCTCACATATTTGCGAGCATGAGAAAGAACAAAGACTAAGCTCGGTAACTTATTCTCATGTATTAACGAGCATGAGAAAGAACAAATACTAAGCTTGGGATTGTTTTCATTTTTACGCAAGCTTTAAAACAAAACAAAACTATGGTTGGACCTGGTTTCATTTTTACACAAGCTTGAACTAGAGGAAACTATGCTTGAGGTAAGTGGTTTCATTTTTACACAAGCTTGAACCATAGAAAACTATGCTTGGACTTCCCAATGCGTAACACATGGATGGTTGGTACTTAGCCCCCAGCTTAAGAAACTAGCGGCTCAACTTCAGCATGAATTCCAGAGGCTGAGGAAAATGCCCCCCAAGCTTCGTTTCATCCAACTGCAAAGGAGAATGAAATGAAGCTTCAAATACTAGACGAAGGACTTGACTCAAATAGAGAGGGGGAAAACTATTTCATTTTTTAACGAGCTTGACACAGAAACAAGAACTATGCTCGTAACCTCTGTTTCATTTTTTAACGAGGTTGCCACAGAGACGAAAAAACTATCCTCAAGTGGTTTCATTTTTTAACGAGCTTGAAATTAGAAAACTATGCTCAAGTCTGGTTTCATTTTTTAATGATCTTGAAATCAAAAAATCATGCTCAAGGACCTATGTTTCATTTTTTAGCGAGGTTGCCTCAGAGATGCAAAAACTATCCTCAGAACCTCTGTTTCATTTTTTTAATGAGGTTGCTACAGAGACGCAAAAAACTATCCTCGAAAGTGGTTTCTTGATCATGGATTCAAAGAGGACAATGCTCCGGAATGACACCATGTCAAGGGACAAAACTCGGTCATGGCTTCCAAGAGGTCTTCACTGGAAGGAAGAAACACACTCTGAAAGGACACCATGTCAAGGGTCATGACATGAGTAAAGATATCAGGCTCTAACAACCCTATCGAAGAGATCACCATGTCAACTACTGGATCTAAGTCATCAGAAGTTCAAGCCATGGGCGACAACGCCACATAATTGACCCTCGGTGGGGGCAATACCATCTGCATATAAGAACTGTTTAGGGAAGCAATCCAGTCAGGGTCAATGAATGAAAGTTGATCAACAGTCACAACTCGTCCATCGTGGGGGAAAGATATCACACGAAAAAGAGTAGACACAATAGCTTTCATGGCATAGACATAATCTTACCCAAGGAGTAAAGAAAAATCCAAGGGGTCTTGGACTACCATGACGTCAACGAAGACAGTTTTCCCTCCCAAAGTTACAGGAAACTGAGGAAGGGTCCCTAAAGGTTGACTAGTTCTTATGTTAAAAGCTAACAGATTCTGCGTAACCGGCGCAAGTGGAGGACAACCCAAAGCTTGCCAAGCAAAAGAGGATAAAATACTAATAGACGAACCTTCATCTATCAATGTCTGAGGAACATCTCGACCACAAATATGTACTGTAATCTGGAAAGGAATGTGAGAGGGAAGATGAGGTCCATTTAGCACACCCCAATCAAAACATATGGACTCATTACTTGGAGGGGGTTCCATGGGAGAAGGAGGAATAGCCCCCGGCATGGTAGATTCTATATCAACGAGAAAAACATGGGCAGTATCGGGTTTACTCTCTAGCGGGAGAGTAGGATCGATCGATGGAGAGATCAGATCAACCATTTGGGTTTCATTATCTAGGGGGAGAATGGGGTCGAAAGGGAGAAATGGATCAACCACTTGGGTGACACTCTCTAACAGGAGAGTGGGATTGACCGAGGATGGGATCAGATCAACCGCTTTAGTTTCACTCTCTGAGGGGAGAGTGGGATTGACCGAGGATGGTATCAGATCAACCACTTTGTCAACTGGTTCAACTAAGGATGTGACCATATTGACGACATGATCAACCGGATTGGCCAGTGAAGGGACCAGAGTGATCATTCCATCAACTATTGGAGGGTTGAGAGAAAGCTTATGGTAAGCAGCTGGAAGTTGAGGTTGTGAAATAGTCATGTCTTCCAGTAATTTTGAGGCTTTGTCCATATGAGGGAAAAGATGAGTTAGATGACTCCCTTTGCATAACATACATGGGAACTTGACTCTACTTTTCTTCTTCCCAACCGTATCATGACTAGTTGACGGGAGGTCGTCAGCATGTTATTCAGAGGCTAACGACATGGGTTGGCCAGGGTGTGTAGACCATACTTTTATAACCTTGGATAGACCAGGGAAATCCTTAAGAAGATGGCTACCCTTACAAAGCCTGCAAGGGTACTTGGGCTTACGAGTTGTTTGGGCGATCTTGACATCATCAACACTCCTAGCACGAGTAACAGTAACTGGTTGTTTTCCAATATGTTTGACAATGGTTGGAGGTTTTGATCCTTGCTTAATTTTCTTCTTCTTAATCTTCCTTTTCTTCTTCTTCTTATTCACCGAGTAACTAGCTTTAAAACTTTCGCTCGACGAAGAAGATGGAACGGAAGGCGACCTTGCAAGTGAAGAAGGTGAAGAAGACCTTACTGGTGAAGAAGGTGAAGGATCAACATGAGGTTGATGCTCTTGGGGGGAAGTTCTTGTGACTGAAGCACTAACTGCAGTCGAGATTACCTAAGTGGAAAACAACCAAACCGGTAATCCAATAGTGAGACCTGGAAGGCTCAAAGTAGCGATGTGAGGAGGAACAATGTTCCCGTAAGAAGGAAAAACAAAAGGTTTCCCTGGAGCAGAGATTCCTTCATTGGTCATTTCGGGAACTGATGCCATTAAAAACAAAAATCGAATCCAGAGTCCTCTAAGAAAAACAAACAGCACACGCTAAAAATCTAGTAAACAAGCAAGCAAACAAAACCTTCTCACAATGAATGCACTAGTTGATGATGAAATCCAACGTCGCGGGAACAAAGTAAGAAGGGGCTGAGATAGAGTGGGTGGAAAATTTATGTTGACGACCTGCTTAATGGACTTACACCCTGGTGCAAGCTCCCACACATAATCGTGGGTATACCCTCCAAGGAGCCCGAGTGAGTTTGGCCAATGTCAATTCCAGGTACCGTGAAGACTTGCCCCTCCATAGTCACCTCGTGTAAAGAACCTAGAGAGATAGGCCACTAAGGTTACCAATCACTACAGTGATGCCTGGGGAAATAGTCGACAGTCTGATCCACGCGCAAGGGCAGGGTATCTAGCTTGAAATCAACTTGAAAGGCTTCCACTCATCATTGTGGGTATACCTCTCAAGCAACCCCCATAATACACGTAATCTCTACACCAAGACCAACAAAGCAGGGTGAGGAACTCTGCTAGTCTCAATGTGACCTCGTGATTGACCCTTGTGTTAGAAGGGCTTCCTAGGACAAAATGTAATAAGTGGATTTAACTCTCCCTATCACAAGATACTATGCTTGTTTGCAGCTTTGGAAAGTTATCTTTCACACCTATTCCAAAGCCCTACGACTAATCTAATGTAGGTTTGCTACCAGAGAAGATAAAAATGTCTAATCAATTTTAATAAGCGCTTTATTTTATGGTTGTTGTTACTCAAGAGGAAAATGGCATGAACAATATGGTGTTTTGACCGACTCGAAAATCATGCAAAGATATGAAGATGCAATATTTTCATTTAGATGAAAGATATTCTACGAGAAGGAGAAAACATTTATCATTCCCATATGCACGATGTCCCAAAATATATTAAACTCATCAATATCAATATTCTCAAGAAATGAGAAAAAGGTAGTGTACACCAATGCACGATTCATGCCCCCCCCCGGCCATGAGGAGGAAAATTTTTCATAATTTAAGATCAAAAAATGCCAAGAATCATGCAATTTCACTACTTGAAATGCAAGGATGCCCCCAATCTAATATAAAGCAAGAAATTAAATCTTTTTGTTTCAAAAATTTCACTAAAAACAATAATGAACTTTCTTAAAACAAAGAAACCCAAACTAAAAGTTTTCTTTTAAAGCGAACTATTCAGAAGAAATCTGATCTTTCCCCAAATAATTCTAAAGAAAACACATGCTTTGTAATTGAAAGACACTCAAAGCAAGAGACTAATCCTTCAAAACCAAACAAAGCAAATATGGATAAAAGCAACTCAAAGAATATCAAGAAGACTGTAAACAGATCAATATAGGCTCCAAAAGTTCAATCCAGGTGTTCAAAGAAAAACTGGGCATCAAAAAATGACAAGACCCAATCCAAAAATTTTACAAACAAGCTTGCAGCCTAGCAGTATATTACAGTGTGAGAATTAGGTATTATCTCAGGCTAGACATTCGTAGGGTGCGAGAAGTTTGAACTGAACCTAACAGCAGGGTGCGAACATCAATGATTCTCGCAGTCCACAGACAAGTACAATGCGAGAATGTCCGGAATCAAAGAAAATTTTGAAAAAGGACAGGGAATCTAAGTGAACTTCTAGATCCAGAGAGTCTGGATGGATGTCCCACAGACTCATAAACCAGAAAACAAGCAATCAAAGGAAGGGAAACTAGACTAACTAGGAAACAATCCATTCCCCAGTGGAGTCGTCAATTTTGTTATCGGACTAATCGGTAGGTGCGGACACTAACTGATCTCCCTAGATCCACCTGGATCTAGAACAAAACACACCAGAACATGACGCTTTCCTTAAGTTTTAGATATTGAATTTACTAACTAAAGCGGGATAGGTGACATACCATTTAAATGTCGCTTCCTCTCGCCATCGCCATCCTAGCTCCATTCCAACGCTCATACAATGATGATCCTGTAAAAGAACGCAACCAACCAAAGTGATAGCAATAGCATAAACTCAATATAAACCTATGTATGTGATCAAGGAATCATACAATAAAACACAACAAGCTTTATAGGAAAGAATCATATTACTGTATCATATTAAATGTGAAAGAGAGATTACAACCATGGCCTTGATGTCGTAAGGTCCCTTCCAACTGTCCTTCGTTCCCCACACACTTTCACAAATTTCCTAAATCTAGGAACTGCTTGATGACGTGGTGTAACTGCATGCTAATTTCTGGGTGGACCGTTGATGAAGCCTCTGCACGACCTCATCTGACTCGAAAAATGACTGGACTAGGACAGCTCATCTGCTACTCGATCAGATCACAGAGTTCCTCCCATCATAGATGACTGGGCACGTTGACTTTGAGTAGCCTTCGATACACTTCGTCCATTTCTGTGTACTTGGCGAAGGTAGGCTTGGTAAGGAAGATGTATCGAATCTTGTGTTGGATACTGATGTCCCACTGAAGAGCGTCTAAAAACGCCTTGCCGGTGATGCTCCCTTGAATGCCCGCAAACTTTGAGTTTTCCTTGGCCACATTGGTGAATCTCTTCTTGTAGTCTAGGAGTGTCATCAATTTATCATTGATTACCTTCAGACCAGGCAGACCTTTCTTCTATAGAGCCTCAATCTTACTGAAGAATCTTTGTACCCCTAGGTCCATGGCCTGAACCTTTTCTTCCAGCTGAAGCATTAATCCTCTCTTGGTCAAAACTCTTTTGACCTCAAGGATGGTCTCTGTTCTATCTTAAATTTTCAGCTCTTCCAGCTCTTCCCCGGTCTTAGAATTGAGGAACTTGATGATCTCGTTTGCCTGTGTTGGCATGTCTCCCAATTCTACTCTGATCTTCTCGATGGCCTGTTTGCTTCTCTGTACCAATTCATTCTACTCAAACATGATCTGGATCACGGGTCATATCTCGTTCATGGACTTAGTGATGTTTGTCCATACACTCTCTTTAACCTCAGCCAAAGTCTTTCCTGCCACTGTTTGCTTCCGAAGCTGCTGTAGCTCCTGCTTGAGCTGCTATGTCACTTGCTTTCCTTGGAGAGGCTGGTCTGGAAGGAAGATTTGAGTTCCTGAAGGTTCTCAATCTCATTTTTTAGCCTATTGATCTCTGTTTCCTGCAGGTTCATCTTCTCCATAGACTTAGCCAGGTCGGTTGTCTTCTCCTAGGATGTCAATGGAGTCGTGGATGGGACTTCTGTCACTGATGTTATGCTCACTCCTGAAATTGGAATAGCACTCAATGGAATGACTTCCATTGGCTTCAGTTGCTCTTTCTCTTGTAACAGCCTCTCCATCTCAGTTTCCATCTCCTTAAGTTGTGCATTTTGCTCCATGAGCAGCTTGAGCATTTCATCCTTCTCTCCTTCTTTCTCTGCTATCTCCTTCACCTGCGAATCCTATGTGGGCGGGAGCTTCAGTTGCTTCCTCAAGGAGGCTATGTCAGCATTATTCTTCTTTATCATTTCCTCAACTGCTTTCATGTTTGAAGGATCGTAACCGATCTTCAGGACCAGCTCCTCCAAAGTTTTCATCCTATTGTCCTTTGCAAAGGACGATATCTTCTCCAACTTGAGTTGTGTTTGAACATTGTTCAGGGACAACTGCAATTTGGATGCAGAAGTGGAAGCATGCGCCAATGTATAGAAAACCATTTCCCCTGTCTGCTTGTGCAGATCCATCTGGTCGGCTGGATGCATGTCCTTCGTCTGGAATTTGAAGGTGGCCCTTTTATAGTCAGTGATCACATTGGGATCTGGTACTTGTGCCTGGAGGAATTCCATATGCATTCTGCCCTTCTCGGTGTCGAATGCAGATAGCAACCTATGTTGCACAGTCGATGTCTACTTCCAGAACTGGGTGTAAGTATTGTTGGTCAGGGTCTGGTTCCTTTTCTTGATCAGCTCATATTTTTCAAAAATGCTCAACTTGGGTCCCACCTTTCCTGGTTGAGTGTTCAATGGGGAGTCTATGGATTTCTTCGGCAATGCTGGGGTAATGACCTTATGGAGGCTCGAACCGAAGGGTGGGATACCAACTTTGGTCACTGTAGTAGATGAGGCTTATTTTTCCCCGGTCGGGCCAGGAACTGCAACAATCTTAGGTCTCTTGGTATGCAGCTGGAATTCTTTGGAAGATACCTTTGTGACAGGCAGAGATAAATCTTGCCTCAGCCTTTTCTCTTTTGGGACCTGTGGCATGGTCATTTGTGACACAGTGGCCGGGGGATCTTGTTGTTCTACTTCGACCAATGTGTTAGGCTCCCACACTGTCTGATTTGCAAATTTTTCCACCTCGGGCCTAGCTTCATGAACATATGGGATGTTCTTGTTCTTCACCCTCATCTCTGAGATGATCCCACATGGATCATAATGCCATGGGAAGCTCATGGAGAATTTCATTTCCCTTAGCATCATGTCTGCTTCTTCCCCAGTGCCCCGATTGTTGCATATGAAGGAGCCAATCTGCCCCTTGATTCTAAGCTGTTGCTTTTTCTTCAATGATACAAAATGGATATCATCTGAATTTATAATCTGCCTTATATATTCCAACGCGAAAATTCTGACAGGCAGGTACTTGGGCAGCTTATACGGTGCCAACTCGTACCCGTATACTCTGATCTCGATATAATTTTGATACAAGTACCAATCCTCGGTCTTTGTGTTGTCCGAGAGATGCAGGATCCTCTAAACTTCATCGTTTATCCAAGGCTCGGGCCTGCCACCTAGCATACTTACCACAGGGTGGTAGAATTGGTCGATGAACTCCTTGAAACTGAAATCAGTGGAGTTGTGCTTGAGCAAGGAGGTCCATGTTGTGACTGCCTGAGGTCTACCATCTCCATCCATATTCTGCATGGAAAAGCCAAATTTATCCACCTGGAAGAAGACGAACAATTATGCTAGTATCGATGAGTATCTGAACATGCCTTCCGTGCCGAAATTCATGAACTGATCGTGAATATTGTCTGCCAAGAATGTGCTGAAGTCAAACTCGGTGGTGGGATTTTCATCGGTAGAGAAAGATGGATAGAAAACCCAGAATGGGTTCATCTACCCACTGATCAGAATAATATCCTAACAAAGCACAAAGGGATGAGATGACCTGGTTTCCTTTAGTTGAGAACATGGAAGATGGATAAGGAGGATTTGTGGAGGGAAATTGAGCGGATGGGGGAAGGAAAAGCTCGAATATTTGAGCTCTTTGGGGGAAAGTCATTTTCTGGTATAATTCTATGAGAATTTCTAGGTTGAAGGGAGATGCAGAGTCATCTCGGGGGATTTGCATCATCTGGTCTATGGATTCGGGCGTGATGAAGAAAAGAATCTCTCCGGACGAGGAGACGATGGCTCTTTTCTCGGGAATATAGTGGGCTTGACACTTTAGAGCGAACTCGGGAAAATGGTGGATCTGAGGGAAGAGGTAGAGGGGTAAATTGGACTCCCAGAGTCCAATTTCATCACTCTGGTCTAGGAAAAATTCCCTGAGCCACGACTGAAGGTCTGAGAAATCAAAATCGTATTTTGTATCTACGATTAATCAGTCTTTGTCAACCAGTGGGATCCTATCCAGGTCGACAGGAGGCGGGAGAAACGGATTCTCCTCTCCTTTTGCTTGTTTGGACTTGGGCGCCATTTCTGCAACAGTACCTGCAATAAAACACAATTTTAGTGGGGGCGACTAACCATGGATTAGGGAAATTGACTGTAACGGAGGAGTAAATGGTGTAAAAACTCTGGTGTGATGGGTGAATGGAGAAAGTAGGGAGAGTAATGGTAGTTTTAAGGAAACGGGGGTCGGTTGGGCACGGGAGACAGGTCAGCTGGATAATGGATAGGTTATCCAGTAATAAATGGACAACGAATCATTTTGAGGGTGAGATGGTGGGTGACAGTGACTGAGGGATACGGACGGGTGACGTGGCAGCTATCAATTGGAGGTAAAAGTCATAGTAAGGGGCTTGCCACGAGCGACTGGGGGCGAGGACTGACAGCAATTATGGGGATGCGACTATTTCGGGAAAGGTGGATGGTGACGTCCAGAGGTGATGGAGGTCTGTCAGATAGTAGAGGATGATGGGACTCGGGTCCAATAGATAGATGCCACGTATAGGCAGGGGCCCGCCGGAGGAAAAATCTTCATTCTGGACCCCCCCCCCCCCTTGATTAAAAGCAGATCACCAGGGGGGGTCCAAAATCCATTTAGGGTCATTGATCTGCATGCATGTTTCTGAGCCACAGATCTATGCGCTCTGTTTATGACACATTATGGACCCCCCCCCCTCGGTTAAAGGCAAAACAGATGGGGGGGTCCGGAATCCAATAT
>ML803763.1:402904-432456 GCA_009831015.1 Picea engelmannii | reverse complement strand
CCCCCCCCCCCCTCTCCAGTTAGAAGAAGAATGGTCGGGGGGTCCAGAATGATATGTCCACCGTAGATTTGGTCGTCACGATCAGGACCATTGATATGTACACGAAGCATAAGTGAGGAGCAGAAAACACATGCACCAGGGAAAAACTTAGGATAAATGCATTTTATGGGTTTTTCCAAGGTTTTTCAGGTAGACACCACCATAGGGCTTGACCAAACGATCTTTTTAAGCATCTGAAAACATGGTGCAACATTTACATCAAGATGGTTTTATTAAAATGAAGCAACAAAGCAACTAGCCTATATTCTAACCTAGCTTCCTATGACAATTAACCCAGATTAGACTGTTGGGTTAAGAAATTACTCTACTCTGGGGCTATCTAACCAGGATTAGACAGTCTGGCCAGATTTATTCACTAATCTAACCTAGACAATTTGGCTAAGATTAAACTGTTTAGACAAACGCATTCACTACCCTATCAACATCAATTTAAAAATAACTTGGTCATGCTTGAAAGGTATGGACCAAGTTACTATTATTGCATGGGGCCTTTATTGAAATTCTTTTATGCCCTCTCTTTTTTCTTTCTTTTTCTTTTCTTTTCTTTCTTTTTTCTTTTTCTTTTCTTTTATTTTTTCTTTTCTTTTTTCTTTCTTTTTCTTTTTCAAATTATTTGCAGAATGAAAAATCATTTGTCAACAAAAACACTAGAGACAGATAATATCCCAGTCACCAGTTGATCCTATAACTTATAGGGTGATAACAGCGGCTCCACCTAGGGATGGTACTTTCCCTGTGAAGTGCCAAGAATCCTGGTTCCTGCCATTCTGAAAACTTTTGTCTAGTAGCCTTCATTGATTGATTGGCTTTATTCTCAAAAATTGGAAAAACAGTGGTCAACAGCTTAGGGCCTTCTCTTCGGGCTTCAACCAACTGACTAATGTTCTTCACTCAGAAAATGCAGGTGAAAAATAAAAATAAAAATGGTATGTACAATGGAGAGTGAAAACTTGAGTCTCTACTGAGGTGGCACATAATGTTTCAGCATTCTGCCATTTACAGGTCCTCCTGGAAGATCTGTCCCATCAGCGTTGTTCAGCAAGAAAGCGTTGTTCAGTAAGAAAGCGTTGTTCCCCTTGAATGCTTGGATAATGTATGGTCCTCTCCACAAACTGTCAAATTTTCCATGCTTTCCTTTGTCTTCATTTCTAGCGTCCCATCTCAGCACCAAATCTCCTAGCTCAAAATCATCTTCCTTGGTCCTTTTGTCAAAAATCTTCTTGATGCTTTCTTGGATTACCTGAGTCTTATTGAAAACTTCTTCCCTAGACTGTTGTAAATGGATCATATATTTGATCCTTCTCTGTGAGTCATTTGGCTCGGCTTGTACATATTGAAGAAACTTCATGACAAGGACTCCTAAGGAAGTGGGTAAAATTGCCTCTGTGCCATAGACCAGCTGGTATGGTGACATACCGATTGACCTTTTGGTGGTCAGTCTGTCAACCCATAATGCGAACACCAACTTGTTATGACATGATTTCTTGTTTTCCTGCAACGTTTTCTTGATGATATTTACCAAGGTTTTGTTTGAAGACTCTGCCAGCCCATTCCCCTGAGGGTAGTAAGCTGTGGAATGCCCCAAAACAATGTGATATTGGTTGCAGAAATCTATGAGATTCTTCAACTGAAAAGCAGCTGCATTATCAGTTATATTCTTTCTAGGACATCCAAAGCGAGACAAGATATTATTTTCAAGGAATTTGATAATAACAGAGTCAGTGGCTTGCCTACTTGGCACTGTTTCGATCCATTTGGTAAAATAATCGGTGGCAGTGAGAATCCACCTGTGCTGGCCTGAAGAAGGGGGGTGTATTTCTCCAATGAAGTCCAGTCCCCATTGCTGGAAAGGGGCTTCAACTGAGATTGGTTTCAGGGGGACAGGGAGGAGTTTCCTTTTTCCTTCAAACAGTTGACATTGATGACATGTAATCACTTTATGATGTACATCGGCGAATAGGGTGGGCCAATAGAATTCAGCTCTCAATATTTTATTGGCTGTGACCTTCTAGTTCAGATGACCACCACATTCTCCTGCATGAAATTATTGTAGCACTTGGTCAGCTTCATCTTTCAATAAACAATTTAACAAAATGCCTCCAAGATCTTTCCAATACAAATTGCCTTCTAGAATACAGAATTTTAAGGCTTTCAACTTTAAAAATCTAGCTTTAGTCTTAGTCAAACCAGGGGGAGCTTGTAAATTTTGCAAAATGAATATAAGGTCTGTGTACCATGGAGAGTTGATAAATACCTCTCTCACACTTGGAGTCACCATCTTTCCCTGTTCATCTACTGCAGCTAAAAAAATAATGTCAAGAGCATGGAAATTTGATTCAGCCATTAATTTTGCTAGGCCTTGACCCTTGATTAGTTTTGTAGGCTTAATCTCTATATCGTATTCTAAAATGACAACAATCCATTTTCCCCTTCTTCCATCCGGGTTGTCCTGGGTCAAAATTTCTTTTACTACCGCATTCAGAACATATGCAATAGTGTGGGAATGGAGAATGTAGACTCTAAAGTCTTTTATGGCTTTTACCAAGGCAAAAGCCTGCTTCTCCATTATCTTGTAATTCAGAGCATCGTCTCTTAACGCTTTACTGAAGAAAGCTATGGGTTGTTCATACCCTTCGTTGTTCTTTTGTAGTAATACCGCTACTATTGTATGTTCAGAGGTGAAAGAAAAAAGATAGAAATCCTTAGTAAAATCAGGGCTGATCAAAACAGGGGCCTCTATGAGTGCTCGTTTGACTTGTTCGAAAGACTGTCTGGACTCAATGTCCCATTTTATTTTTATATCCTTTTTTAGTATATTTGTAATGTTTCTGAGGAGTTCTGCCAGATTGGGAATGAATCTTCGTAGAAAATTTATTCTCCCGATAAAAGACTGTAGTTCTTTGAGGTTTCTTGGGTGTTCTAATTTTTGTATGGCCTCGATTCTGCTAGGGTCTATTTTGATTCCGTCCTTGGAGATGATGTGTCCTAGCAGTTTGCCTTCCTCTAGCCCAAAGAGGCTTTTCTTAGGATTTAAAGAAATCCCAAACCTTCTACATTTCTCGAAGACTCTTCTAAGGTGTCGTAGGTGTTCATCATCAGATCGGGAAAACACAGTTACATCATCCAAATAGATGACAATAAACTTACCCAATTCTTCCACAAAGGCAATATCCATCTCTCTCTGGAAAGTGGATCCAGCGTTCATCAAACCAAAAGGAATTTTCACATACATGAAATTGCCCCATGGTGTAGTGAAAGCGGTTTTGTCTTGGTCATCCAGGTGAACTAGGACCTGATTGTAACCCGAGAAACCATCTAGCAAAGATATTCAACTGGATCCGACTACCCTTTGAAGGATGTGGTCCATTTTTGGCAAGGGGTAATTATCCTTCAGGGAGACCTAATTCAGATTTCGGAAATCTATGCAAAGTCTGATATCCCCAGATTTCTTACGTGTAGGGACCAAATTAGAGACCCATTTGGAAAAACGCAACAGGACTATGATTTTGGCATCGAACATTTTTTTGATTTCCTTTTCTATCAGAGGGAGCAACTTGGGATTTATCCTCCTAAGTTTCTGTTTGAATGGTTTTTGGTCTTCTTTTATTGGAATCCTGTGTTGTATGATGTTGGTATCATAAGCTTTCAAATCCTCATAACCCCAAGCAAAAACATCCAAATATTCTTCGAACAGCTCAATGTATTTGAGTTTTTGCTCAGGGGGTAATGACTTAGACAATTTGACTATCCTGGGTTTCTCTTCATTCCCTATATTACAGTCTTCTACCTCTTGTCCATTGGCTTCGATTTTCGGTTTTTTGGCTACATCGTTAAAATCAAACAAGTCCTCTAAAGGAACTAGACCCCTAGGAAAAACATTGCTTTTCAAATGTAAAACATCGACCTTCATCTCATCATCGCCTAATTCTCCCGAATCTACGCTATTTACACTATCAATTTCAAAATCAGATCTATTTACATTTTCATCTTCGTTCTCTAAATCTATATTTGTACATTCAAAATCGTTTTTACACTGCAGAAAGTCTTCGATTTGATCATCATTACCAAACACTTGCCAGTACCTAATATTATCGGGAATGGTTGGTCTGCATTTCACCTCCACAGTGTATGGGCGAGTCGAGCGGAAAGGAATCTTACATGTGGCTGCTGGCGTAGCCAATCTGTCCACCAGAATGTTTTGTCCCCTCGGCATTACCTACAAGTCAACTTCAGTGAAACATCTAAGGGCATCAAGAACAACATTCCTATAAGCTCTAAGACATGGGTGTTTCGCAGCGTACTCACCTTTGATTTGCTTTATTATCAACTCAGAATCACCTCTTACCATAATCTGTTTAGCACCAACTCTTTTCAAAAGCTTCAAACCGAGCATCAAGGCTTCATACTCGACAATATTGTTAGTGCATTGGAAATTTAATTTGTAAGAATGGTTTTTTGAATAACTGTTTCTGTGATTATGGAGCCAGACTCCTACTCCAGCTCCTTCTTTGCTTACTGCTCCATAAAAATCCATGCTCCAGAAATCAACGGGTAACTCTTTAGTTATCACGTTTTTCATTCTTGCTACCTCAATGATTTCTTGGCCTTCGTCTTGACTAGATGTATCTTCTGCCAGCTGAGTGTCTTTCTCTCCCGTGTCACCATCATTGTACAAGATAAAAGAATCCAATTCAAAATGCGCGGAGTAAAGAGGATAGTTGTGCGGTTTTTCTTGGCTACTGACCATGTACTTCATCAATGTTTCTCTATATAGCCTTCTTTGTTGCCCGAAAACTGGGATAGTGGCATAAGACATATCTAGTTGCAGGGTACCTCTCAACTTAGCCCCCCAAGACCGGGATAGAAACATTCCATACTTTGGAGGGATGTCTGCAACTACCACATCCATTACCATGCTCTTTGCAGGAATCTGAACCAGGTTGATACATAGGTCCTTGATCAAACCAATGCATCTAACTTCACTGGAGTCAAATGAGTGCAAATCCTTGTAAGGTCTGGTGACCTCCAGTCCCATCTTCTCCATCACTGCTTTAGGCATCATATTGTGGGAAGCACCTGAATCCAGCATAGTGTTATGCAAGATCAGGTCATGTATGTTTAGACTGATGTAAAAAGGAGCGACATCACCATTATCGTCTCGGCCATCTACTTCAGGTCCGAATAGAAGTTCAAGTTGATCATCTGTAAGGTTTATGGTATCTGAATGATTTGTTGATCCAATGGTTAAGGCCTTTGTGCCTATGTCAGGTTCAATGGTCAGTGCTTTAATCACCTGTGAGCGATAAACGTCTTTGTTCATCAACTCAAAAAGTGGGATGGGAATTTTTACTTTGGCCAGTTCCCCCTCCAGGCTGAAAGGTGTAGGAGCTCTACCTTGCCTCATCAATTCTGGTTTGTCCACCAAACTCTTCTGGACAGAAGTACTTGGTGGATTAATAGGTGAAACCTCGGGCTATGACGATCTTTTCATAATAGTAAGGTTTTACTTCACAGGAACTTCAGCAGTACTCTTCTCAGGAATCTTCTTGGCAGATGACTCAAGGGCCTTCTTGGTTTCGATCACCTTCTTCGTTTCAACCGTCTTTTTTGGGGAACTCCCTTCTATCTTTTTACTCCGCAGATTATACTTCCGGTGTACCTCCAAAATGGAATTTTCGAATGCCTGTTGTTCTGCATCTTCAGCTTCTTCACTTACTTTTGTTTGATTGAGAAGAAAAAGTTATTGCTCTTCTTGGGTAAGGAAAATAGCTTTGTTATCATGAATGCCCATGAGATTTATGTGAGTATCCTCCAATTCCTCGATCACTTCCTCCCCTTCATCAGCATAATTTTCTTGTAGGGGAGGTCTAATCTGCTGATCTGGACCCCTCTGCTCTCTTTGATCCCTAGGATCTCTCTGTCTGATTTGAGGAGGGTTTCTCCTAAAGTTAGGGTTCTAAACCTGAGGAGCGGGTGGGTGTTCTCTTGGAGGATTTCTGTCCGACACAGTAAGTCTTTCCATCATTCTTTCCATTGCTCTGGCCAAAGAATCCAATTTGGAATCTGAGGTTGACATGGAAGGTTCTTCTTTAATTGTGACTCTCCTCTCTGACCTCTGACGTGCCCTTTTTGCCAACAAATTGGCCTCCACACTTATTTCATTTTTTTGCATGTCTTCCAAGGTGGTAGAATTTCTTTCCCTTAGTTGGTATGACATGTCAGCGTCAAAACCATCAGGGAATTTTATCAATGCCAAACCCTGTGGAGGTTTGATTTCAGCTGGGATTGCATTGTACAAGTTATTGAAACGAGTGCAGTAATCTTGCACTGTCTCACCTTGATTTCTTCTAATATTTTCGTATTCTGACAAGATTTGGAGAGGGTTTTTCTTTACCTCCCATCTRTCTAGAAAACTCCTTTGGAATGCGGTRAGGTCAAGGAMKGAGGMRGCAYRCAAACCTTTGTACCATTTTTTAACRTCRCYTGTCAAAMTTTGSGMAAACAATCTCATTTGAACDYCAGCYTCATCWACTTSATGCARATCATARTAATYATTCATTTTRTCWACRTGWTGTTGKGCRYTYAAAGGTCHTGTTGCATCGAAYTRTGGAAGTCTYRTTTGATAGTCTTGGGGCATGGCATGAAGAGGCGYARCCAACACCAAGGGAGCATATCKAGCTGCCATGATGTGTGGAGGAGGTGGGATAAYARACTGGATGATYRGYGAGGTAGTGAYTGAAGAYGAGGAYGAGGARGGAMTRGATAGCAYYGAGGGAGTGRTTTGCRRTTTAGCAGTGGGAGACAGAACTTYAGGSGTTCGRGGTTGYAAAACRGTTGGGTCRAAAMTGATTCCAGTCACAAAACTATCRGACCRTGTTCTAACYAGGCTYTGTTGGGAAAAGGTGTCAAAGTCAKGGTTTTGMAAGGTAATGRGYTYCCCTRAAAAGGAAAGGGACTTATGMAAGGGAGTATGACTYACTGAGCCTTCAGCTATGGTCTTTTTCCTRAGCAAYTGTTCTGGGTTATCTGTCACTATCGCAGGTTCTGGGTCTGGATGAGATCGAGTRTAAACTTTCTTGGGAGCCAGATTTCTTTTTGATTTTTTATATATATACTTTTTAGTTTTATGAGTCCGAAAATAATATGTACAAAGTTTAATCAACCTCTAAACATTACTTTCTTCTCAAATTTGCAATATTCCAGGAACAAACTTTCTTTTTAGGGAAAAGAAAACGTGACATTATAAATTTTTAGTTCGTCCCCAGTATGGTCGCCACTATGTTAACACTCTGTACATTTCCTAGAGGTTGACAACAGAAGAAATATACAAAAGGTAACTTTATCCAACCACTTTTGAAGATGGGATCTATCCCTTCCAACTTCAGAGAGGGATCTCTCTATATAAGTTAGCTATGTTTCCAATTTTAAATATTAGGCTAGGTAAAGAAATAGGTCGGTTTTGCAGTCAAAGTGTTTTTTGAATTTGGTTGGGACAGTCTACACATCCATTGGGCTATGAGGTCTGTGTTTTAATAAAATATGAAATCTGAACCAGAAACGTAAAGGAAAACTTTCACAGGGCGAGATAATATAATCACTGGATTCTTTAATAGCATAAATGATGAATAGCAGAAAAGATGAGAAAGGTAATTTCAACAAAGAAGTAGTTAAGAATTCCTTTATTGAAAACACCAGAAGATAAAACACTAAAATATTTCGAGTCAGAAACAGGGTATATGAGATAAATCCTACAACATTCGTTACTCTTAAAGATTAGATTTAGAAAACAGTATGCTAACAAAGCGAGAATAACCTTCAACTCAGAGAGAAAAACATCACCAGTGAATACACGCAAGAATCCTGTAAAAATACCTCCTTTTTATTAATGGAATATTTCTTCAAAAATATTACAGTCTGATAGCGTCAGGGTGTAAAGATCAACAACCCTCAATACTTTGAAAGATGAAGTATTTATAACTCAAATTACAAACGATCCTGTCATTAATGACCAAGATGTGCTAAATCTATTTTTAGCCTAACTATCTTAACAAATTTCCTAAATCTAGGAATTGCTTGATGACGTAGTGTAACTGCATGTTGATTTCTGGATGGACCGTTGATGAAGCCTCTGCATGACCTCATCTGACTGGCCAAATGACTGGACTGGGACAGCTCATCTGCTACAATATCAGATCACAGAGTTCCTCCCATCGGAGATGACTGGGCACGTTGACATTGAGTAGCGTTTGATACACTTCATCCATTTCTGTGTACTTGGCGAAGGTAGGCTTGGTGAGGAAGATGTATCGAATCTCATGTTGGATATTGATGTCCCACTGAAGAGCGTCTAAAAACACCTTGCCGGTAATGCTCCCTTGAATGCCTGCAAACTTTGAGCTATCCTTGACCACATCGGCTAATCTCTTCTTGTAGTCTGGGAGTGTCATCAATTTATCATTGATTACCTTCAGACCAGGCAGACCTTTCTTTTGTAGAGCCTCAATCTTATTGAAGAATCTTTGTACCCCTAGGTCCATGGCCTGAACCTTTTCTTCCACTTGAAGCATTAATCCTCTCTTGGTCAAAACTCTTTTGACCTCAACGATGGTCTCTGTTCTGTCTTCAATTTTCATCTCTTCCAACTCTTCCCTGGTCTTAGAATTGAGGAACTTGATGATCTCGTTCGCCTGTGTTGGCATGTCTCCCAATTCTACTCTGATCTTCTCGATGGCCTGTTTTCTTCTCTATACCAATTCATTCTTCTCAAACATGATCTAGATCATGGGCCACATCTCGTTCATGGACTTAGTGATGTCTGTCCATACACTCTCTTTAACCTCAGCCAAAGTATTTCCTTCCACTGTTTGCTTTCGGAGTTGTTGTAGCTCCTTCTTGAGCTGCTCTGTCACCTGCTTTTCCTTGGAGAGGCTGGTATGGAAGGAATATTTGAGTTCCTAAAGGTTCTCAATCTCCTTTTCTAGCCCGCTGATCTCTGTTTCCTGCAGGTTCATCTTCTCCATAGACTTAGTCAGGTCGGTTGTCTTCTCCTGGGATGTCAATGGAGTCATGGATGGGACTTATGTCACTGATGTTGTGCTCACTCCTGAAATTGGAATAGCACTCAATGGAATGACTTCCATTGGCTTCAGTTGCTCTTTCTCTTTTAACAGCTTCTCCATCTCAGTTTCCATCTCCTTAAGTTGTGCATTCCGCTCCATGAGCAGCTTGAGCATTTCATCCTTCTCTCCTTCTTTCTCTGCTATCTCCTTCGCCTATGAATCCTCTGTGGGTGGGAGCTTCAGTTGCTTCCTCAAGGAGGCTATGTCAGCATTCTTTTTCTTTATCATTTCCTCAACTTCTTTCATGTTTGAAGGATTGTAACCGATCTTGAGGACCAACTCCTCCAAAGTTTTGATCCTATTGTCCTTTGCAAAGGACTATATCTTCTCCAACTTGAGTTGTGTTTGAACATTGTTCAGGGACACCTGCAATTTGGATGCAGAAGTGGAAGCATGCGCCAATGTATAGAAAACCATTTCCCCTGTCTACTTGTGCAGATCCATTTGGTTGGTTGGATACATGTCCTTCGTCTGGAATTCGAAGGTGGCCCTTTTATAGTCAATGATCACCTTGGGATCTGGTACCTGTGCCTGGAGGAATGCCATATGCATTTTTCCCTTCTCGGTGTCGAATGCATATAGCAACCTATGTTGTGCAGTCGACATCTGCTTCTAGAACTTGGTGCAAGTACTGCTGGTCAGGGTCTGGTTCCTTTTCTTGATCAGCTCATATTTTTCAAAAATGCTCAACTTGGGTCCCACCTTGCCTAGCTGAGTGTTCAATGGGGAGTCTGTGGATTTCTTCGGCAATGCTGGGGTAATGACCTTATGGAGGCTCGAACCGAAGGGTGGGATACCAACTTTGGTCACTATAGTAGACGAAGCTTCTTTTTCCTCGGTCAGGCCAAGAACTGCAACAGTCTTAGGCCTCTTGGTATGCAGCTGGAATTCTTCGGAAGATACCTCTGTGACAGGCGGAGATAAATCTTGCCTCGGCCTTTTCTCTTTTGGGACCTGTGGCATGGTTTTTTGTGACACAGTGGCCGGGGGATCTTGCTTTTCTACTTTGACCAATGTGTTAGGCTCCCACACTGTCTGATTTAAAAAAATTTCCACCTCAGGCCTAGCTTCATGAACATATGGGATGTTCTTGTTCTTCACCCTCATCTCTGAGATGATCCCACATGGATCATAAAGCCATGGGAAGCTCATGGAGAATTTCATTTCCCTTAGAATTCTATCTACTTCTTCCCCAGCGCCCCGATTGTTGCATATGAAGGAGCCAATCTACCCCTTGATTCTAAGATGATGCTTTTTATTCAATGATACAAAATGGATATCATCTGAATTTATAATTTGCCTTATATATTCCAACGTGAAAATTCTGATAGGCAGGTACTTGGGCATCTTATACGGTGCCAACTCGCACCCGTATACTCTGATCTCGGTATAATTTTGATACAAGTACCAATCCCCAGTCTTTGTGTTGTCTGGGAGATGCAGGATCCTCTGAACTTCATCATTTATCCGAGGCTCAGGCCTGTCGCCTAGCATACTTACCACAGGGTGGTAGAATTGGTCGATGAACTCCTTGAAACTGAAATTAGTGGAGTTGTTCTTGAGCAAGGAGGTCCATGCTGTGACTGCCTGAGGTCTACCATCTCCATCCATATTCTGCATGGAAAATCCAAATTTATCCGCCTGGAAGAAGATGAACAAGTATGCTACTATCGATGAGTATCTGAACATGCCTTCCGTGCCAAAATTCATCAACTGATAGTGAATATTGTCTGCCAAGAATGTGTCGAAGTCAAACTGGGTGGTGGGCTTTTCATCGGTAGAGAAATATGGATAGAAAACCCAGAATGGGTTCATCTACCCACTGATCAGAATAGTATCCTAACAAAGCACAAAGGGATGAGATGACCTGGTTTCCTTTAGTCGAGAACATGGAAGACAGATAAGGAGGATTTGTGGAGGGAAATTGAGTGGATGGGGGAAGGAAAAGATCGAATATTTGATCTCTTTGGGGGAAAGTCATTTTCTGGTATAATTCTGTGAGAATTTCCAGGTTGAAGGGAGATGCAGAGTTGGCTCGGGGGATTTGCATCATCTCGTCTATGGATTTGGGCGTGATGAGGAAAAGAATCTCTCTGGATGAGGAGACGATGGCTCTTTTCTTGGGAATATAGTGGGCTTGACACTTGAGAGCGAACTCGGGAAAATGGTGGATCTGAGGGAAGAGGTAGAGGGGTAAATTGGACTCCCAGAGTCCAATTTCATCACTCTGGTCCAGGAAAACTTCTCAGATCCACGATTGAAGGTTTGAGAAATCAAAATCACATTTTGTATCTGTGATTAATCGATCTTTGTCGACCATTTGGATCCTATCCAGGTCGATAGGAGGCGGGAGAAACGGATTCTCCTCTCCTTTTGCTTGTTTGGACTTTGGCGTCATTTCTGCAACAGTACCTGCAATAAAACACAACGTTAGTGGGGGCAACTGACCGTGGATGAGGGAAACTGACTGTAACAGAGGAGTGAACAGTGTAAAAACTCTGGTGCGATGGGTGAATTGCGAAAGTAGGGAGAGTAATGGTAGTTTTAAGTAAACGGGGGTCGGTTGGGCATGGGAGACAGGTCAATTGGATAACGGATAGGTTATCCAGTAATAAATGGCCAATGGATCATTTTGAGGGTGAGATGGCGGGTGACAGTGACTAAGGGATACGGAAGGGTGACGTGGCGGCTATCGATTGGAGGTAACAGTCATAGTAAGGGGCTTGCCACGAGCGAATGGGGGGGAGGACTGACAGTAGTTATGGGGACGCGACTATTTCGAGAAAGGTGGATGGTGACGTCCAGAGGTGATGGAGGTCTGTCAGATAGTAGAGGATGATGGGACTCGGGGCCAATAGATAGATGCCATGTATAGGAAGGGGCCTGTCGGAGGAAAAATCTTCATTCCAAACCCCCCCCCCCCCTTGGTTAAAACCAGATCACCAGGGGGGTCCGAAATCCATTTAGGGTCATTGATCTGCGCGCCTATTTCTGAGCCGCGGATCTATGTGCTCTGTTTACGACACATTTTGGACCCCCCCCCCCCTCGGTTAAAGGCAGAACGGACGGGGGGGGTCCGGAATCCAATACTGATCATAGATCTGGGCGCTTGATCTTGAGTCGTCAAGATGCGCGCAAGTCTTATCATCGATTCCGAACCCCCCCCCCCCAAGTTAAAAGAAGAATGGCCGGGGGGGGTCTCGAATGATATGTCCACCGTAGATTTGGGCGTCACGATCAGGACCACTGATATGTGCAAGGAGCATAAGTGGGGAGTGGAAAACACATGCGTCGGGGAAAAACTTAGGATAAATGCATTTTATGGGTTTTTCCAAGGTTTTTCAAGTAGACACCACCATAGGGATTGACCAAACGATCTTTTTAAGCATCTGAAAACATGGTGCAACATTTACATCAAGTTGGTTTTATTAAAATGAAGCAACAAAGCAACTAGCCTATATTCTAACCTAGCTTCCTATGACAATTAGCCCAGATTAGACTGTTGGGTTAAGAAATTACTCTACCCTGGGGCTATCTGACCAGGATTAGACAATCTAGCCAGATTTATTCACTAATCTAACCTAGACAATTTGGCTAAGATTAAACTGTCTAGCCAAACTCACTCACTACCTTATCAACATCAATTTAAAAAGAACTTGGCCATGCTTGAAAGGTATGGACCAAGTTACTATTATTGCATGGGGCCTTTATTGAAATTCTTTTATGCCCTCTTTTTTTTCTTTCTTTTTCTTTTCTTTTCTTTATTTTTTCTTTTTCTTTTCTTTTCTTTTTTCTTTTCTTTTTTCTTTTCTTTTTCTTTTTCAAATTATTTGCAGAATGAAAAATCATTTGTCAACAAAAACACTAGAGACAGATAATATCCCAGTCACCAGTTGATCCTATAACTTATAGGGTGATAACACATCCTATGACTGATATTTACTACGGAACTCTGACTTTCCTGCTTCGGGCTTCAGGGCTCCGAAACTTCGGAGCTTCGGTGCTACGAGACTTCGGGGATTTCTTCCTCCCACTAACTGATGAACCATTTCTTCTGAAGTGTCAAGTCTCTAGACATCAGGATATGGCACCACGCGTCCCCTGTGACCATCAGGGGCCCCACTAACCATGATCAAGAAGAGTGCCACGTCACGAAATATTAGAAGCGGACACGTGGCCCATTATGGCGGGTGACATGTGTCACATTCTAACTGGAATTTATATCCTCCAAAGGTTCTTAACTCACTGACGTGTGGCACACATCCCATGTTTCCATGTCATCCCTAGTGACGTCATCAGGCCACGTCACTTCGGGACTACAGACTTTGAAATATTTTACTCTTGCATTCCTCAAATCTCCCAAACTCCAACTTCCAAATTACTTTACTTTTCGAGGTCCACATGGTACAACTGTCAACAATTAAGGTGGTGGCACATGGCATGTCTAAGAAGGGTCCACATCTCCACTGGCGATGTCATCATGCCATGCCACTTCTTTTCCTCGGCTTTGGGGGTTCGGGCTTCAGCCCTTTCTTCTTTATCACACTTAAAATTCACTGAAGTCACGAAGTCCGAAGTACTTAGGGGTTAATTCTCATGCACCTTTCTCCAAATCTGATGGTTGTGAAGGATCCTTCTTCTCCCAAATAGATCCTACAACCCAATTTCAAACCTCACGACCCAAGACAATGGTGTTTGTGGCTTCTTTCTTTGTTTGCAATCCATAAGTCGTTATACCTCCTGAGCTTCTGAACATAGTCCCAGGTATTCACTTGGCACCTAGGGATGCTCTAAGGTTCATAATTTGTCCCTCTCGACAACAATTCACTCTAAAACCTTTGTTTCTTTAACCACTAACATGGCCCATCCAGGCTCAATGTCGAAACCATGGCTCTGATACCATTTTGTAACGTCCCCAACCCTCAAACCTTTGTCGGGAAACACTACCTAACAACTCTATCTTTTAATTCACTGCTATGATACCAATTCTGAAGCATCCTCGACCACCAACAGTCGGGCCATGCTACAAATAGAAACAACAATTATCATATAAATATAAATATAAACATAAACAAAAAACATATTATGTTCATACATAGATTAATGCAGAAGCAACAATAACACATAAATATAATGACATATATAAATACACAACATGTAAATGAAAATAGGATTGGTACTTATATTTTAGTTGAAGTAGACCAATTGTGTGCATACCTTCCACGAACCTCCCAGCCATAGACCACAGTGCTCATCACTCTCAGCAGGGGGTCACCCCCAAGATGGGACTAAACTCCACTCGGAAATGGATTCCTAGGTTAGGCAAGGTCGACAGGGAAGTCGCACAGTTCAACATGAAGGAATTCCTCCAAGGATCCACTTACGCCCATAGCTCACAGAATCTCATTCCCCACATGTCTGTCCCACCCTAGGAGTTTACACCTTCACTATCACACAGTTCATCGGTTGCTACACCTCTCTTTCCAAGGCTTCAGCAACAGTATGGATCGGAATTCTTAGAGCTTTGTAGCTACTACTGGACTTCCTCCAGGAGATCTCACTTACTCAACACACTCTCTCACCTGGAGAAAGTTTCTCATAGGTCTGACAAACTGTTTCTTCACACTCGCTCCTCAACACACGCGCAAGCTAATGGAAGCAACATAAATTGGATGTGGGAAAACGATACTGACAGGACAATATACAGGCAACCCACAAGTATAGGTACAGTGAGGGTAACCACATCAACAAAATCAGGTATGGGCTATGGTAATGACATCAAGCCACACCAGTCCATAGAATATGTGGGTAGAAACAACAAATGGCTAAGGTGTGATCTAGCTCAGGCACTACGCAGTCGTGTTGTACTTCACCGGAAAAAACAGATAGCTTCCTAACACGGTGTGCCTATTTTCAGAAGTTGCAGAGATCGACGATGGAGGCAATGGATGGTTGTGTCAAGGCTCTCCCTGTCTCAGTGCATGCATCAGTGGGAATTATGGCTGACTTCCAAAGTGGCGACCATCGTGAGAATGGTGAGGGAACCCCCAACGAGATGACTTTCCCACCTAAAAACTGCATGCACCCAGGTTCACACATGTCTTCTTGAAGCTGCATGAGCTCCACTTAACACTCGTTCCCTTTCCCCAAGAACTTAGGAAAACATAGGTTATTTCAAACCTTAGCCTCTAGGAAATAAGAATATAATATTATTCCTTTAGAGGTAATCCCTCTAGCTTAGCCTCTATTCCTAGACACTTAGCCCCTTCCCTTTCCCTAACTAGTGGAGTTTAGTCCCTGTTGTTGGGAAAAACACCCTACGGACTAGCAAACTAGGGTCAGACTTGCATGCAGATTTTGACCGAATAGAAACTACTTTTTTACCGACAACCCAATATTTAAATCCCTTTTTCTCAGTAAACTCATGGAAAAGGACCACCTACCTTATTACCGGCATTCGATGTAGGTCCTCTATTGTTCTTTGATTACTTGCTTGCACTGCTCCTTCCACAGATGACCTGCACTCAAGACAAACAACAACTATGCATGCATGCTACTTCTATACTCAAGGGTTAGAAATCAAGCGTAAATTAATCAAATCATAGAAAATTCATGCATTGGGATGGAAAAAAGTATTATTTTTATTACTGAAAGTGAATCAACTTACAAAAGCTGAGACCGGCCATCGCTTCTTGAACTTGATCCTGGGCTCCTCTTCTTCTATCCTTCAACTGCTTTGTGTTAAATCTCCTTTGGAATGAGGAAAGGCTAAAGGGTTGGGACAATGGATTACGTAAATGGGCAGAGTTTCTTCGCTATATTTTTTCCTCCCCCAAATGGTACCCCTGCCCCTTCTTTTATAGGCTAGAAGGAGCTAGGGTTTTGGATGAACCCTCGGCCATGCATAGCCGGGAGTTTCAGTTAACTGACCCATAGCTTTTTGTTTCGTCGGAAAATTTCCTTTTTTCATGCTTTGTTAGGTACACATGGGCTGTTGTGAGTCAGCCAGCGTGCACACACGTGCAGTAATGGGTTAGGGCGCGTGGGCCTTGACACAAGAGGATTTTCAAAGAGTTGTTCAGCAGATTTTTGGCAAAGAAGGGATATAAGTTGGCCTGATGCCAGGTAAGCATGTGTGGTGCAATTTAGGGTTATAACAGATGCCCCCTAATGTGTGACGGCAGAAGAGCATCTAATGGCCGAAATACATTACCAATCTTTACTGATGTGTTGAATGATTAAGCCCAAGGATCAGGAACCAGGAGGTGTCGTCTGCAAAATAACAAATGTCTCACCAAGGAGGGCATACCCATGCTCGAGATAAAATAGAACCATGGCTACCAATCAAATTCATTGTAGATCCATGTCAAGTAACTATAAAGAGTAGCTGTGAATAATACACAGCAGAGCTACATCTCAAAATCAGAAAGATATACATATAGAGTATCCATCTTCCAGAAGCTGATTCGGCCTGATGGCTGGACTTCAGAGCTCGAGAAACAACTTCAAAATCTTCCAAAACTCGGGTAGGAGTCTAATATGAGTGTACGACTGCACTACTTATAGGTCTTCGACGGCTCGTCGGTCATGGACTTGATAATATTGATGATTGGACTGAAGGCTTCAGTGATTTCGAACAAGGACTTGATTGGACGTTCAGGATGGTCAGGTATGCAGACAAGAGACATGTTGCAGAGGGGTCAAATCAGGCTTAGTGAAAAACTTCCCTTGGACATTAGCACGACAAGTGATGAGACTCAGGCAGCATATATGTTACTCATAAGTCTACAAAGCAGGAGGCAACGCAAACTCTCCATATGTTTGGAAGAATAACCAAACGGTGGAGGACACAAATCTATATAGCGAGAAAAGATTCCTAAGGTCATACTACATCCCATAGTATGATGATCAAATGGATAGATATGCTTTATCCAAGAGCGACTCATTATGCTGTCAATAAAGAAAATACTTTTCCCATCCTCTTTTTGTGGTATATTTGATTTTTTTTTTCTTTTCGATAATTTTGGAAAAAGAATAAAGGAATATTACGTTACAATGGAGGAACGAGTACTGCAAACATACAAGCTCAAGGCACAAGGACAAGACTGATGTTCTGGTAAAATGATACTTGGGAAAAATCCTCCAGCGGCCAAAGGTGTTAAGATGCAAAAGCAAACTGTCACAAGGCTGGTGGATAAGGTATGCAAATGTGGTTGATAGAATACACAATGGTAACGTCCTTCGATGTAAGTTTAACGAGCCTAGAGAAGGTAAGCTCGGTGGTTTTTCATATTTAGAGAGTCTGAAAAAGAATAAAAGGAGACTCTGATGGGGTACCTTTTTCGACAATAGTCTAGTCGGTTCGAAAAAGGGGTAAACTAGCACCGATTAGATGTCAATTCAAAACCATTTTAACGAGTGTGACAAGGACAAGATCACTCGGCCATTTTTTCACTTTTAAGGAGTCTGAAAAAAGCTTAACTATGGACTCCATCAGGAATATTCTTCTAGACCAATTTAACAAGTGTGAAAGAATAAGGTCACTCGACGATCTTTTCAATTTTAGGGAGTCTGAAAAGAGCTTAACTATGGACTCCGTGGGGGTTTCTTTTTCGTAAATTTAGTCCCTCGAGCCCGAAAAAGGAATAAAATTATACCTGAGAGTACTCTTCTAAAGAATGGGAATTCGATAGAGTATACCTTTGTTTGTACAGTTGACTGTCTGGACCGAAAAAGGGGTAAACTACTGCCGGACAGACGTGACTTCAAATTTCAGTTTAACGAGCATGAAAGGCCACAAGATCGCTTGGCAATCTTTTCATTTTTAGAGGGTCTGAAAAGGGATTAAAAAGAGACCCATTATTTTGGGAGTACTGAGGGTGAGACAAAGAGCGAAAAAGAATCATGCAAATGAGGCTCAAACTCATATTTAGGAAAGACTATACGGACTCCCGAGCCTACAGTGTTTTTAGAAACGGCATGGACACCATAATGCAACCAGGACCTACCTAGGGCATCCATGTTCTGGTAAGCTCTGCCACCAAGTTGCTACACTTCTAGAGCAGATATGACGGTTCTGTGTCACAACCTGATGGGATCGATTCTATAGCAGAGGAAAAAGACAACAAGGCGCAAAAGTCGAGGTGGTAACCTAACCTATATGCTCAAGTTGATTTTTTGAAATTTTTTATGGACCGTCAATATTTTCTCAAAACTCAAAAAAATTGTCCCAATACCCGATCAAATCCCTCCCATATAACTCCTGAATCACTCTAAATGGTTTTTGGTATAAAGAAACTGATAAGGAAGGCCAAAAAAGTGACAAAAAGAGGCCAAAAAGTCTATAAATAGAAGTTGGCAGCTCATTATCACCATTGTTGATTTGGAAATTGACTCTGGAGCCAAAAGACCCCCTTTGCCAAAAACAGTGATTCTGGGAGCTATAGTGGACGAAACGAACTTCTGCTTGGACCAAGTAAGTATAAACTCCCTTATCTAGCTATTCAATACTTCAATTTCGTTGTTTAGTTTATTTTTTTGGTGGGCGTCGACCTTAAAAAGGTCAGCCCTAGGTACACACGGGCTGTCTCTGGACAGGCCGCGTGTACATTCAGGCAGAGTAAAGTCTGCCCGCGTGTACACACGACTGTCACCTCTACAGCCCACGTGTACCCCCCTTTTATGATGAAAAATAAAACTAAAAGGAAGTACTGACCCTCCTTTACCTTGTTGTGTTGGAAGGATGTATGTCCAGTGGAGGGAAAGGGAGCATGAGGCAATCAGTGAGTTGGTTGCAGCAGATCCGAATGTCGTGGTCGTGTTAATGCAATGCGGTTTACTCAAATTCTTTCTATGTACATTTATGCGTGCACAACCAAGGCTACTAAATGACTTGATTGACTACTGGCACCCTAATGCAGAGGCATTTATGCTAGAGGGGAAATCACTGGTGCCCACCACCGAGGATATCTACTTTCTGACTGGCCTCTCAAGGAGAGGGGAACTAGTCAACTTCTGGACATTTCCTACGGGGCCGAGCAAGATCTCGGAACTGATAGCTGAGCATTGTGAGGCTGGGACTGATCGTGTGGGCTCCCAGGTACCTATTAGTAAGATTACAAGCTTAGTGCTGCAGACTATATTGGTATTGATTGGGCGGATTACCGGCTCCGCAGCCTTGCATCAGGCGTCGCGTGCATAGATGAACTGTGCCATCCAATGCATGAATGCACAAATTTTCGATTGGAGTACCACACTGCTCGAGTGCATGAAGAGGCAATTTATAGATTTCCGCCAGCGGACACAGAGGAACTTCGGGTTTGGGACCATCTTGTGTTCATTCTTTTTTGAGCGAGTTCTGAGTATTAGTCCTCGGGTTGTAGTACGAGGACATTAGGCCTCATTCCCTGCAGTGTGTAGATGGGCATTCTTACTGCCGCGACAGGGTGGCGGAAGGACCGTTGAGTCCTTCGACGATGATTTCTTTGCGTGGTTGTCACGACATATCCCTGTGATTGAGGACTATCCATATGCAGGGATAGATTTCTCTAGAGATCCTGAGATACCCGTGCCTCCTGGTGAGGAGCGAGGGGAGATAGGTAAGTCTCCACCTTTGTAGTTTTTTTGTTTGCATATGTAATTTTTATGTCTTTTTGTTATATATATCATTTTTTTGTATGCCAGAGTATTTGACAGATAAACGTTTGTTGCATGAAGATGTGGGACCCGTGCAACCTGTCGATTATGCACGGAACAGGCGTCGTCCACGGCCAGAAGTCGCGGCTATTGCCGCTGGGGGAGCTGCAGTAACAGGGAACCTCCCAGCCAAAGAGGCTGAGAGAGTCCTTAGACAAGTTGAGCGGAACTTCACTGCGCTCACTCGCACAGTCCCGATGGCAGAGATAGAGGACCTACCGCCATCCATGCAGCCTCATGTAGTGGGGGCACCTCGGACATGGGTCCAATTGTTTAGGTTGTTAGCCCATGTTGTGGATGATTATAACAGGGCCCATAGGCCCTGAACCTACTTAGACTTTTTATGTGCCCCGAGCACCTACTTGTATATATTTTTTGAGGGCATAAGCCGGTGACTCGTTACTATTCCCATTTTTGAGGCACTTGCGTCCATCTATGTACTCTGGTTATTTTATGATGTTTATATATGGTTTTTATCTTTTTGTGTCTTATGGATTCTGTGTGCAAAAATGTATTTACATGTTTATGTCCATGTTCTTTTATATGTGGGCAAGATGCCAATCTAAAATTTGATTAGCTAGAGTATCTGTAATTTGGTTTAATCTCCTAGGAACATGAAAATGTGTAATATAATCAAAGTTTCATTCTAAGAGACGCACCCTAAGGAATCGTCAGTGTAAAGTTGGATCATGAACCTGGTATACTCTATTTAGCTGCGACACAACCAGTTGAGCGTCTAGATAGACCCGAAGATGAGAGATACCCAATGACAAGGCGTCACGAAGAAACTCAATAACTGCACTATACTCGGTGACATTATTTGTGGTGTCACCTAAGCATATACCTCTGGAAGATAACAATTGGCCCTGAGGTGTAAAGATTACCCAAGATGCAGAGGCAAGCCTCCGCGTGTGTCGACTAGCACCGTCTGCATACCCAACGAACACCTCAGAATCACTTGACATCTGCCATATTGACGAAAGATAACATCAATGACACGTCCATAACACTTAAAAGAAACTTAAAAAGTAATAGTACAAAGACTATACATATGTTACAGAAAGTGACCCACAGTAACCTATCTATGAGTAATACTTCTTGAGGTAGAGCCCATTTCTAGGCTCCACCAAAGCATTCCCTTCAAAATCAACCAAACGATAAGCACCCTTTTTTAAAACCTCTTTTACAATGAAGGGTTCGAACCACATGGGTTTAAACTTTCCTGCCCCCAGGGGGTCCTTATATTGGTCATAGACCAGGACAAGGTTGCCCTCAGAAAAAATCTGAGGATGAACGGACCTATCATATTGACACTTGACCTTATGTTTGTGAGCCTCGTTGGCCAGGGCCGCATCGCGACACTACTCATCGAGCTGCTCAAGGTGTACTAACCGTTCTTCAAGCGGAGAAGTGTCTGGAAATAACTGTACTGCCAATTTTAGAGATGGGATTTGACATTCAATGGGCAAGACTGCCTCCAGCCCATAAACGAGTTGAAAAGGTGAGAAACCGGTTGCAGTCTTAACAGATGTTCGGTAAGCCCATAATGTCGAGTATAACATCAAATGCCAATTTGACTTGGCTGAGTTGATAGTTCATTGTAGAATAGTCTTAAGCATTTTGTTTACAGCTTCCACCTGCCCATTGGCTTGGGGGTAGTAAGGTGATGAATGCTCCTGTCGTAACCCAAGCTTTGATGTTAATTCGGACATCATTTGGTTCTGAAAGTGACTGCCATGGTCAATGACAATCTCTCTTGGGACGCTGAACCTTGCTATGATCTGGTTGAATAAGAAGAGAGTTGCAGTCTCTTCATCATCTTTAAACGTTGGCATAGCTTCGACCCACTTAGTGAAGTAGTCGACAGCTACGATGATATAGCGGTGCCCCCTTGCTGACGGGGGGTTGCATGTAATGTAATCAATCCCCCACTTAGTGAAGGGACCAACTATGATGACAGGAAACATAGGAGTGGGATGTGCCCTCATCTTCCAAGAGAAGATTTGGTACGGATGGAACTTCTTGACTGATTCAATACAATCTGTAATAAGTGTCAACCAGAAGTAACCTACTCGTAAAATCTTTTGGGTTGTTGCCAACCCAGATAAATGACCGCCACAAGCTCCAGTATGGCAATCATTGAGCACGATGATGGCCTCCTCATGAGTGAGACATCGACGTAAGATGCAGTCTACACCTCTCCGATACAATGTATCATCGAGTATGAGATAATTTTTAGCCTGATGGCATATCCGCCGACGCTCGTCACGAGAAGCAGAGGTGGGGAATTTCAAAGTCTGGAGATAGATAAGTATATCTCCGTACCAGGGGTCTATAGATGCAATCAAAAACATATCTCCTCGGATAGGCGATTCCTCAGGCACAACATCACCTGACTCAACCGGAAGTTCCGAAATAAGCTCTGCGAAGACCAATGACTTCTTGGACTTTGCTGAAACGAAGTCTAAGTCAAATTCTTGGAGGATGACTATCCATCTACTGATTTTTCTGCCTATAAATCGTCGTGTCAACATGTATTGGAATGGATTCACGACAGCAATGACGGTGGTCTTGCGAAACAGAACATAGTGACGGAACCGTTGAACAGCATGAACTGCTACCAACACAAGTTTTTCGATATGAGAATAATTGAGTTCCGTTCCTACGAGGCCTCGGCTCAGGTAATAGATCACGTATTCTGAGAACGAATCATCTTCCTGAACTAAAACCATGCCAATGGTTGACTTTGCAGCAGCTAGATATAATAAGAAATCTTTGTTATAGTTAGGTGGCTGTAGCAGATGTGCGATTGTGAGGGCGTGTTTTAATGTATCGAAAGAGCGTTGACCGGCTTCGTCCCAGAAAAAAGGAATGTCTTTCTTTAGTAAACGCATAAAGCCCTTGGTGATTTCGGCATAGTTGGAGATGAAGCGTCGTAAGAAGTTTGCCTTCCCTTGTAGACTCTGAAGTTGTAAGATTGTGCGTGGGAGGGGTAACTATAGTATTGCCTCCACCTTAAGAGGATCGACCATGATCCCTATTGTTGATACGATGAAACCTAACAAACGTCATGGCGTTACGTAGAAGCTGCACTTGTTTGGATTCAAGTGAATCCTGAAGTAGCGACAACTTTCTAAGATTAGTCGAAGGTGTGTGGGATGATTCGTTCACTTGCGAGAGCGTGATGCTAAATCATCTAGATATGCCTCGACTATATGCTTGAGGTCATGAAAAGAAAAAGGCATGGCCCGCTGAAAAGTGGCTCCAGCATTTTTAAGGCCAAAAGGCATCTTACGATATGCGAATGTACCCCACAGACAAATGAATGTCGTCTTGTGTTGGTCTTCAGGTTTGATTTGGATTTGATTATATCCTAAAAAACCATCCATGAACGAAAAGGCTTCACAACCGGCACATTCATCAATGATCTGGTCAATGAATGGTGTTGGAAAATTATCTTTGGGACATGCCTTGTTCAAATCATGGAAATCGGTACATACACTAATCGTGCCTTGTTTTTTATTGACCGGCACAGGATTTGACACTCATTGAGTCAAATGGATAGGATAAATAAAACCTTCCTTCAACAATTTCTCAACCTCAATCTTGATGGCTGCTGCTTTCTTGGGATTGACTGGATGAAGTTTTTTTTGAACAGGCTTGGCATCAAGATACGTTGTGATTTCATGTTCAACTATTTTTGGATCGATACCTGGCATTTCCTCATAAGACCAGGCAAAAACGTCACAGAATTCTTTGAAAAGATCCGTGTAAATTTGAATCTCTTCGGGGGAGCAATCCACTCCGACGAAGACATTCTCCACGACACTAGGGTTTTGAGAGATGTTAATGGGTATGGTTTTAGCGATAGTCGCCATATTTCCCTCGACATAAATTTCTTGCGTAGCTAAGAGATGAATAGTACATGGTTGATCTCCCATCATGGTAACAGTGAATTCTCCTACTTCGATTCGTCTTAACTCTGGGAGAAAATATGATCTGTGATGAAGATCTTCCCAAGGTTTTTCCAGAATAGTCATTGCTTCGATTACTGCTTCTTCAGAAGGCAATACTAAGTCTAACGAATCAATGTTAGCGAGAGGACCCTGAGCCCAAATAGGCTCTAGAAGTGGATCTAACTCTTGTGCAGGAGTCGGATCCGAGTTAGCTGAAGCTTGCTGGACTAAAGAGTACGCTACCTCAGTGGCAGACAAGGGCATGGACATTCCTGAGAGCCCCGTATCATCCATCACGGTGGATGGGGAAGGAAGAATCCAAGGATCCTCAAAGTAAGTCGTGCAGAACGACGAAATTTGAAAAATCTCAACCTTATGGTGATTAGATATAAATTTGATATCGTCGTGAGGAGGTGGGAAATTGAAGGTACCCATCAAGGATGGGCACAAACCCACCCCTACGTTAACGACACCTGGTTGAGGATTATCAATCATCGGGACCGTGGATGCCCCCAAAGCTGGGTCAAGTCTGGAGAAGGATAGTTGATCGATGGTCACTATCCGACCCTCGTGTGGAAACAACAAGACTCGGAAAACTTTAGCAACCATAGCTTGCATAGCATAAGTCCAACTCCATCCTAACAAGAGGTTATAGTCGAGGGGAGCGTCGACTACCTCTACTTCGACACACATGGTTTTCCCTCCTAACTGCACAGGGAAAGAAGGAACGATGCCATGTGGTCGGAAAGAACGACTATCGAAAGCAGTGAGGAGAGTAGGTGATGGAGACAAAGTGGGTTGGCCAATGGACTTCCAACATGCTAACGACATAACGCATGCCAAGGCACCCTCATCGACCACCGTGCGGAAGATATTCCATGCAAAAGTTTTCGTGGGATGAGCCACTACTATCTGAAACGCTATGTGGTAAGGCAGACGGGGTTTTAAATCGGTTGTATCTAACATGATGGTGCCCGGATTACAAGTCTCACTAGAGCCCAAAGCGGTTAACATGGCTTTCCTCTGAGCAGGGCATCTTTGGAGGACCTCCAAAGCAGACATGGCACAAGGGGTTTGTGATAAATCCTCCACCACAGAGTAATTCTGGGCAGCCCTTGCGTTTGGGTTGTGAGAAGATTTTTTAAATGCACCCTTTGGAATGCATGTCATAGTTTCTCCCAACGTCTTCTCAATCTGTAGAGGAAGAGATGGGAGATCAGCTTCCTTACCCTTCTCAGAAGAGCTTGGTTTACTATAGTCGTGTGCTCTAGTCATTATGAAATCATCACCCCTAACCATATATACGTTCGCGGATGAGGGATTATTTGGAGGGTAGGTTTCTTGGCTGCCCCCTTCTATGCTTGTAGAGGCTTTAGTTAGATTTCTCCCATGTTGAAAGGGATTAGTCAACACTGCTTGTTGTTGCTGTGTGACAAACTTTTGGGCCTCTGCAAGTTGAGGACAAAGATGGGTCGGGTGGTCCTCCACGCACAAGTTGCATGGATACCTCACCTTCCATTTTTTTGTATTGTCCCTGCCAGCATTATCAGTGGGTTTTTTATCCAACTTACCCTTCTTTCGTTGTTTTTTCTTCCCTTCAGGTTGTTGGGTGGCCTTTGGGTTAGTCGACTACATGGTGTGTACTTCTGACGTTTGGGTAGGGGGAGCAGCCAAAGCAGTAGTTTGGCTAGCCGCTGTGTGTTGTATGGATAACTGTTGCAATTGTTTTGTCAATTGCTCAGTGGGCTTAGTTTGTGCTGAACTAGCAATACCATCGGCATGTGGTCCAGCTCTCTGTCTAGTTTTATCCAGTATCGAACATGGCGCATCTAGCAAGATGAAACCAGACTGAGAATAGATGAGCTCAAACTGTTGAGCCCTCATGATGGCATCTTCTTCGGAGAAAACTCCAGATGTTGCGACATCTTTGGATAACTGTGGGACCAAAGACTTAAGGAACCACTCAAGAAGGAATGCTGGTGGGACTGGTACTTTGATTAGACTCTTCCGGCGTCTCCATTCTCGGATATGATCAGAGATATGGTCCGTTGTTGTCTGTTCGAAATTGGTGAGTAGCTTTGTGCTAGCGTCGTATCTCACAGGTAACTCGAAATGGTTAAGGAAGGCCATCGCCAGTTCGCCAAAAGAAGAGTATCTTGAGAGATCGAGTTTGATGTACCATTTCGCGGCACTCTCAATAAGAGTATGTTGAAACAATCACAAGTGTACGGAGTCATATTTCAAGGAGTTAGATGAACACCAAAGATGAAAAGTAGTCACATGATCACTTGGATCTTCATTAGGCTTGGCCTCGAACTTTGGAATGTCCGAAGGCAACTTCGTCGGCATAGGAGGCTAACGTGGATCGTGACAAATAGGATCATTTAACAACGTTGTCAAATCTGGCAAGTGTAACGTCACCAGGAATGGTAGTTTGGGTTGTTGTTGATAACCTGGGAAAAAGGGTCTTGGAGTTTGACTGGCACCAGGTTGCCAGGAAAAGTTTGGCTGCTGGCCCGGATTCTGGTAGAAACCATGGCCCTGACCAATGTAAGGATTTTGCATCTGTGGAGATATCATCGGTTGATTTCCCATAAAGGACATAGAGTGTTGGGCATGCATCGTGTTCGAAGGACTTTGGGAAGGATTACCCCATGTCGGTCCTGATGGGAGAGGCATAGTAGTCTGTCCAGGGCTCCATTGACTGTGGAAAGAATTACCCCAGAACGACATTCCAGAGGAGAGAATGGATCCTTGTCCTGAGTTCCAAGGTCCTGCTATGTGTGCCCCCTGTGCAAGAATAGTACCCTGCGCAGGAGTGGATTGTCCAAAAATGGGGTTGCCCCCAGATGGAAAAGAGGCGGATGAGAGTGTGTTGATACCAAACGTCACGTTCCAAGAAAACGGTGTCAAACCTACTGACATACTATGCACAGGTGTTCCTTGACTCCCTGCTCCAAATAAACTAGTGTGTGTAGGCTGCCCGGCAGACTGCTGATGCAGACCACCAAGCGAAGGGGATGAAGGAGGGATATGACCTCCTACGTAAGGAAAAGCGTTAAAAGGGACAGGAGTGCCCCCAAAGTGACCTTGCAGAGGAGCGCTAGAGCTCCCTACCCCCAGGCCCAAAGTCTGTAAAGTGGAGTAGGTTAGTGCAGGACTTGTACCTGAACTAGGCATACCGTATGAAAACGGGGGGCCTGTCGCACTAGGTGTGAAAGGGGTTATGGTCGCCGCCATAGACGGGTTCAGTCCACTGTGCGACGTAGTTGTGGCCGAGACCATGGTGGCTCGAACAAACGATGGTAGGTTAGGAGATGACTCTCCTATGGTAGCAATTGTGGTGGGAATTAAATAATTCTCAGAAGATGTAACAGCATTTGTTTCCATAGTAGTGTGAGGCACTGTCTGGCGTTCGTGAAATTGGATTGGTACAATAAACAGTGCCAAGATATCAATGGTTGGGGTTTCAACCGAGCAAGGAGCAGCTGCTTCAAGGTTCAAAATGGTTGATTCCTCCAGGAGTTGTTTGGACACAAAGGTTTGTAACCCGGTTGCTTCAAAAGACCCTTGTTGGTCTAGCTTCCACCTTAATGGTGGCGAGGGTGGCTCCAGTGTAACCGACGGTAGGCCAAGAAGCCTTTGTGACCGGCGGAGCTTGGAATCCTCCACTGTGTGAGAAGATCCAAGACACACTAAGGTATTCTAAATGTTCAAAATTAACACACACTAAAAAAGAAGCCCCTAAGAGATAACACAAGCAATCACTAAACTATTTGGAGGAACAGTTACAACAACCAACACTAGAGAAACTTACTGGTGCAAGTGAAACTCGAACACGGAAGCACCCTCTAGGTATACTCTACAAAGCATGGCCCAATGTCTATCCTAGGTACCATGGTATACCCTGCAATCACCTGTGTATGTCCCTAAAAAGATTGGCAACTAGGTTGCCAGCACGCGAACAGTCACCAGGCGGGTACAGTCGAAAGTCGGGTAGACCACAATCAGCAGGGTATCGAGCCCGAAACCTGTCAAAGGTATCGAGAGAAAATGGTCTGGAAGACAACTGAGGACCTCTAACGGATTCGAGACCCACGAATCCCCGTGGCAAATGAAAACGACGGAATCCCACAACAAGTCCTCTATATGTGTTCTCCACTACGATTGGTCCGGTTTTGGAGGGGTTATCTCTGCTACCTTTCCGCACGCAACCTCGTGTTTATCCCCTGTGTTAGAGGGGGGTCCCGGATAACTTCCACGAAACTGGACTTAGACACTCCCTATCTCAGACTCTAATGTTTGGTTTTGAATGGCCTTGAAGAGTTTCCTCTCCAACCTAATTCAAGGCCCTAGTACTGAACTAGTTTGTGAACTCTACAAACATAAAAGTCTAGTAGATTTTAAAATTAGCATTGTTTTTATGGCTTTATCTTACGTCAAGGGGTATGAGGGTGAAACTGATGATGTGTAAGACAAAAGAAAAAATGAATGAAAAAAGCTGGAAACAAAAGACTTTTACTAAATGCAAAACTTCAACAACTTTTCACAAAGAAAGATTTTTTTTTTTTTTTTTTTCTAAGATTTTATAAAGCCAACTCAAAGGGATTTCGCTCGACTATGAGCTACTTATGATCTAAGTGAACTACAAAAAAAAACTTACGAAATAAAAAGACTTTTCCCTAGCTAATGATGCAGAAACACACTCTTCAACCAAAGAAAAAAAAATGAAAAGAGATTTTTTTTTATTTAAGTGCTAGTAAAGAAAAAGAGGGAAAATACTGACAAGCAAAAAACCAAGAAAAACAAATTTTGGCTTAAAGCACAGATCGCAAAGAATCAGAGTAAATAATCACACAATGGCAATAAAAAAAACAAAGAATCTCACGCTTGTCTAAAAACCATAAAACAATTTTTTTTTTTTTATATTTTGTTGTTAACTTTTAACTGAGAAAAAGCAGGCTAAGGGTAAGATGACCTAACCTACTGACTTCTCAAACCTAGACTCAAACACCTGAGAGGAATACTTCTTATTAAAGGAGGGGATGACTGCCCCACCCTGACAAAAAGTAGCCTGTCCAAGCACGCGACTGTCACTAAAACAGCACATGTGCAAACGCGTGCTGAACAGAGACAGAAAGTGTGTACACGCGGGCTGACCTTGTACAGGCCGCGTGTATATCTAAATTCTAAGGAAAAAAATGAAAACAGACAGTCCAGACCAGGAAGAGGCCTCTGGTATTGATAACCAGGGTCCCTTGAAGGCTTGGATGCTCTTTCTAACAGAAAAGACAAATAATGCAAGGAATAATAAGGCGAAAAAAGCAATTTGAGATAGGACTGTGAACCAGCAAGACTCAGACAGGATTCCAGAAAACCCCCTGAGAATGTGTAATTCTGACAGGGAAGAGGAGGACTGCCTCTGAGGTTCTCTGAACTCCTACACGCTACTGCTATCTCTACAACTAGCGTTCACACGCGGGCTGTCAGAGGATAGGGCGTGGGTACATGCGTGCAGGCCTTCTGCAGGCCGTGTGTACCTCTGTGTGTCCCGAAAACTACAGTCAAGCAAAGGTCAAGGAAAGCTGGTATGGAAAACCAGACTCCCTGCTAGCTCAGACCTTACAGAAAAAGACAGGCAAAGAAAAACAGAAAACCTAATCTTTAAACTACCCAAAAAACTTAAATAAATCCAGGAACCCTAAAGAGTATTCTCCCCAGT
>ML803763.1:363731-397765 GCA_009831015.1 Picea engelmannii | reverse complement strand
TTTTCTATCTCCTTTTGAATCTAGTTTGTTTTTATCAAAGTCTCCACAATCCCTCCACATATGACTAGCAGCATGAAATTTTAATCACTTTAAATGTACTTTATAGTAATACGGGATTTGTGTGTAATTCTAATTGCCCCACTTAATCTCAAGTTCTTCTAATAGTCCCTCCCTCAATTCTATTTCCACCAAAAATTTAATGACTTTCCTATCTCTCTTAATGTAACTAAGTCTAACATGATGAATTTTACTTGGTTGTTACCCACTTCCTTCGGTACTTCTTTCCATAATTTCATGGCCAAACCGAGCAATTTATCCCATACTAGATTAATATAGCAAGTTATTTTATTTATTAAATTGTGGCCTCCATTCCTTCAATAATAAGGTTGAATTACCCCAAACCAGCTCCTCAACAGAAGTTTTTTAACATCATATTCCTCATGAAATTCAAATTCTAACCAACTTGTTAATATAATAAAATTCGGGATGTAACCTATAATCCCTGACTAAGTCCTCTCCATCCATAGAAACACATATTCCTCTACTACCTTCTTTCCCATAAACTTCCCTATCAAAACTTTGCTCATTATAATCAAAATGTCTCCCAATCCAATGTCTTCACCCAAAACCAAATTTATTTTGTCTTTCCTCACCTATATATGTCTCCTTCTTTTTTACTTCCAATATCTTGACGAAGACATGAAACCTTTACCTCTCCTCACATTCTCTTCTCCTCTTATTAATTTAGTCGTGTCATGGATAAAAAACTAAATCATTTACCTGGAATTTGTCCTAAAGTTTCACATTTTTATTTACCATTATTGTGTTCAGATCCAACTATAGTATTGTCTTCAATTTCTGCATTCCTCTCCTCCTACTAGAGTAATGGATTTATTCCCTTGAGCCTTGCTCCATTATGCTCAAATTCATCACCTTTTTTCATGTTCTCTTGTCATGGATTATTATTAATCTTTTCAACATCATGAATCCTTTTTTATTTCCTAGAATTCATTTCCTTTTTTATTTCCTAGAATTCATTCCTCGTACCTCATTAACTTCAAATATATCCAATATGGAATTTTTCTCTTCCTTCTCGTTTGCAAGATCATTTTTTTTGACCCAATTCCATAGGTTACCTCTTCATCGTAGGATAGTTCCTCCCCATGTGATTTTAATACTTTCCATATTTCAACCAATTCATCGTTGCAACTAAATATAGATCTTAGTAATTCTTCCTCTCCCTCCTTTGTATAAAAAGTAATTCTTCCTCGACATCTCCTTGACTTAGGGTTTTATCATAAGTCATTATGGTTTCCTCATGAATCAATTAGGGTTTTCCAACAATAGGAGGAGATACCTATTGGAATGACATAATATTCACATGTGGTTATTTATGGATAAGCCATCTTTTTATTGTAGTGACTCTTTTAGGTGTGTGGGCCCATAAACCCCTCTTAAAGGAATGCCTCCCTTCTTGAAGGGAAACCTCACTTGAATAGTGAGATACACAATTCAAGGCCTCATTTATATAATCTTATAATAGTGATTTATTATTTAGCCTATAGATATGATTATTTAGCCTACATGCACCATATCTTGTGTTTCTCTTGTTCATGGGCTCATCTTCTCTTCTCTATAGAATGCATTTATAGTTGATGCTAATTAAAGGTTTGTTTGTGGTTCCATTTGATCATTATCTCCCTCTTGTGATGCCAACATGATATTAGAGTGGATGTGAAGTTACTCTTCCTTATTTGTCCTCTTAAATGCTTAGCATTTTTCTCCTTGTGATTGGAATTTTATCTCTTGTGCACATTAATGGTAGGATTGTTATTTCCCTCCCACTGTGCACTTATGTGAGGATTCATTATGGTTTTAAAAAAAAAAAATCTTCAAGGGTCTTATTTTAGCCACTCATTTGAAGTCAATGCAAAGTTGTGGTTGGTAAAATTTACCAATTGCTAGTTTTAGGTTTGAATATAGGGTTTTTGAACATATTTTTAGGGTTGTTCTGAGTTTGAAAGTAGTGTTTCTATCATTTTTTGGATAAAGCATATCTTTCTATGGTTTCCACCTTTTATTTCACTATCACCCTTCTTCGTTGGAACATTTTTAGTCCTTTTAGCGAATTCAAGGAGATGTTTTATAGATTGTTGCCCTCTTCTAGGGTAGAGCACTCTTTTTTTATTGTTTAGCCAAAAATATGTATTTTTTTTAGGATGAAACTAGTTCTATTCATTTGGAGAATTGTTAGGTGATGACATTTTCTGGATCATTGTTATTATAGGGTTTTAAACCCCTTCTTATCCTCATTAGTGGGTTATCTTGAGGTCTTCATGGAGACTTCTCCTTTTTCACAAGATGAATTGCTTCTTTGCTACATATATGGAAATCTGCTTTGCAAATATAGTTGTACTAGATTTAGAGGATGATACTATTTATATTAAATCCATCTTGTTTGAAGATCTTCTTCATTTTCCATGGAATAGTTCCTTTATATTGGATATTACAATTAGTTACATGAGGACTAATCCTTAGCTTTCGATGGTGATTCATAGTGACTCTAAAAAGCCTATGGTCATTTGTTTGTGAAGGGAGGTCCATATTATCTCCTTTCATGTGTTTTCCACCCGTAGTTCTACAAGATATGTCCCACTCTATTTTTATTGATAATTCTATGGATGCTTTTCAATTTATTTCAGTAATATTAGTTTGATTGTGTGGATCTATGTTCTTCACACGGTGATATTTTTCTAGTGGGTCCTTATTTTATATCTCCAATAAATAGACCCTTTTTCAGTTGTGGAACCATATTGGTATTGGTACTATGGTGTTTTGGGGAGTTTTTATATTCAAATGACCCTTGTTCAACATTATGGGGGAGGAGTTCTTATCTATTGTTTTCTCTTCCTACCCTCATGTACATATTAAAGGAGGATGTTGTGCATAGGGACCACCTTATATTCAGATGGGTATTCATTAACCCTCTCACTTCTTTATTTTAGCTACAATCGACCATATTTTCAATTTGGTTGTACACACAAATATTTTCACATGTATTTTAGCCACCTATATTTTATATTTTGGTTAACACCACTCTTTTTAAGGAGTTGGGTATTTATAAAACAACTCACATATTATATTAAAGCTTCATTAAATATTCACTTTCACATATGTACTTGTGGAGGGTATCCATAAACCCACACACCTATTGTATTTGAGCATGTTTGGTCGTATTTAAGGTCTTTCAAATATATGGAGTTAGAAGTTCTCACTCTCACTTCAGCTACAACTAATATAATTTTAGGTGGGTACTTATATCTCCTTTCTATTATTGTATGTACGTATATCACCTTTTTAGATAGAAATTTTAATACCAATCTCCGGATAGATGCACAATATGGCAAGGATATGTCTTCCATCCCTCCTTGATTTAATGAGAAGGTCAAAGACAATTGTTTCTAGTTAATGGAATAATTTTGGCTACATCCATCATTCTTATTCAGAATGTTTTTTCCACACCTCTTCATATGGATAGTTCAGTAGTACCACTCTCCTAGTAGATGAGAAATATGCCAGGGATATATCTTCCCACCCTCCTCCATTGGATGAGAAGGTTCGTGATAGTTGTTTTTGAAGAGTTGAGGATATTTTGGGCTACATTCTCCAATTTTGCATAGATTGTTTCTTTGAATACTCCTTCATCAAATGAACATATTATTGGTACCACTCTCCTAGTAGATGTGTAGTATGGTAGGGATATGTCTTCATACCCTCCTCAATTAGAAGAGTAAGTTAGTGATGGTTTTATCCAATAGATGAGTAATTTAGCGGCAACATTCTTTTAGCTTATTTGGTCCACTTTTGTATTGAATTGGGCCATTAGAAATTGACTCTCTCTTATTCCAACTATGGATGAATCTACATTGAGTTGGGTATTCCCAATCACTTTTCTCTCTCATACTTATCTCTCTTTTTATCACGTCCTTATCGAAAGGCCAAATCAATATCATGTGCCTCCAAATGATGAGGAGTTTAATGGTGACATTTCCTCAGGTGATGATCAATTCTATGATGGTGGTTGGGTCTTCATATACCCATCCAAAATTGTATTTGATTTGGATCATCTATACCCACTCTCCTTTATATTTTCAATTATGAGTGTATCTATATTGAGTTGGATACAACCACTTCTTATTTAATACTTTATCATCCTTCTTCATGTACCCATGTTAAGATTAAAGGGTGGGAAGGGGAGGTGTTGAAATTATGGTTATATTCACAAATGGTCATTTATAGCTAAGCACTTTGTTTATCATATTTTTATATATTTGACTAGGTCAACTTAGTCACCCTCTTATGTGTGTGTGACCTTTGTTTGTGGGCCCATGACCCCTTATTGAAGGGGTTCATCTCTTCTTGAAGGGACTCCTCACTTGATTTAGGTATAAATACACAACTCAAGCTCTCATTTATATTATATCATCATATTGATTCATGTTATTGATTCTTTAACATAAGGGTACCATATCATGTGTCCCTATTTTTCATGGGATTATATTATCTTCTCTTTATGATGTGGTTAGGGTTCATCCTTATTTAGGGTTTGTTGATGATCACATTAAATCCTTCTCTCCCATGTAATATCAACATTACCAACTAAATAACATCAAGGGATGGCAATCATGAAGGTGAAGTGTTCGAGACATGTGTATATAGGATAGAAAAAGTATGACTTGGATAAGTAAACATTTAAAGAAGTTGGAACCTCTCCATTTTATATGTGTAAATATAACCTTTAGAGTTATACATTTTTTAATATTTTGTAAGGTTCTTTCAAAGGAGCTAACCACTGAGCTGGCTTGAGCCTATACCATTTCATAGGTTTTGGGAATATTCTTCCACAAATTACCTTAACCTTAGGACCACCCATGCACCTATTGATTCCCTATCCCATCCACGGTTACCTAATACCAATAGAAGATTCAATAACAAATTCGAATTGAAAAAAAAAAAACATGAGGATCGGGGACTTGTTATTAGTCCCTACCCAACCAAGGGACTATACCTTTCGACAGGAACTCAATTATCATTGACTCCTTATTAGTTGGCGTGTTCTGAGGTATTAATAGGTATGTTTTTTGTAATCTTTCACACACCTTATCAATGTTTTCACCCATTTTTTATTAATTCTTTTTTATTAAAATTAAAATCCTTTTTTTTCAATTTCAAACAGTTTTATTTGCATTTTTTGATTCGCCCACACCGTATTGATGGGACTAAATAGTCCTGGTGGAGGGAAATATTATTTTCCTATTTGTAATATTTAATAATTCATTTAAAAAAATAATAAAACTAAATTATAGCATTGGTTACCCTGCAATCTCACACTCCAATTTCATCTCCTTTACATGCATGGTTACCCTGTTGTCGATGCATTGTGTGGCCTTCATCTCCTTTACATGTATGGTTACCCTACAGTCGATGCATTCTACTGTATTCATCGCCTCTACATGCAATAGGTTCTCTTTGACTAGATCCTCATTCTGCATCATATCATCTTCCTTCCTTCCCTCAACCTCCTACCTTCCCCTCATCCTTATTTTAGATATTGGGCCTTCTAAGCGTGATTTTGCATCATCTCATCATCATGTCGTCCCTTATTCTTCTTATTGAGATTGGGCCTCATCCTTCCTGTCGAGACTGTCATCCTTGCACTCCTGAATTTAAAAACAAGATAGATATATCAATCAACAAATTGAGACAAAAAACTACTTAAAATTTCTAGATGAGACGAGTTGACGAAAATGCAAAATATCTTGTGAGAACAACTCAGATCGATGCCATAATTGTAGGAAATTCAATGGAATGGGCACAAGAATAGCCATGAAATGGACTCTCAGTCTACCCAAAAAGGTGGAGCTCCTAAATTATTAGGAGTTGAACCCAAGAAAGAAGATGTTATGAGAAAATCAGAGGACGAAGACAAATGCATGTCTGGAGCGTGACAAGTCTATTTTGGAAACTTACTATTTCACCTTCTCTCTAATTTATGTGTTGACGAAGCTATTATTTTTGTTCCTTTTTCTCTATATCATTATTTAATAATTCTTTAGCAAACAAAGTTGTAAAAGCATGTCTAAGTAGGTTTTGTTGCAGTGGGTGGGAAATATCCAACCACCAACCATGAGGATATTGAGCATATGCACAGAAAGAACTATTTATAGATATATGAATAAAATAGGTCTCATAATCCCATCCAACCACCAACCATGAGGATATTGAACATATGCACAGAAAGGACTAGTTATAGATATATGCATAAAAGAGGTCTCATAATCCCATCAGGCCATTAGAAATATTTTTTTTATGCAACACAAGGTAAAGGTGTTGAGCCCTAACCTAGATTCTATTTTTCATAGGTCCAAGTCTAGTGGAAGTAACATCCTCCCCAACATAAATGGTAGAATTACAATCTCCTTTCGTTCACCCTGATTGTGAAATCTAACCTACTCGGTCTCATGGTTGAATGTTCTGATGGATTTATCAACTGAACAGTCTCTAATGCATATGGTGCGTTTCTCGTAGCACCTGCAGGCATGCACAAGTCATCTATATTTCCATCGAAGAGTAGCTTGTGGCCATCATTGTCGAGGTCATTCAAAAGAACCAAAAGATGAGAGTTATGACTGCCTAAGCCCACAATATTCCCAAACTTGTATGCCCTTGTGGAGAGTTTGGTTTGATCATGAGCACTCTTCATTTAGACCATTTTTTTTTATGGACGAACACAAAATGAGGATGACATTCTAGAGAGTTTTGACATTCTCAAAAACTAAATTCATAACATAAAAAAAAATATAATCTCTTATGCCCACCCAATAGCATAAACAAACTAGACAAACAAAACATACATTGTAATGCGAGGATCAATATCAATTCACTCAAACAAATATGAATGAATCTGAAAGAGGGAAAGAACCATGCCATTATCGCCATATTGTTGATTACCAGCCTACAATATAAAAATATATTTCTAGAAATAAAATATGAAAATATAATTCAATCATAGGAGCTTTCTCTAGCCACCATTGTATTCACTAGTCCTAGATGCACACTATTTCTTTTCATCATTTTTGTCTTGAGAAACATTGTTATCCACAGTTTTTGCCTTAATCGATCCCTGCATCTAGTTGTTGCAACTCCGTCGATGAAGTCTACAACAGAAACATACCACATGTGTTGTAGGCGAACATAGGCAGCAATGCCCACAAAAATCAGAAGAAGACTAAGAAGAATTGTTGTATTTACCATTTGAATTGCACAAAAATTTATCCATTGATTCTTCACATAGAAAGCCTCCTTGAATTACTGTGTGATAAATTTTCACACTAACAAGGATACAGATCAAAGCATAAAATTCTATATAATTTGAAGACATTCCTCTGAATGGCCCAATGAATTATGATCAATCACGCTCTGAACCGTTACATAGGGTAGTGAATCCCATGAGTTATATCTCATTGAAATAAGATATACCTACAAATGAAGACAAAAAGCTACAAGAAGACAAACTAAAGAAAGACGTGTTCAACCCCAAAAGAGCAGCATTACTTATGCTAGCATAAACACCACTAACATTGATCACATGGGTGGATGATGGCAGGAAAGAGGGTTGGCTTATCCAAGAGAGGATCTGGAGAATGATGTCACTGCTGTGAACCCTATGACAATGTGAACATTGGTGGAATTAACTCCTACTTCTAGAGAAATTGATAGTTGGCGTACAGTACCTCATTAAATTCCACGTGTGCCCTATTTTCTACCAGATGGTGCAGTCACTCCGTCTTCAAAAATCCCAATAATTATTAATTGTCCCACTTGGGTGTTTCACGTACGAATATGATTCCATATTTATTCATTTGAATTCAAATCTAAAAGGAACTAAGAAGCATTTGTGAGTGATTTTGACGACAATAGGACAACAATAGGACTCAGTGGTTAGTCCTACCTATAAAAATTAAGAAGGTAGGACAACAATAGGACAGTTAGGCCTTGTCGAGTGCTCTAATTGTTGGCCTGAAAACCTCTCGTAAGGTGAGTCTTTAATTAAGGTGTTCCTTTCGAACGTCAAGGTGCATACATTTTTTTAAAGAATGGTTGGTGTATAGTTTAGATATAACCATGCTCTTTTAGCCTCAAAAGTTCAATAGGGGGGATCTCCAATCAAACTATCTCGCTACATATTCCTACTACGTAAATGAAACATCAAAACCTTACCACTAACTACATCATATTAAACTTGTAAACCTAACTACATCGCATGAAATATGGAAACCTAAGAGTGGATATTTAAGTCAAATGATTATCCATGCGTAAACTTAAGAATAACCACATTAACATGAAATATGGAAACCCTACAATATTTCATACAAGACAATATTTGTCATTAAATTGGTAGTAGGTGCAAAAGAAAGATCAAATATGGTTTCCTGCTCCTTGTCTTTACGTACTCTTTCTCTTGACATACTCTTGCTTATGTGTCCTCACCTTATGTTTCTCCCTAATGAATGATAGATAAATTACTATGATGCATACATCTGAATTCCTCTTGATTAATAGATACAAAAGAATAGGTAGTAATTCCAAATGGTAAGTAAAGTAAACCAAGAGCTATAGTTTGAAAACAAGACTTATTGTTCTACCTATTTTTTTGTAAAATGAAAGTCATCAATGACTCCATAAGCAATGGTAGGGAATACCCACTATGTGGCTATCTCACTTGTTTCTATAGTGCAAACCATAGTTTCTATCGTCAAGGTATCCTCCGACATGGGTAGTGGCCCATCATAAGCCACCACCAAACACCATTCCTCACTTGGGTATATATTGGCATGTATATATTATAGGTATATAGAACTTGGGTATATATTGGCATATATCTATAATATATATTATAGATATATAGATTGTTGGGGATATTCTCAAGCCTACAATGTCATTCCAAACAAATGATGCACTCGATGTACCTTTGGAAAGAATAGGATTTCAAATAAATAATTTCATGAATCAAGTTCTTCTTTATTTAATGAAAATGGAAATGAAAAACCAACCTCAAAAAGGCTAGGTAAGGATTTTTTCCACTAAGAATTACCACTTCCTATCTCTAATTCTATTTGAATTTCCCTACTACTATATAAATTTAGGACTCAGATGGGGTCCCCCATGATATAAAGGAAATATTTGTTTCTTGTATACTAGTGTAAGAATAAAGTTGATTCATCAGCAATAAATAATCACTCTGCTAATCAACATTAAATGCTACATGAAATCATTTATATACCATCATATTTGAAGCAATTCAAATAAGATGGTGTATACACCACCCCATGGAGCTTTTAGTGATACATAACAGGTTGGGTATTGGCAGCCTAAGTCATTGGGCTAGAAAAAGATGGAGAGGAAGTGATAGAAGTTGACACCATGAAAGGTACATAGTGGAAAGGTACATAGTGGAGGTTACTTCAAACTACTACTGAAGTCAACGTGCAGTAATGCAAGGCTTATAATGAAAGAGAGAGAGTGTCCCATCTCCCTATCTCAAAAAGGAATAGGAAGGAATTTGTATTTTATATTTATTTTTATGCCATTAGATTGTTGTGATTCTCCAATGCCATGGTTTTTTCCTCACATTCTCCTCATTGATTTTCCCTTTACAAAACCTTACCATGTAATTGTTAATCGACCATGTCATCGAACCCCATCATAACTAAAATTTCTAATAATCCAGTATTGGTGAATATCACTTTTATCCCCTAGTATTCAAGTCAATAGGGTTGGTTTCGTTTTTTAGTGCATCGTGGGGTCTGATTTATTAATGAGAAAGAAATTTGAGTGTGGGAAGACAAAGAGAAATAGAGGTATTCACTTAATTGGTGGGTAATCTATAAAATGGGTCGAGATAGATCAGACGTATCTTTGTTGTGTGGGTTTGTCATTATATGTGTGCTTATCCTAAAAATGATGATACTAAAATGAAGAATTATGAAAATCTATGAGGTATTTCAAATCATTTTATATCAATGTTGAGGTTGTATGGGATAAGGGCTATTGCTCAACAAGATGGTTGGAAAGGGAATGTTTCCCAATAGGTATCCATAATGGCATCCATATTGGACACCCAAATGGTATCCATAATGGCATTTTCCTAAGGCAGTATAAGCTATTATCTTCCCAAATATAGTATGTAGGCTAGTGGGTGGCCTCTAATATGAGTCATAGTTTAGAATTGGCTATTTAAGAGTTGAGTGGGTTCCTTTTTTTTTGTTTTGTGTTGGTTCATAGTATCAATGGAGGGGTGGAAAATGCATTGAATTTTCTATGGCTAGGAAGAAAGTCAATCCTTCTTTGTCATTCCACATATTTAGGGACCTTAATTATAGATAATTCATATTTGTGGTATGTTGTATTTCATGTTTAATTCTTAATAAATGAATATTTATTAGTTCTATCTTTATGGGTTTTCTATGTGATAGTTTGTAAATTTAGTGTTTAGTTCTATCTTCATGGGTTTTCTATGTGATAGTTTGTAAATTTAGTGTTTAATTCCACTGTGTTATTCCTAAATGAATTCAAATTTAATATGCATATAGTATTTCATTATTTATTGTATATGTTGAGCTTCCATGGGTTTTCTATGTGATAGTTTGTAAATTTAGTGTTTAGTTCTATCTTCATGGGTTTTCTATGTGATAGTTTGGAAATTTAGTGTTTAATTTCACTGTGTTATCCCTAAATGAATTCAAATTTAATATGCATATAGTATTTCATTATTTATTGTATATGTTGAGCTTCCATAAGGAATATTGCACGTATGAGAAGGTTGGGTATGTCATGGTTTGGTTAAGTAAAGATTCTACAACTCAAGACTCAAGGTGAAAGTAAGAAGGTTTTATAAAATCCACTTGTTTGTGCCTTGGGAATTTATTGAAGTGCTTTGTTGTCTCAAAAGTGGAAAAAATATGGTTAGGTACATTATGGTGTGGTATTAGATCTATATTTTAGTTGTTGTGGCCTTTGGAGGTAGATTGTAGTAGTTCCTATGATTTCTTTTGTAGATTAACATATTAATGTTTAATGTTTGAATGTTGAGGTTTTTTGTCATAAATTATCAAGATCGTAATACATGGTTTGGAGGTAGATTTTAGTAGTTCCTGTTAGCACTAGGAATCACCCTCAAACTGTAATGAGGATAATCCCAGTACCCATTAGTTTATACAGTAAATGTAAATGATTTTTAGGTGGTCAAATGGAGAAGACTCAATGATAATAACATTCTAAATCAGAAACCTGGACTGGTATGCACAAGCAATTGAGGTCTAGAATCAACTTCAGTTAGTAAGTTGGAGTAAGGGTGAATAGAGGGAAGACTTTGGTGAGGAGATTGTAGAGGTCTGTTGTGGACATCAGGTCTTCCAACAGCCTAAGGAGGAAAAACTTAAACTCGATATCCTCTTGAATTCAAATCTCAAAGAAACTGAAAGAAACTATAACATCACTATAATACAACATTCATCATAATACAATCATAACAATCCATGTGAATCAGTCAATCATGAACTCTCTCAGTATGAGAGGAAAATAAGATGGAGTAAGAAAGTTAACTTAGATTAACCAAGATATCTCAAAAACAAATACATAACCATAGAACCAGTTGTTCTCAATCAAAATATTACAATAGCAAGGAGCCTAGCTCAACCATTCGACCTTTTAAAAAATATCAAAACTGCCTATATATAAGCAGAACTGTTGCAACCATTAGGAGTGTGATTGTACTGTTGCATTCGAAGTTTTTAGTCGGCGTCTGCTTTTTCAGACTGTGCAGACAATCTTCTGTTGTCAGACGTGAGCTTTAATCTGCCAATCCTTTCTGTCTTTCCATTTATGTGTTGAGACGAGGTCTCAACCACCTCTCTCATTCTCAGTAACTTCCTTCATCGGGATAAGGATGGGGCCTGACACCCATGAATGTTCTTAGACGGTGCCAATGACTTCTACGAGTCAATTTTGACACCTCGAGGCCCTGCAAGTCTTCTTCTGTGACCAATACAGGCATTTTCAGAAACTCGAGCTTCAGGCGCCAGCTCCTTCTTCATCACTCCTTCGTGCTTGTGACCTCGGTTCGTGACTTGACGCTTATCCCATATGATGCTTCATTATTTAGCACTTAGGGAGATTTCATATTACTTGACTACAGATTTCCTGATGCCCGAATGACGAAATCACTCCTCTCAGATCGACGATCGAATCTACTATGCATCTGATGGTCGCGATTGCTTCCTTGAAAACCCAAGTCACCAATCATGCGTTGAGTGCTTACCTTTCTTCTTGGGCCCACCTCCTATGTGACCTCTCTACGACCTGGGGCTTATCTTCAAGGAGATTTGGGACTTCGGGCGCTTCAGGCTTTGGCCCTTCAAGACTTTTCAATGTTTCTCATTTTCAAACTCTCGAAGTAAAACTCCCAGAGTGACAGATCTGATGATGTGTGGCTCTTGTTGATCAATGACTCAGATCTATTTTGTGCCTTTGAGACTTCGGTCCTTCGGCCACTTCGACAGCTTCGACAAATTCGACACTTTGGCGGCCTTGTGCAGGCCACAAACTTGGACAACCTATTGCCCTTGACAACTATATGTGATAACATTTGGCTCCACAGGGGATGGCATGCTCCCTGCGAGCTGCCAATAACAAGTAGTTCCAGTGCCTTAGTTGTTGGGCTATGGAGTCATTCTCTGAAACATCATACTGAAGAAAACAGGTCGACACATACACTATTCTAAAAATGAAATCAAACGCACCTACTCTTGAGGGAGCTTATTTATGTACAAAAACTAAGCTAATTGAATTTTACAAAATGATAGGTGAAAGCAAACTTCCACCATAGTCATTCAAACTATTTGATAATTGAATCCTTCGCTTCACTGCAAATGATCCAAAAAATAAAAGGAAAGCGTGACAGCTGACTAATTTCATTCTTATGATCACCCATATTACCTTCAAATGTTGATAAAAAGATCAAGCCTGCATGCTCCAAAGAATTTGAAAAGTGTAACTTTATATACTCATCGACAGGGTCATGAAACTAAAGGCAACGCATGATTAACTTATGAAAGGTTACCTTCACTTTTTCAAAGTTGTTGACATCTTGCTTGATGTCCTCTATAGGCACACTTGATTGAATGAAAGCCACAGGCATCTGTGAGTCAAATAGATGCTTACTATGAACTGTAGGTACAAGTGGAAGAAGGATGGACATAGGTGGTTGTTGATCCACTGTTGACTATGGATTTACTTCAGGTTGTGTATAAATGACCTCTTCATGTGCCTCAACTAAGGGTTTCTCCTGGTTAAATTTTATGTCTTCCGTGACAAGGCCAACCTTTGCATCATCCTTATTGTCTTCATAGTGATCAAATACAAGATAATCTTGTTTCTCATCATCATTAGGATATTCATCAAAAGGGGTTGTCTTTCATATCTATGATCAACCTTTAAATCAGTAATTTTATCAGGAAAATAATTGTTAAAAATATCTATTTCAGGAACAGTTGTAATTGTTTCTCCTATCTATTCATACACATGATTTTCATCAAGACAGGGTTGCTCATGGATACCTGCGTCGAAGAAAAAAATATCCACATTCTTTTCTTCATAGGGACAACAGGTAAAAACTGCCTTATGTTCAGAGTTGAGATGATACTGACTTTGAATCCTACCAAAAGCTCGAAGGTTCTCCTCCACTTCCCAAAAATCCATGAATAAGATAAAGATGTTGATTTCCTTTCTCTCAGGTGAAGGACAAGCTTTGAATGTTGAGCCATGGCAGCAATCTATGTGGATCTGATCTCTACAGGCATATTATGATACACATGGTAAAACCTCATGTTGAATATGGCCAAGGCTTCCTCTTCCCCTCTCCTCAAGGCATTAAAATCATCCCAGTACTGATCAAGGGACTTGTTCTCACCCCACCACTTCAAAAAGGCATTGCATAATTCAACTCAGGAACCAATGGAGTCAGCTCCCAAACATTTAAACCACACAACAACATCTCCAAACAATGAATTTGAGAACAATCTCATGGAAACATCATCATGAGCAATCTCAAATTGACCAACAAAGTTCTCAAAGGCCTCCACATGCCTCTCAGTTGTAACATGATCTTCCCCAGAAAAATGAGGAAGATATTTAAAGAAATCAGGAGGATAAGGATGAAGATGGTATGGAAGCTTTAAAGGTTTAAACAACCTGTCTCTGATTCTAGTTTGAAAACTAGTGGGTTGAATATGAGGCTTATCACACTAATGGCAAGGCACAACAGTAACAGCAAGATGAGATGAGATTTGAGGAGGCTGCAAATCAGTTTCAACCTCCTCAGGGATGCAAGGGTGATTGAATCTAGGAGGGATCTCAGTATGAAGTTTATCCTTATGAATAGGCTAAGCTAAGGATATAGGATCAGCATCTACAACACAGGCAGAAATTATGGCTTCTTCCTCCAAGGATGGATATATAAACAAAGGCTGGTGATAAATCGAATAAACAAAGACAAATATGATCATTTGTATATGTGAAGGGAAACACAAAAATGAGATGATAAAGAATAACAAGAGTTCATCCAGAAAGCTCATAAGTTGATACCTAGTCATTCCCTTCATCTTTATGTCAATAGGATCTTCCCCAGTGGAGTCTCTGATTGTGGAGTCACCAAGTATATTATTACAGTCAATTTATGTATCCCACTCTTGTCTACCATCAAGAGCTAGATCTATGTCGTTCTTCCCAGGGAGCTCTTCAATCTCCTCAAATCCATCCCCGACAATGGTGCCATTTATGTTAGAACTAGGAATCACTCTCAGACTGTAATGAGGATAAGACCATTACCCATTAGTTTATACAGTAAATGTAAATGAGTTTTAGGTGGTCAAATGGAGAATACTCAATGATAATAACGTTCTAACTCAGAAACCTAGACTGGTATGCGCAAGTAATTGAGGTCTAGAATCAACTTCAGTCAGTAAGTTGGAGTAAGGGTGAATAGAGGGAAGACTTTGGTGAGGATAGTGTAGAGGTCTATTATGGACATCAGTTCTTCCAACAACCTAAGGAGGAAAAACTTAAATGCAAGATCCTCTTGAATTCAAATCTCAAAGAAACTAAAAGAAACTATAACAACACTATAATACAACATTCATCATAATACAGTCATAACAATCCATGTGAATCAGTCAATCATGAACTCTCTCAGTATGAGAGGAAAATAAGATGGAGTAAGAAAGTTGACTTAGATTAACCAATATTTTTCAAAAACAAATACATAACCAGAGAACTAGTTGTTCTCAATCAAAATATTACAATAGCAGGGAGCCTAGCTCAACCATTCAACCTTTTACAAAATATCAAAATTTCCTATATATAAGTAGAACTTATGCAACCATGAGGAATGTGATCGGATTGATGCATTCAAAGTTTTTAGTCAACGTCTTCTCTGTCAGACTGTGCAGACAATCTTTTCTTGTAAAACGCGAGCTCTAATCTGTCAATCCTTTATGGCTTTCCATTTATGTGCTGAGATGAGGTCTCAACCACCACTCTCATTCTCAGTAACTTCCTTCATTGGGATAAGGATGGGGCCATACATCCAGGAATGTTATTATATGGTGCCAATGACTTATGTGAGTCAATTTTGACGCCTCGAGGCCCTTCAAGTCTTCTTCTGTGACCAATATGGGTGTTTTTGGAAACTCAAGCTTCAAGCGCCATCTCCTTCTTCATCACTCCTTCGTGCTTGTGACCTCAAGCCATGACCTGGAGCTTATCCCATATGATGCTTTGGGATTTTACGCTTCAGGAGATTTTGTTGGGTATGTGTTATATTCTTTGCATGGGTGTGTGTGTGGGCGTGTCAGATACGACAACTGCGTTTGACAATCCCTACCACTAGAGCTCTGTCATGTGCGCCGAGCGCTTTCCTAGGGGGGTACCAGGGGGGGGCAGGTATGCCCCCCATGGTTACACACAACGTTTGGCAATGGGTGGTAGCCCGGGGTTGATGGGGTTCGGGGCAACGCCCCAAAATTTTTTTTTGGGGCGGTTTTTTGCTATTTTTCGTGGATTTGTAAATTAATCCTGAATTAAAGGATTAGGGATTTGGTATCTACGAAATACCTAAAAAAATTGTATATATTGTATGGTGAATGGTGAAATTCGATATAATGAATATAAGAAAGGTTTTCCCAGTTGAGGGTTTCCAGTATAAAATCTCTGTGTACTCTGTCTATGAGCCATTGATTAATTTATGTCTTGCTTAAGAATCTGTATGCATTGCTTTACTTTGTAGGTTTAAAACTTACAGATTTCACATTACTTGACTATAGATTTCCCTATGCCCGAATGACAAAATCACTCCTCTCAGATCAACGGTCGGATCTGCTATGCATTCGACAGCTGTGATTTCTTCCTTGAAAACCCAAGTCATCAATCATGTGTTGGGTTCTTACCTTTATTCTTGGGCCCACCTCTTATGTGACCTCGCTACGAACTAGGGCTTATCTGCAAGGTGCTTCAGGACTTTGAGCGCTTCAAGATTCGGCCCTTTAGGACTTTGCAATGTTTCTCATTTAAAAACTCTCGAATTAAAACTCCCAGAGTGACAGATCTGATGACGTGTGGCTCTTGCTGATCAATGGCTCATATCTATTTTGGGCCTTCGGGCCTTCAGCAACTTTGGTAGCTTCAACAAATTCGGCGCTTTGGCGGCCTTGTGTAGGTCACGAACTTGGACAACCTGTTTCCCTTGACAACTATATGTGATAAAAATTCCTATGATTTCTTTTGTAGATTAACATATTAATGTTTGAATGTTGAGGCCTTTTGGTATAGATTATCAAGATCATAATACATGGTTTAATATTGAAATTGTATAAATATTTAGAGTCATAAACTTGTATATAGACTTAGAGTCATAAACTTGTATATAGTATTGATGCCATGGAGATGACTAGCAGTGTTATTTATTGAGTGGTCACTAAGAAATTTGGTTGTTATTGTGCTATGTGAGAATATTTTGGAGAAATTTGTAGGAGAATTATGTGACAAAGGTTAAGCCTAATAGAGTGTGAAACTATATGACATGGAGAAATCATAATTTGTCCAAAAAATATACTAAATGTTGAATCTATGTATAAAGTGACATTATCCTGGTTCCATCTTGAGAGAATTGTGGAAAAAATGCTCTGTTCCAAATCCATTTGTTTAGAAAAAATGGGATGATTACATTTATGAGAGGAAATTGAGAAACTATAAATTTTTCATGAAAAATGTACAAGTCCAATACCATCTAGTGATGAAATAAAATTGTTGATGTGGCATTTCAAGTTGTGTAGAAAGTAGAATTTATATCATGGCTCACAAAGGTATTGTCACATTGAATATGATCATGTAGTAGTTAATGTGCATTTATTGATGTGGACTTTGGGTCTGTAACACCCCGGGTTTCGAACCCCCATTTTTAAATAATGTATTGTTATAATGTTGAGAGGCCTGAGTGCCCAAACAATTATTAAAGGGCCAGTATGCCCAAGAAATGTTATGTTTTGATAATTATTAATAATAAACACATCATTGGCTGCTAGATGGAAAAGGGATAGAGTTATAAGGGGCTTGATTCCACAAGAGAGGGGGCTTGACGGGATAAGTGTTTATTCCTATGTTAATTACCCTGTTTGCCTAAGGGAGGGGATCAGTGACGTGAGATTCTTGGGGAAGTCTAGGATTTTATTTATTCCCCACGAAGTTACTTAAACCTGCCTCTGGTCTGATGGGGGGGTACGACTGATGGCTTGTTCACTGATTTTCCTATACGTTCATTCATTTACCTCACAAACTTTCATGCACTCACTTACCCATTCATCGATCCATCCTCATTCACATCTTGACTTGGGAAAGGGAACCAAACTGCTAAAGAATTAGCCATGGGATAGTTGGTTGCAATGATCGTTGGTGCAATCCAACCATGACCTGGGGCCTGCATGTCTGAAATGCATTGACCTGTGCCCTATTTTTTAATCACAACTGCAAGTCCTGAGAGTTCTAGCATTGAGATTCTAGACCAGCTATGTTAGAGGCCCTGAATAAAGGAGAAGGATTGCCTGAGGGACTGTGTGGCAGAGAAAGGTGGACGTCCATTCTCTTGAGTGGTACAGGCTAGGTAGAAGAGAGATGGGTACTTGGATTGTTGTGGGTGTTGGGAAACCTGTGAGATCTTGAGAGATGACAGGTTTGAGAACCCAAGAACACTCTAGAATTTTCCTTGTGGATTCATAGCCCTGGCTCGGGGGTGACACTGTTGTTGAGATTTGGAGCAGTGGTGTCTACGGTTAGGTGGAACGTCCTTGGTCTGTAGCCAGTTGGTGTCGTCTTTTTATAAAGATAAGTGCTTTCTATTGTGATATTATTATCTGTGTATGAATGTATTCCATTGTGTATTTTAATTATAGTTGAACTAAATCTTAGATTATGCATGCTTGCTGGATATTGTTGTGCATGTCGTTAAATATTTTATCTTATGCATCCTTATTAAATAAGAAGGTACCAGTAAGAGTACAAAGTCAAATGGTGGGCTTGAAGGTAGCATACCCGGCCTATGGGTGGCTGGGTATGTTACAAATTGGTATCAGAGCTTCTGGTTGAAACACCGGGCCGGTGTGGGCCAGATATGTTGGTCAGAGTCTCATGGTCGAGATCAAACTCTTACCATGAAGTTGAAAATATCAGGAGGAATGGCGTTGCAGAATCTACGTAGGAGTTAGATCATCAGAGACCCATTGTAAGGGGTTTGAAATATCATGACCGTCCCCTTCAAATTTGGGAGTGATCCCCACTATAGGATCAGGAGAGATCAGGGATCGTTGGATCGGAGGATAGGTGAATTGGGGTCATCCGATGAAAAGGAAGCAAGGGTTAAGGTCCCAATCGTCAGATCCCATTGGAGAGAGAGATCAATGGACAGGAGGCATTGTACGGAACTAAGTTGCATGGGAAATAATTCCCCAAGGAAATCTTGCAATCCAAACCATGGTTTCACCAAGGGGTTACGTGTTAGCATCAAGAGAATTGCAGGGCGAAAAATGGGTTACTCCAAACCATCGATGTGTGCCCCCGCAAATTTAAAGGCATGCAGTGATGTGACTTACTCGTGCTCGAGCGACCAACCTCCGAAGAGCAGAAGTAGTTGGGGATCGTCGATCTGCAGGAGGACACGCATCAACCAATCGTGTGCTCCAGGTGAAAGAACTCTGGGAAAAGGCGAGTGAGGAGAAGTTGAGAATTGAGTTTCCAGACCCTGGAGATCCGAAGTGAATCGCAGATGTTCGATCCAGGAGGACATGTGGAAAAAATCTGCACACTTTGGGGAAAAATGAAGTTTGAGGGTTGAGAATTCTGAAATCCAAAGACCCAAAGAAATCGTAGTCATCGATCCGTGGGAGACACGAGTCAGTAGATAACAAGCTTCGGATAAGAACATTTCAGAAAAAAGTTTAGGTTTGAGTCTTCCGAAGTCCGAAGGCCCGAAGGAATTGCAGTCATTGATCCTTGCGGTGGTAACCTCCGAAGTCCCAAAGTTCGGGGTTAATATGGGTCGTCCGATAAGGGAGACACATGGTGGTATTTTGGCCAGTTCAAGAAATTGGAGTTCGAGAGAATTGGAAGTGTGCTAGTGTGGAAAGTCCCGAAGCCCAAAGAGTCGAAGTGGTGGGGCACGATGACGTCACTACGAGGCGATGTGGACCCCAGAAATTTCCGAAGTAATGTGGATTTCGGACGTCGTTGGGGATGGTGTGGACACATGGGATGTGCACTAGATGTCAGTAATTTTTTATCATGCAGATGATTGAAATGTCAGTTAGAACGTGACACGTGTCACCCGCCTGATTGGACCACGTGTCTGCTTCCAGTATTTCACCACATGGAGACAGATCGTGCAGTCCAGAGACTGGGAACTCCAGAGGGGAAAGATGTGATAGGTTGCATTGGGTCGAAAAATCCCAAAGGCCCGAGTACATATCGACCGTTGATTCCATAAGACACATGTTGAAGCATCGTCGACTTCGGGTGAAAGCACTCCGATAGAAAGTGTAGGAGGAAAGTTTGAAACTTCTGAAGCTCGAAGAGCTGAAGCGATTCACAGTTGTTGATCTATGGGAGGACACCCGTCTGTAGATCATGAACTCTGGGTAAAAGCGTTCCAGGAGGAGGAAAGCGAGGAAAGTTGAGACTCCTGAAGTGTAGAGTCCTGAAGTGGATCTCGATCGTTGACCGTGAAAGAGTACGAGGACCGTTGACCCGATCCTAGCTGAAAGTTTCAAAGTCCTGAAGCTCTTGACAAGTGTTTTTTCAGCTATGCGCGGGGTCATGGTCGTGGTCATATGCATATTGAGATCTGCGAGAAGGAGGGCTAAGGGCTGAATTGGTTCTCTTCGAGATAGAAAAGTGTTAAGGAAGGATTTAGCCGTGGTTTCTAGTCGTGGTCACGTGGGAAGGTGGTTTGAAGGAAGCATCTATGCAGGATGAAATTCTATGTCAACCAAGGATAACAGGACACTGTTATTTTTGGAGAATGGGATATGATCTCCATGAACAAAAAAAAGAAAGAGACTGTAGCATGGTTTGGAAATTTTGTTTATCATATGTGTAATTCTAACAAAATGGTTGCTTTCACATTTTGCACAATTAAGGGGCTTAAGAACATCAGCTCAAGATGCATATTGAGGAAATGGAAGAAGGAGAGGGGTCCTCTAGTCATGATAAGGAAGCCGAAGGCTAGAATACCAGAGTTGGTAATGCAGAGGCAAAGTCTAATGGATGCAAGGGAAAAGGAGAATAGGAAACGTTAATAGAAACGGTAAGAAGCCTGAAGATGGAAGTGCAAAGCTACAAAGCAAATAATGAGAGACTAATGAGAGAGAAAAGTCATATAAATTCTCGAGTGTTGCAGAGCTTAAATTAGTTTCATAGACAAATAAAGAAGGGATCAAACTCAGGACAAGAGGAAGAAGGAAGGTGCCATTAAAGAAGATATGATCGTGGAAGAGTTGGTTATTCCAAAAGTGATAGCAGAGCTCATGGACACCAGTCACCTCCCTACTCAGAAAGAAAGTTTTATGTAGCAGATGATCTCGTAAGCAGTCCATAGGTGTCTCATGTTAGACACCAAAGAAGGAAACAAGAGGTAGATAGTTTGCAAGGAGATTTGAGGAAGCTAAAGCCACCTTCCTTTGGGGGTGAAAGAGAAAGGGAAGATGATGTCGAAGCATGGTTGCTTCAGCTCAGGAGATATTTTCAGTTGCATAACTATTCATCCAACCTGGAAGCCAAGATTTCCACCTACCATTTACACGAGAAAGTTGCAATGTGGTGGGACCAACTGAAGCAAGTGGAACATGTTAATGAAATTAGGATCACTTGGAAACAGTTCAAGAATTACTTCCAGAAGGAGTACCTCTCAGAGCATTTCTATGACAAGAAAATGCAGGATTTCTTTGAACTCGGATTGGGAAGCATGACTATGGCAGAATACGAGAAGAAGTTCTTGGGATTGTTAAAATATGTCAGGTTCATTGGTGATGAAAAAGTGAAAATACAAAGATTTCTAAGTGGACTGTCAACCTTTTATAAGGAAAAGATCAAGTATGATGAGCCCAATACCTTGACTGAAGCCATCAAGAAGGCTAAATACTTGTACGAGCAAGGCCAGGGAAGAGAATCCCTGTAGAAATCTTGGAAGGACAGGAAGAATGTGAAGTATGATCAAAGGAGGAAAGGATTCAAACCTCCCTTCAATGCGCTGTTAAATAAGAAGGTACCGGCAAGAGTAAGAAGTCCAATGATGGGCTTGAAGGTAGCATACCCTGGCTTGTGGGTGGCTAGGTATGTTACAGGGTTAATTAAGAAAGTTGGAATAATTTTACTAAATATGAATTTGTTTAATGAAAGAATTTATTGGGTCAATTAAGAAAGTTAGAATAATTTTACTAAGTATGAATTTGTTTAATAAAGAAATTTGTTCTCTATGATGAAGAGATGTTGTTGTGAAAATTTCCAACAAGTATGAACCCATCTACTAAAAGATCTAGTTCCATATAATATGGAGGTGTGAAATACTAAAAGATCTAGTTCCATATAATATGGAGGTGTGAAAATTTCACCAAGTTTGAACCCATCAAATCTCATCCCATATAATATAAACATGGTGTGAAAATTTCACGAAGTATGAATATGTATAGCTAAAGAGTTAATTCTCTTGAATGAAAAGATGTTAAGTGTGAAAATTTAATCTAAGTAAAAATGTGTCTAGTGAAGGAGTTTATTATATGTTCATATAATAAAGAGATGGAGGTATGAAAAATGCACAAAGTATGAATATGTACAGTGAAGAAGTTGATTTTGTATATTAAAGAGATGGAGATGTGGAAATTTCACCAAGTGTAAGTGTGATGGAGGTATGAAAAATGCACAAAGTATGAATATGAATATGTATATGTATAGTGAAGAAGTTGATTTTGTATATTAAAGAGAAGGAGATGTGGAAATTTCACCAAGTGTAAGTGTGAATATGTATTGTCATTAAAGAATTGACTATGTCTAGTGAAGAGATATGGAGATGTGAACTTTTCCATACTTATTAACCAATATAATGAAGGATATCCTTAAATATAGTTAAGGAACAAGGGTATGAATAAATATTTTAAGTGTGTATTTATTTATAAAACATTTTTTTTATTTCATTTGATATATAATGTGATGTCATTAGGTTGAGATAAAAAAAAGTTTCATAATGTAATGTTGTGTAAGAAGTTATTCCATCTATTGAATAGGTTAGAAGGAGAAAATTAATCTAACTATGATTATGTTTATATCATGAATGATTATATGATGTATAGAATTAGAATTATGGATGGGTAAGGGGGAAACATATTTTACTTGGCTAATTCCCAGTATAAGAGGGGATAAATAGAAAATAGAATCAACAAGTTATCATGAGAAAAATAATATGAAATTTTCTAAGTGAGGTTGTATCTATAGTAGGAAAGCATGTTAAAAATATAATCATCATTAAGAATTGATAGTGTAGTTATGTCTACTGGGGTGGCAGGCGTAGGGGGATCCTCAGTAATCTTGGAGGAAAAATAGAATTGTTGTATGCCTAGGGATTAGGGAATTCAACCCATAATCAGGAATAAGAATATGCATTACTCAAGGGATTGAGGCTAGTGGTGGAACAACATATCCAAATGATAATAGTAGTGGGAGATGAACTATCATAATTATCTAGTTGATGCACAAGAAAGCCCTTCTAGAAAACTATAAGATTGATTATATCCTGGTTTGATCTTAGCACAAGTCGAAAAGAACTCAAAAAATCTCCTTCCATCAAGTCCTAAGAGGTTATAATCACCAAGATGACTTGGTAGCTAATGAGGCAATAGTTTTAAAATTGGGGGAGCTTAGGGTTAATAGTAAATTAGCCATTGAAGTCATACCTTAATCACCCTTATGTAATCAATGAAAAATACCAAATATTTATTATTCCACATTTCTATCACACACCAGTATTATATTCAAGGAAAGACAATAAATACGATGTGAAATAAGCCTCCCTCACACATGATTATGCTTTGAAGGAAGAAGGAATTTGAATGTTGTGAGTTAATATATCCTAGGCGAGGTATGTTGGGTATGTGTTATATTCTTTGCATGACTAGTCCTAGTGTCTTCTACGTTGCTCCAAGAACACAGAGGGTTTGAGAGGGATCTCATTTTTTTCCTCAGTAAATGTGTCGCATTTTTTCCTCATTTTTTGTGTCTCCTTGATTTTCGTGTCCATTGTTGGGTGGTTTTTCGGCACATGGTTTTTGCCGATGATTTTCTATTTCTGGTTAAGGAATTAGGGTTGTTGACTAATACAGGTCATTGGGTTATGGTTTTGGATGTCGTTGGATCCTATATGCATATTGTATTGTAAACAACGTATCACTTTGAATGAATATAGAATATGTTGGTTTTCCAGGTTTGGGTTTCTAGGGGAAAATCTATGTGTAATGTGTGTATTTTCCATTGTATCTTTTATGTTCTTTTACTGAAAATATGTTTGCAGTAAATATTGTACAAGGTTAAAATCTACATTTGGTATCAGAGCTTTGTTGGCTTCAGGGGGATGCCTTTATGGTCAAGGGTTTGTCTCGGGACTGTGATAAGCCTTGTTATAGTGGGAGATCTATGGTATTGGTTTTTCAGGTGAAAAGAAATGGCTAGCAGTTCGAAAACGGAGATTGATAAGTTTAATGGGAAAATTTTTGAGTTGTGGAAGCTCAAGATGGAAGATATGTTGGTGGACAATGATCAATCGATCATAGTAGATCCATGTACTACACGTAGAGGAACTTCAGCAGATGACTGGAAAAATTTGGATCGGAAGGCGAAGAGCACAATCTGACTGTGTCTCTCAGATTCAATATTACTGAATGTGTCATAGGAAGCTACAACCAAATATTTATGGGATAATTTGGGGAATTTGTATCAGTATAAGTCCCTAGTACATAAAATTTTCCTGAGAAAGAAGTTGTATAACCTGAGGATGAGAGATGGAGACTCGGTGGCAGATCATTTGAACCCCATCAATAATGTGGTAATTCAGTTAGTATTTATTCAGATTAAAATTTCATATGAAGATACGTGTATTAGTTTACTGTGATCTTTACCAGACTCGTGGGATAGTCTGGTTGTGGCCATAGGTAGTAATACTACTGTCTTGAAGATTGATGAAGTGGTCTCATCCTTGTTGTCAGAGGAGATGAGATGGAAGAACATGGAATGACAGAGCACAAATGCATTATTTGCAAGAGGATGCTCACAAGAAAGAAATTGATCTAAGTCCTCAAGTGAGAGATCTAATTCTAAGGGTAGATCTAAATATCCCATAAATTTTGTAAAGGTATGCTAAAGATGTGGAAAAGAAGGGCACTACAAGAAGAAGTGTAGATCCAAAATTGAGAAAAATAAGGGATCTAAAGAAGCTCCTTCTACAAAATAAAAGACCTCCAAAGAAGAAGGAGGGGATGTGTACTTGGCTTCTTCAAGCACACATGCATATCATGAGGCATGGTTGGTTGAATCAGGTGCATCCTTTCATATGACTCCCCACAGGGAGTGGTTCTGTGAATATAAAAGGTATGATGGAGGTAATGTTTTCCTAGGTGATGACTCAACAACCAGAATCATAGGATGAGGAAAAGTAAAGTTGAGACTCATATATGGAAGGATTATAACACTACATGGTGTTATGTACATCCAATATTTGGCCAAAAATTTGATTTTTGTAAGAAAAATGGACGATGTAGGGGTAAAAATAATATTTGAAAAGGAAATCTGCAAGATGTTTCGAGGAGAAATGGTGTTGTTGAAGGGATTTCGGTTTGGAACTCTATATAAGTTGCAAGGAAGCACTATTAGTGATGGGTGTAATAGTTCCATTGTTCCTAATATTGGAGTTGAATATGAAAGAACTACTACAGTCTTTGGAGAAAAGGTTATGTTGTGGCATCAAAGACAGGGGCATATCGGAGAGAAGGGTCTTCGACTACTACATTGTAAAGGTATGGTTGAAAGTATGTCTAACTTCTCTCTGGATTTTGATTTTTGTGAACATTGTGTATATGGAAAGAGGAATCAAGTAATATTCCCCTCTGGTGCAACAAGAGTAGAAGGAATTTTACAACTAGTTCGCGGTGATGTGTTTGGACCTTTGTTGGTTCCATCATTGGGAAAATATGTGTATTATGTCTCATTTATAGATGACTTCTAGAGGAATACTTTGATATATTTTCTCAAGAAGAAATCCGAAGTCTTTGACAGGTTTAAAAATATTAAGGTTCTTGTTGAGAATCAAATAGAGAAAATAATTAGGGTGTTGAGGATAGATATTGGCGGAGAGTTCTGCAATAATGAATTTGAAGAATTACGTAAGAAGTGTGGTATAGTAAGGCAGAAGACTACTCCATATACACCTCAACAGAATGGAGTTGCAGAAAGGATGAACAGAATGTTGATGGAAAAAGAAAGGTGCATGCTCAGTGGTGTTGAGTTAGGGAAATAATTATGGGTAGACACAGTGGGTACTACATGTTACCTGGTCAATAGATCACCCTCATCAGCGTTGGATGACAAGAATTCATAAGAGGTATCGAATGGTAAGAAACCTTCTCTCACACATCTCAAGGTATTTGGATGTGAGGCCTATGTTCATGTTCCAAAGGAAAACAAGAGTAAGCTAGATAAGAAGGCTGAAAAGTGTATATTTATTGGGTATAAATATGGTCTCAAAGGTTATAAGCTTTGGAACCTAGAAACTGAGAAGGTTGTGTATAGCCGAGATGTGGTATTTAGAGAAATGAAGGATGTTGTTAAATAGGAAGTCCTACCAAGTAAGAAAGAACCGGAGAAAATAGAGTTTGATTTAAAGGATGATGAATGAGACTCCACATAAGAACGAGAATCGAAAGAAGAATATCCTCATACTCTAGTATTGAGGAGACCGGTTCGAGAAATAAGGCTGCTAGAAATATATACTCCATCTGATTTCCGTTCAAATTTTGCTTTGTCTATCACTGTTGATGATCCTAGAAATTTCAGGGAGGTAGTGGATTCAAAGGATGGAAAGCTATGGAAAAAGGCCATGGATGAAGAAATGGAAGCCTTGGATAAGAATGAGGCTTGGGATCTAGTGGAGTTGTCAACTGGAAGAAATCCCATTGGCAGCAAATGGGTATTTAAAAAGAAGCTGAATGCAGAAGGAAAAGTGGAGAAATACAAAGCTCAGTTAGTAGCAAAGGGTTATTCCCATGTTGAGGGAATTGATTTTGGTGAGATTTTTTCTCCTATTGCCAAGTTAATTTCTATAAGATTTCTATTATCTATTGTTGTTTCATTTGATTTTGAAGTAGAACAGATGGATGTGAAGACAACATTCCTACATGGGGATCTGGAAGGAGAAATCTATATGAAGCAACCAGAAGGCTTTGTTGTGAAGGGAAAGAAGGGGTTGGTTTGTAAGGTGAAAAAGTCTCAGTATGGTTTAAAACAATCACCAAGGATGTGGTATCAAAAATATGATACGTATATGTTGGGACTTGGCTTCACAAGAAGAAAAGAGGATCATTATGTGTATTTTAAATTAATTAGTGATCATTTGATTTATTTGATATTGTATGTGGATGACATGTTGTTGATAGAAAACAACAAGGAGATTATCCGGGATGTGAAAAATCAATTGTCCTCTAAATTTGACATGAAGTATCTCGATGATGCAAATTTATTTTTGGGCATGGAAATTAAAAGAGATTGGAAAAAGAGGAAACTCTGGTTAAATTAGAGAAAATATGTCGAGACACTATTGCACGGGTTTAATATGCAAAAATGTAAAGTGGTCAATGTCCTTATTCATGTTGGTGTAAATTTATCTGCAGATTAGTGTCCCAAGACACAAGAAGAGGAGGAGGGCATGTCTCATGTTCCATATGCGAGTGTAGTTGGCAGTTTAATGTATGGAATGGTCTGTACTAGACTGGACATTGCACATGTAGTGGGATTTTTGAGTAGGTATATGTTAAAACCAAGGAAGGGGCATTAGATAATAGTAAAAATGGTTTTCAGGTATTTGTGTGGAACTAGCTATGGATTGTGCTACCAAGGAAGACCAGGATTGGACAGAGTGTTGGACATACATGGCTTTGTGGACGCAGACTGGGCTAGATATTTGGATCATAGGAGATCTACAAGCAGGTATGTGTTTAACCTGTTTGGAGGAGAAATCAATTGGATGAGAAAAAGGCAAGTTGTAGTTGCACTTTCAACTACAAAATTTGAATACATGGCAGCCACTCATGCAATTAAGGAAGCAATATGGTTACAAATATTGTGTTCAGGTGTTGGGTTGGAACAACAAGTTGTAAGGATAGATTGTCATGGTCAAAGTGCATTTTTTCTAGAGAAGAACCCGACTTATCATTCAAAGACAAAGCATATTGATATTCAATATCACTTTGTGAGAGACATGGTTGAAGAAAAGAAAGTGTTGCTAATGAAGGTGGACACTTTGAAGAATGTTGCAGATTCATTAACAAAATATGTGAGCACTAAGAATTTCTCTTGGTATAGAGGATCCATCCGCATTACTTCCTTGTCTTGTTGACTATGTAACCATGTAACCCCCTGTATGCAAAGAAAACAACAAGTGGGAGAATGTTTGCTATGTGTTATATTCTTTGCACAATTAGTCCTAGTGTCTGCTACGTTGCGCCGAGCATGCAAGGGGGTTTGAGGGGGGCTCGGGGGCAACGCCCCTAAGAATTTGTTTTTCCTCGGGAAATGTGTCACATTGTTTCCTCATTTTTTTGTGTCACCTCTATTTTCATGTCCATTGTTGGGTGGTTTTTCGACACACCATTTTTTCCGATGGTTTTCTATTTCTAGTTAAGGAATTAGGGTTGTTGACTAATCTAGGTCATTGGGTTAGGGTTTTGGATGTCGTTAGCTCCTATATGTATATTGTATTGTAAACAGTGTATCACTATGAATGAATATAGAATATGCAAGTTTTCCCGGTTTGGGTTTCTAGGGGAAAAATCTCTATGTAATGTGTGTATTTGTCATTGTATATTTTATGTTCTTTTATTGAAAATCTGTTTGCAGTAAATATTGTACAAGGTTAAAATCTACAAGGTAGGATAATGGATTCTTAGATCTTGGCATGGTAGAAGGATCCAAGGAATCTTTTTCTAGTCAATTTTTTCTTGGAATTTTATCTAGTTCTCAGGTTGGTGGTTGATTTTCTTATCTTTGTGCATGCTCTGTGTCTTTTTAGTTTAGTTGACTTCCGGGAGTTAATTGTTGAATAATTACCTACCAATATGGGCCTAGAAGAGGCCATATGTTATCACAATTTCCATTGGTATATTGTTTTAAGGTTATCAGTATTTTAGTCATCTTCTATAGAATATATAGCAACAATAAGAACTAAGAAATTTTGTCTATAAATATATGTATACTTAGTATTTTTTTTTTTTTGAAACATGAGGACAATATGTATGTTTCATTAGTTTCATTCAACTAGTCGACACACGCGGAGGCTTGCCTCCACAGCTTGGGCAATCCTTACACCACAGGGTCAGTTGTTTTCTTCCGGAGGTATATGCTTAGGTGACACCACAAATAATGTCGTCGAGTATAGTGCAGTTATTGAGTTGCTTCGTGACACCTTGTCATTGGGTATCTCTCATGTCTGGTTCTATCTCGATGCTCAATTGGTTGTGTCACAGCTAAACAGAGTATACCGGGTTCATGATCCAACTTTACACCGACGATTCCTTAGTGTACGTCTCCTAGAACGCAACTTTGATTATATTACATATTTTCATGTTCCTAGGAGTTTAAACCAAATTACAGATACTCTAGCTAATCAAATTTTAGATTGGCATCTCGCCCACATATAAAAAGAACATGGACATAAACATGTAAATACATTTTTTCACATAGAATCCATAAGATACAAAAAGATAAAAACCATATATAAACATCACAAAATACTCAGAGTACATAGATGGACGCAAGCGCCTCAAAAATGGGAACAGTAACGAGTCACTGGGCTTATGCCCTCAAAAAATATATACAAGTAGGTGCTCGTGGCACATAAAGAGTCTAAGTCTGTTCAGGGCCTATGGGCCCTGTTATAATCATCTACAGCACAGGCTAAACGCCTAAACAATTGGACCCATGTCCGATGTGCCCCCACAACATGAGGCTGCATGGATGGCGGCAGGTCCTCTATCTCTGCCATCGGGACTGTGCGAGTGAGCGCAGTGAAGTTCCGCTCAACTCGTCTAAGGACCCTCTCAGCCTCTCCGGCTGGGAGGTTCCCTGCTACTGCTGCTCCCCCAGCGGCGGTAGCTGCGGCTTCCGACCATGGACGATGCCTGTTCCGTGCATAATATGCAGGTCGCACGGGTCCCACATCTGCATGCAACAAACGTTTACCCATCAAATACTCTGGCATACAAAAAATGATATATATAACAAAAAGACATAAAAATTACATATGCAAACAAAAAAAAAACTACAAAGGTGGAGACTTACCCATCTCCCCTAGCTCCTCACCAGGAGGCACGGGTATCTCTGGATCTCTAGAGAAATCTATCCCTGCATACAGGTAGTCCTCAATAACAGGGATCTGTCATGACAGCCAAGCAAAGAAGTCATCGTCGAAGGACTCAACGGTCCTTCCACCACCCTGTCGCGGCAGTAACACTGCCCATCTACACACTGCAGGGAAAGAGGCCAAATGTCCTCGTACTTCAACCCGAGGAATGAAACTCGGAACTCTCTCAAAAAAGAACGAACACAAGATGGTCCCGAACCTGAAGTTCCTCTGTGTCCACTGTCGGCAATCTGTCAATTGCCTCTTCATGCACTCGAGCAGTGTGGTACTCCAATCAAAGATTTGTGCATTCATGCACTGAATGCCATAGTTCATCTATGTGTGCGAAGCCTGATGCATGGCTACTAAGCCGGTAATCCACCCAATTAGTAACAAGATAGTCTGTATTGCTAAGTTGGTAATCTTGCTAATGGGTACCTGGGAACCCGCACGTTCGGTCCCAGCCTCACAGTGCTCAGCTATCAACTTCGAGATCTTGCTCAGCCTCGCAGGAAAAGTCTAGAAGTTGACTAGTTCCCCTCTCCTTGAGAGGCCAGTCAGAAAGTAAATGTCCTCGGTGGTGGGCACCAATGATTGCCCCTCTAGCATAAATGCCTCTGCATCAGGATGCCAGTAATCAATCAAGGCATTCAGTAGCCTTGGTTGTGTGCGCATAAACGGACATAGAAAGAATTTGAGTAAACCGCATTGCATTAACACGGCCACAACATTCGGATCTGCAGCAACCAACTCACTGATTGCCTCATGCTCCCTTTCCCTCCACTGGACATACATCCTGCCAACACAACAAGGTACAGGAGGGTCAATACTTCTTTTTAGTTTTCTTTTCCATCAATAAGGGGGTACACGCGGGTTGTATAGGTGACAGTCGCGTGTACACATGGGCAAACTTTACTCTGCCTGCGTGTACCTAGGGCCGACCTTTTTAAGGTCAACACCCACCCAAAAAATAAACTAAATGACTAAATTGAAGTATTGAATAGCTAGATAAGGGAGTTTGTACTTACTTGGTCAAAGTAGAAGTTCGTTTCGTCCACTGTAGCTCCCGGAATCACTATCTTTGGCAAAGGGGGTCTTTTGGCTCTAGAGTCAATTTCCAAATCAACAATGGTGATAATGAGCTGCCAACTTCTATTTATAGACTTTTTGGCCTCTTTTGTCACTTTTTTAGGCCCCCCTTATCAGTTTCTTTATACCAAAAACCATTTAGAGTGATCCACGAGTTATATGGGAGGGATTTGATTAGGTATTGGGACAATTTTTTTTTTTTAGTTTCGAAAAAATATTGACGGTCCATAAAAAAAAAAAAAATCAAAAATCAACTTGAGCATATAGGTTAGGATACCACCCCAACTTTTGCATCTCGTTGCCTTTTTTCTTATGCTATAGGATCAATCCCATCAGATTGTGACACAGAACCATCATATCTGCTCTAGAAGTGTCGCGACTTGGTGGTAGAGCTTTCCAGAACATGGATGCCCTAGGTAGGTCCTGGTTGCATTATGGTGTCCATGCCATTTATAAAAACACTGTAGGCTCGGGAGTCTGTATAGTCTTTCCTGAATATGAGTTTGAGCCTCATTTGCATGAGTCTTTTTCACTCTTTGTCTTACCCTGAGGACTCCCAAAAAATAGCGGGTCTCCTTTTAAGCCCTTTTCAGACCCTCTAAAAATGAAAATATTGTCGAGCGATCTTGTGACCTTTCATGCTCGTTAAACTGAAATTTGAAGTCACGTCTGTCCAGTGGTAGTTTACCCATTTTTCGGTCTGGACGGTCAACTGTACAAACAAAGGTATACTTTATTGAATTCTCATTCTTTAGAAGAGTACTCTCAGGTATAATTTTATTCCTTTTTCGGGCTTGAGGGACTAAATTTACTAAAAAGAAATCCCCACGGAGTCCATAGTTAAGCTCTTTTCAAACTCCCTAAAATTGAAAATATTGTTGAGTGACCTTATTCTTTCACACTCGTTAAATTGGTCTAGAAGAATATGCCTGACGGAGTCCATAGTTAAGCTTTTTTCAGACTCCTTAAAAGTGAAAAAATAGCCGAGTGATCTTGTCCTTGTCACACTCATTAAAATGGTTTTGATTTGACATCTAATCGGTGCTAGTTTATCCCTTTTTCGAACCGACTAGACTATTGTCGAAAAAGGTACCCCAGCGGAGTCTCCTTTTATGCTTTTTCATACTCTCTAAATATGAAAAACCACCGAGCTTACCTTCTCTGGGCTCGTTAAACTTACATCGAAGGACATTACCATTGTGTGTTCTATCAACCGCATTTGCATACCTTATCCACCAGCCTTGTGACAGTTTGCTTCTGCGTCTTAACACCTTTGGCCGCCAGAGGATTTTTCCTGAGTATCATTTTACCAGAACATCAGTCTTGTCCTTGTGCCTCGAGCTTGTATATTTGCAGTACTCACTCCTCCATTGTAACGTAATATTCCTTTATTATTTTTCAAAAATTATCAAAAAGAACAAAAAAAATCAAATATACCCCAAAAAGAGGATGGGAAAAGTATTTTCTTTATTGGCAGCATAATGATTCGCCCTTGGATAAATCACATCTGTCCGTTTGATCATCAGACTATGGGATGTAGTACGACCTTAGGAATCTTTTCTCGCTATATAGAGTTTGTCCTCCACCGTTTGGTTACTCTTCCAAACATATGGAGAGTTTGCATTGCCTCTTGCTTCGTAGACTTATGATTAACATATATGTTGCCTGAGTCTTATCACTTGTCTTGCTATTTTCCAAGGGAATTTTTTCACTAAGCCTGAGTCAACCCCTCTGCAATATGTCTCTTGTCCACATACCCGGCCATCCTAAACGTCCAATCAAATCCTTGTTCGAAATCACTGAAGCCTTCAGTCAGATCATCAAGATTATCAAGTCCATAACCGACGAGCCGTCGAAGACCTCTGGGTAGTGCAGTCGTACACTCATATTACACTCCTACCTGATTTTTAGAAGATTTTGAAGTTGTTGCTCGAGCTCGGAAGTACAGCCATCAGGCCGAATCAGCTTCTGGAAGATGGGTACTCTATATGTATATCTTCATGATTTCGAGATGTAGCTCCGCTGTGTATTATTCGCGGCTACTCTTTATAGTTATTTGACATGGATCTGCAGTGTATTTGATTGTTATCCATGGTTCTATTTTATCCCGAGCATGGGTATGCCCGCCTCGGTGAGACATTTGTTATTTTGCAGACGACACCTCCTGGTTCCTGATCCTTGGGCTCACTCGTTCAACACATCAGTAAAGATTGGTAATGTATTTCGGCCATCAAATTCTCTTCCGACCTCACACATTAGGGGGCATCTGTTATAACCCTAAATTGCACCACACATGCTTACCTGGCATCAGGCCAACTTATATCCCTTCATTGCCAAAACATATGTTGAACAACTCTTTGGAAATCCTCTTGTGTCAAGGCCCATGCGCCCTAACCCATTACTGCACATGTGTGCATGCTGGCTGGATCACTACAGCCCGCATGTACCTAACAAAGCACGAAAAAAGGAAAGTTGTCGATGGAACAAAAAGATATGGGTCAGTTAACTGAAACTCCCGACCATGCATGGTCGAGGGTTCGTCCAAAACCCTAGCTCCTTCTAGCCTATAAAAGAAGGGGTAGGGGTACCATTTGGAGGAGGAAAAAATATAGTGAAGAAACTCTGCCCATTTACG
>ML803763.1:316190-342038 GCA_009831015.1 Picea engelmannii | reverse complement strand
TGGAAAACACTCACATGTAAAAAATATTTCAAGTTTATAATAAAAACTGGAGGTTTTGAAGAATACATGTTTAGAAGTATAGTGTGGTTAGAGAAACAATATCTCTAGCAAATGCTCCAATGGTAGCATCTCCCACGGATGCAATATCTAACGATTGAATTTGCAACAAACCCTATGGAATGGAAACACTCTCCCCCAAATGTAATTCTCTCAACCCCTGAGTTAAGGTACATCAAGCCTGCAATCATTGATACTATACAATATTTACCTCTACAATTCATGTTCATGATCGACTAGCTCAACAACTCTTAAAAATTTCTCAAGATCTCATCCACATCCACTAGTCTTCACAATCTCTCAATCTCTCCAATTGAGATAGCAATGCACAATCCCCTATAATCTTATTTCTTAACTATATTTATCATCATGCACATCACTCTAATAATAGCATATACATGTAATTCTCTAAAAATAAATGCAATTTTATTAAAATATCCAAGCGACTAATTATATTCACATGCACCCAACTTTTCTCTATAAATAATTGTTCACATATTTAATTAAATATTTTTTTATTAAATATTTAATTACAAAGTAAACATATTTATTGAAATAAACATCAACTAAATATTTAATGATTAAATACAAATAATGAAACCATAACATGAACATACTTTAATATAACAATAGTAGTGTGAAAACAAAAGATTTTCATGTCTGGCCACCATGTGAAAACCCTGTGTTAGCACTTGGTAAATTGTTGGGCTGAAGAACAGCAAAGTACCAAGGCAACCTACAGACCAACTTTAAGACTGGAAACTAGCCTTTCCAATCTAGAGAGGGCTCTCTCTGAGACCTAGTCTTTGATAGATAATGAATTTGGATTGTTGGCTAGATGTATGTATTTGGAAAATGTTTTTGGTTTTGCTAGCAAGGAAATACAAAACTTTGGGCTATGGAGTTAACCTCCTGAAAGCGAGAGAAATCAATGACTGGTAAAGGAAACTTTGAGAGGATAAAGGCTAAATAGGAAATAGTCTTTCAATTTAAATGTCATTGTGTATGGCGGAAGAAAGGAGTACATAAAGAAAACTAGAGCACCATTAAAGATGAATTCTAACTTACTTAGAAGAAAACACAGAGTTTAAATGGTTGAGTCTAAAGCACCGCACGATGAATTTTAAACTTGTCAGGCGTTCCAATTTAAACAAATAGAACAGACATGAATTTACAGGAAACAAGAAGTACATACATAGATGGGATCACAATACATCAAACCACCACCATTATAATATTTTCGTCAAAGCTTCAGGACCTCTACATTGTTATTTCTATTCAGATTCAAAGATTGCATTCAAGAGTCCTCTGTCTACACTACTTTTCCAACACGACTTACATCGAAAATATACCATATATAGAAAAACCACACCCTCTCGGGGTGCTATGCCTCAAACTACTTCTCCTAGAATTTTGGATTCGATTACTTCCCCTAGACAACCTTTCGAATAGAGTTTACCAAAAATGGAAACCCGACTACATCCAATCATAACATAATTGACGTCTTTGTCTCAATCATTCAGTCATGAGTAAGATTCGGTCATTAGGTTGTGATACATCAACATTTTCTTTTATGAGGTGCCCGAGTGATCGAGCACACTGTTGGAAACTTTGTCACCTTGTATAACGGGCTCTGGTTGGTGCTGCACGATCACTAGTTGTAGCATGCACGTGGCGAGTTGGTGTAGCGGATGTCCGTTTGTGCTCGCTCGTGCAACTCCAGGTGGAAACGATGGATGAGAGGCCACGCATTTCTTCCAAAACTGGCATGTGTTTCACTTACATCTTCCCTCCTCAGTAGTCAAGTTTACATCATTCGCATGACGAATATCCACCGCATGAGTGCTGCATCAGACTTCTTGTTACCGGAAGGAAAAAGGACATGCAGGGGGAAAGATTACATGCCATGATAAAAAAGGACAAAATGGTTTATCTCACTCATGCCTCTGGCCTCACCTGCAACCTCAAAACTCTGAGTGTTTTTCTAAGAGACCAGTTTGGTTTGTTCATATTCTTCACCTATCTCCACAAGACTGCATTTCTTTTTAATTTTTCTTGAGCATTGGCGAAAGCCACGCGTGCATTATCCATGGTCATTCTGCATTCCTTGAGATGCTTTGTAGTTCTTTCTTCTGACACACTATGTTTCTCCCGCAGTTGAATGATTACGTCTTGCGCCTCTCTGAGCTATTTTTTGAGCCAATTTTCATTTCCTTCTCGACTCTACGATGCTAGTGTTTCAATAGTTCTTTTCTCCAATTGTCTTTATAATTCTATGTTTTCTTGATACAATTCGGCAATAGCAAGTTGCGCTTGCTTCAGCTGCTATGACAAATCATGATCATGTTTTCATCGCTTGACCTCCTTCATATTTCATCAATCCCCCTGCTTGAACCTTCAATAGGTTCTAGTCGAACAACACGCATGAGTAATCTCTTGGCAACAGACTGGGTGCGTGGTTAACTAGGAATTTGGATCTCCTCATGTTTCTTAATCAACCTTAGCCTGCCTCTTTTTTGGGGTGTTGGCTGGTGGGTTGATGAATCTTCTATTTCCTTTCATTTTCCCATGACATCTTCCCTTCTCGCCCCTCCACTTCGAAATGTTGTTTCCCTCGCAGATAAAGGAATGTCTCCTTTGGGGTCTCTAGGGATGTCGACCTAAATAAGAAATGAATTCTAGTCTTTGTTCAACCGTCTCAATTATTCAACCACCAACAACTTGATCAATGACAAATGGGATAAATTTGTCCCCGGTTGGTCAACCTCGTCCTGGACGCTATCTGCCATCCTTTCCAAGCTTCGATGCAAGAAGAAAGGTAGATTCAAAGGTTTTTTACCTGTGAAGTGCATCAACAGCCTGATGTGATAAGGGTACACTCTATCAAATCTTCCTTCGCAGGTGAAATACCTTCTGATTACCTTTAGGAGCTTTTGGAAAGGCTTCTGAAGGTACTGGCTTGGAATGCTTGCTCTGATTTTCCCATTTAGCCAATTGGGCTTGATGAAGTATTCATAGCACAAAATGTCTAAAGGCATGCATTTAAACCACTTTTCACCACGCGGAGGGATCTTCGTTGCAACTGACAGAGTTTCCTTCGTCACTTGGAAGGTGATTCCCACAATGGTCGTGCGAAACCCATTAAAATTGAGGACAGACTGTTCGGCCAGCTTCGCATTGTACCCTTTGATCTTTTCACAAAAGCGCATACATCCGACTTGTTCAAAAGATGCCCTGATTTCCGAACCTTCGTTTATTAATGCCAAGTCTTTAAGCTCAGACCTCACAACCCTTCCACTTATTTCCTTCTTTCTTATGCTTTGGGATGTTGTCATGATGCCATTATATATTTGTTTCGCATGCGCGGTAATGAATGGTAGCACCCTCTCTATGCAGAAAATAAGAATGATGTACTTCGCAGAGACTGTAAAAAAGGCAGTGACAAAAACTTTGCGCGACGAGCAAAAATCAACTATGGGAGTCCACAACGCAATAGTAAGGCACGATGAAAAAATTTCGGTGTAGTAGAAGATCGACGTGGTGGAAAACAACAACGAGAGGCTTGTCACGGTAGGGAATCATGACGGAAAATTCTGGCATGGTAGCAAAGTACTGGGAGACTTGTCACAAGACAGAGAATTTAGTCGCAGAAAAACTTTCAACGCGACAGGAAGAAATTCCAAAGAAGAAAGGATGACCATGAGAAGAAATATCGTCCAACATGCTAGTTTGCAGTGAACTCCAACGGGATTTAAACAATGACTGAAAATTATGAAGGAGATGTGGCAACTTGAATTAACATACTCACAATACGAACAATGGCAATCAACCTTCCCACAACGAAGGGCTCCAGGGCTTGTAGAAAAAACCACAGACAATGCACAAATCCAGAAAGTAAAGGAGAGGCATGCAGGGTGACCAATATTTATACTTGAACAGGTAAGGGATGGAATCATGGCAGAGGACGATAAATCCATGGTGACAAGAAGTTTGGAAGCAGGTTGAAGATTTGTGCAGCAAACTCGTGTGATGGGTACACTTTGAAGTCTGCAAAGTAAAGATGATAAGAGGGAAATAGTATACATGATATGCGCGTCGTGAGTTTTTACCTTTCTAACTTCATAATTAGCTGATTATGTTCGTTATATGAATCGAAGTGACCTTTATCCCAACAAATTACCTCGATCTCTGGCATGTAAATTCCCCTTTTCTAGCAGGACTCGATCTTTCGAGAAAGGGACCTTTACAAGTCGCACATGACTAATCATTACGCCATTTCCCGAATCCAAGGGCCAGACCCACTACTTGTTGATTTCGACCCATTCGTTATTCGGTTCTAGACCTCACATGCTTCGACACACAAACTATGACTCATCTAGGACTAACACTAACTGTAAAAATTACGGTGCTAACAATTGGCTCCAATGGGGATGCTATCCTCCTAGTGAGGTGGAAAAGAACAAAAGACTAGGTGCCTGACCATTGGGTTTTCTTTGACTTACAGGTTCTAAAATGACAAAAAAGACTCATCCCAAACCTCCTTGACATATTTACGACCAGAATCAACATAAACTTAGGGCCTTCACTTCGGGCTTCAATTTTCTGCTGACTACTAACTCGAAACACTTTTTTTTTTTAAATAAAAATGGTTATTTACAATGACATGAAAGACTGAAAAAACTTGCTAAACCAGATAATGTTTGAGGAACCTCCCATTCACAAGCCCTCCACCAATGATCTCTCCCTTAAGTTCTTTTAACGAATAAGCATTGTTCCTGTGATACGCGACAATCCTGAATGGCCCCATCCAAAAATGATCAAACTTTTTGTGCCTCCCTTTGTCTTCATTTCTCCCATCCCACTTCAGTACCAAATCATCCACCTTGAAATCCTCCTCTTTAGTGTGTCTATCAAAAATTATTTTCATTATGTCTTGGTGAAGTTGTGATTTGTTGAAGACATGTTCTCTCATTTGTTGTGCATGGACTAATTGGTTTATTCTCCTTTGAGTGTCGTTCAATTCAGCTTCTTGCTCTTACAGCAGTATCCTTACTGGAAATCCCAATGAGGTGGGGAGAAATAAAATACAAAACATATTATGTAAATATAATGTCAATCAAATTGAAAGGAAATATTAAATTCTTATTGATGCATGCAATAGAAGGATTCATATAGTTTCCAATAATATCTTAAAAAGGAAAAGATTTTTTGAGATACATATGAGTGATGGAGTTAAAAAAAATGAAGTAAATCATAAATATAAAGGATATCTACTTAAAAAATGGGTGGTTTATTTATAAAAACAAATTGTATGTGTGATCTTCCATATGTTGATAAGGAATTAAGGAAGATATCTCAAGGAATTACAAGAGCTATTTTCGAGATAATGTGTGATCTCCTATATGTTGGACATTTAGGTTATATAAAATTATTATTTTAGTGAAGAAACAATAGTTTTGGACGATTAGGAAAAGGGATAGAACTAATTATACATACAATTTTTTATAATATCATTGTGTGAAGAAAAAATATTAATATTGAGCAATTTTATTATAATCTTAAACCATTTTTAACAAGTAAAATTAACAACAAAGTTGTTTATACCTGCTTCTTAAGAATATTTTAAAGTAGTGATTGTATGTAGTCCAAAACTTAAAGTTAAAATAATTATAAAACACTTGAAACATGTAATAGGTATTACTTAGGCATAATATAAAAGAAAACTAGAAATGATAATGGTTATTCCATGTTTTTAAAAGTTTAAGTAGAATAGGTTAGATGTTAAAAACTATTAACAATGTCTTATGTGTAAATTGAAGTTTTCAAAACCCTTTTAAAATAAATTGATAATAAAAATTTGGCATATTAATCTTATACATTTTTTTTTGTTAGTTAAATATCCATGACTTGCGAGATTAGCCTGTGGCTGAGATGCCACGACCCAGAGGCATCTAAGCCTTCAAAATCACTCGGGGATCGCATCCAACCTGGACCACACCAACCCTTAACATAGCTGGATTTGAGGTGTTCCCAGAGCTTTTGAACCGATAACTTCATTTACAGAGTGTCTTAACAGTACGCTCCCTCACCGAATGCTCTACACCATAAAGACATATTAATCCTATCCATTACACTCCAAAATATAATTGAATTTGAATACACATACTCTTAATTTTTACCTAACAATAATAATACTATTATTTCACATAATAAGAAGAAATTGTGACAAGGACCACTCATTTTTCTAAAATAAAAATTGAAAACGTATAAGCATTTATTTTAGTGATCTAAAAGAAATTTATATAATTATATGTTACAGATGATGAAAATCTTATGGCTATTTTATTCTTCATTTATATAGTTTTTTTTTCTCAATAATTGTTTGGAATTGTTACTTTTTATTTTTAATGTGTAAATAATTTTATTAATTTACATATATCAAATCAAATCTTAATACACATTAAAATAATTGTTGGAAATGTGGAGATTTGAACTTATATGTATGTTTGGAATTGTTATTTTTTATTTTTAATGTGTAAATAATTTTATTAATTTACATATATCAAATCAAATCTTAATACACATTAAAATAATTGTTGGAAATGTGGAGATTTGAACTTATATGTCTTTCATGTGATAATAAACTTTATCTTTTAAAAGTGAGAGTAAATTTTTTAACAGTTAAAGGAGATATAATACTATGTTGACGTTGACATAAAGTATTGAAATTCAATTTTAGTTATTAAGACACTTAGATATTTATTGAGTACAAATATTATTATGGGAAATATTTAAGAAGAAGAAATCATTTTAACGTTTACAAGGTTAACAATAGTTTATGTGATAGATTGCGTCACACGTTGATTTCTGCATTTCAACCCTTTTCCTATTCAACTTGATGATGAGCTTCCACAATTTCTCCATTGTCCCCTTGCTGAATAAATTATCCCAAGAGCTAGTTGCTTAGATACTTACATAATTGTCCCCATTGTCTTTGAAAACTTCACATTCTACAATAAAATGTTTTTTTGTTTTTACTTTTCCGGAAGTGCAAAACATGCACACCCTTTTTAGTAGAAAATTAACTCAATATCATAAACAATTATAATAAAAAGTGTGCGATAATCACATTAGATTTCATCATAGTACTATTAAGATAGTGAAGTGACACGCTTCCATCACGGTTGTGGTATCCAAAATTAAAAATACAAATACAAATTATTTCAATGTGGTTTACTCATCCTTATATGGATATTGTTGAAATATTCATCAATAAAGTAGTGGGACCTCATAATTTACCAAAAGCAATCACATAAGAAAAAGATAGGAAGTTTAGATGGAAAGTTTTCTCCACGTATGAGAAATAAAACTAAGTAACATGTACCATATAAAGTTAAGAAAAAGATAGGAAGTTTAGATGGAAATTTCTGGAAAGTTTTCTCCACGTATGAGAAATAAAATTAAATTTTAGTAACATGTATCATATAAAGTTAAATCGGAAGACCAGTAGAGTATAAAACTAAATTTTAGTACAATGTACCATATAAAGTTATATGAGAAATAAAACTAAATTTTAGTAACATGTATCATATAAAGTTAAATGGGAAGACTAGTAGAGTATAAAACTAAATTTTAGTACAATGTACCATATAAAGTTGTATGGGAAGGCTAGTAGAGTGAATGGAGTTATTAAAGATCTGTAATGTAATAAGTAATTCATTTTATGTGGGAAACTAACTTGTACTTTTTTTTGTCGGATGGAAGTTAATTCGTTGTGGATTCACTCCGATACTTCTCCACATAGTGGATGATATGGGAGTGGAAAGCAGTAGCCTGAGAGACTCGTAGCCAGGCTTAAACTCGTGACCTCTCCCCAAACTGGGAGAGTGTGCACACGTCTTACCATGCAAGCTATCCCTCATGACTAACTAACTTGCACTTATTGGAATGGAGTCATTTAAGACATGATTAAAGACATGTTTCATGTGTATGTAATAAGTAATTCATTTTATGTGGGAAAAAAACTTTCATTTATTGGAGATTGAATACAATAATGGACATTAAATATCATTGAAAATAAAAAATTTGAATCTTTGTATGCTAAGAGGTATAACACTGAGTTGAGATGTTTTGGTTTATTCAGTTTTACAAAACTTAGAATTGATTTTGGAAATTTACGAATAGAATAGTTTGCTCGAATGAAGAAGAATGTAAATGTAAAGGTAGTGAGGAATAAATAAAAGTAGATAATATAATGAAAAATAATGTAAATGTAAATGTAGTGAGGAATAAATAAAAGTAGATAATATAAGGAGTTAACAATTTGATGATTTTTATTTTTTATAGTCAATCTTAAACAAAATTAATAATATCAAGAGAAAAGAAGTTGTGTTTAATTAATTAAGTAATATTATATAATATTATGTTCATTTCTAGATACTTGAGAATATAAAAATAATTTCATATATATTAGCATTACCTACTAACATTATAACACAAATTTTTGTATTAAAAAATAAGTACATTCTTATAATTATTTAATTAATTGTGCCATTATTTAAGCATTATAATGCAAATATTTTCATTAAAAAATATGTACATGTTTATAATTATCTAATTAATTGGACTATTATTTAAGAAGGAAACAAATTGATATTTTCAAACCACCCAAAATAAAAATGTGGTGGTATTTTAGAATTGAGCATGTGCACTAACTTAATGTGTAGTTTGAACACTTTAGGTTAATTGAATTCATTTGGGTGATCTAGACAATGTCATTAGAATAGAGTAATCATTTTTTATTTGAGCTATGAAGAGTGACACTAGGGTTAGTATTACTCTAACAGAAGGGAAGTGTAACACCCATTTTGAACATTTCTTTGGATATGGGTCTACTTCAATATTTGTGTGTGAGAGACAAGAATAAGTGCCAAATCAAGAGTACATTAAATAGTCTCGTTTGTACTTTGTATTGCAATGTGCATATGAAATAACTATATGGTATCATGCACTAGTTACTAATGAGTTCCCAAGTCCAAGACCTTTCTATATATGTGATATTCTCATATAATGGGAGAATCATCCCTATTTATCTCACTAATATTATTAATTAAGAAATATCTCAAAGATAATAATAATTACTTACGTGTTTTCTTAATATTCCTAAGGTTTATTTAATAAATGGATTACATTAAGGTTAACAATGGAAGTTTCTAATTCGGTATAACTCCATAGTATCAAGAAAAAATTATAAAGTTTAGATACCCTATTCTAGTAATGAAATAATGAGAAGAAACAGTTAATGGAAAACACTCACATGTAAAAAATATTTCAAGTTTATAATAAAAACTGGAGGTTTTGAAGAATACATGTTTAGAAGTATAGTGTGGTTAGAGAAACAATATCTCTAGCAAATGCTCCAATGGTAGCATCTCCCACGGATGCACTATCTAACGATTGAATTTGCAACCAACCCTATGGAATGGAAACACTCTCCCCCAAATGTAATTCCCTCAACCCTTGAGTTAAGGTACATCAAGCCTGCAATCATTGATACTATACAATATTTACTTCTACAATTCATGTTCATGATCGACCAGCTCAACAACTCTTAAAAAGTTCTCAAGATCTCATCCACATCCACTAGTCTTCACAATCTCTCAATCTCTCCAATTGAGATAGCAATGCACAATCCCCTATAATCTTCTTTCTTAACTATATTTATCATCATGCACATCACTCTAATAATAGCATATACATGTAATTCTCTAAAAATAAATGAAATTTTATTAAAATATCCAAGCGATTAATTATATTCACATGCACCCAACTTTTCTCTATAAATAATTGTTCACATATTTAATTAAATATTTTTTTATTAAATATTTAATTACAAAGTAAACATATTTATTGAAATAAACATCAACTAAATATTTAATGATTAAATACAAATAATGAAACCATAACATGAACATACTTTAATATAACAATAGTAGTGTGAAAACAAAAGATTTTCATGTGTGGCCACCATGTGAAAACCCTGTGTTAGCACTTGGTAAATTGTTGGGCTGAAGAGCAGCAAAGTACCAAGGCAACCTACAGACCAACTTTAAGACTGGAAACTAGCCTTTCCAATCTAGAGAGGGATCTCTCTGAGACCTAGTCTCAGATAGATAATGAATTTGGATTGTTGGCTAGATGTATGTATTTGGAAAATGTTTTTGGTTTTGTTGGCAAGGAAATACAAAACTTTGGGCTATGGAGTCAACCTCCTGAAAGCGAGAGAAATCAATGACTGGTAAAGGAAACTTTGAGACGATAAAGGCTAAATAGGAAATAGTCTTTCAATTTAAATGTCGTCGTGTATGGCGGAAGAAAGGAGTACATAAAGAAAACCAGAGCACCATTAAAGATGAATTCTAACTTACTTAGAAGAAAACACATAGTTTAAATTGTTGAGTCTAAAGCACCGCACGATGAATTTTAAACTCGTCAGGTGTTCCAATTTAAACAAATAGAACAAACATGAATTTACATGAAACAAGAAGTACATACATAGATAGGATCACAATACATCAAACCACCACCATTATAATATTTTCGTCAAAGCTTCAGGACCTCTACATTGTTATTTCTATTCAGATTCAAAGATTACATTCAAGAGTCCTCTGTCTACACTACTTTTCCGACCCGACTTACGTAAAAAATATACCATATATAGAAAAACCACACCCTCTCAGGGTGCTATGCCTCAAACTACTTCTCCTAGAATTTTGGATTCGATTACTTCCCCTAGACAACCTTCTTAATAGAGTTTACCAAAAATGGAAACCTGACTACACCCAATCATAACATAATTGACGTCTTTGTCTCAATCATTTAGTCAAGAGTAAGATTTGGTCATTAGGTTGTGATACATCAATGTTTTCTTTTATGAGGTGCCCGAGTGATCGAGCACACTGTTGGAAACTTTGTCACCTTGTATAACGGGCTCTAGTTGTTGTTGCGCGATCACTAGTTGTAGCATGCACGTGGTGAGTTGGTGTAGCGGACGTCCGTTTGTGGTCGCTCGTGCAACTCCAGGTGGCAATGATGGTTGAGAGGCCACGCATTTCTTCCAAAACTGGCATGTGTTTCACTTACATCTTCCCTCCTCAGTAGTCAATTTTACATAATTCGCACGACGAATATCCACCGCACGAGTGTTGCGTCAGACTTCTTGTTACTGGAAGGAAAAAGGACATGCAGGGGGAAAGATTCCATGCCATGATAAAAAAAGACAAAATGGTTTATCTCACTCATGCCTCTGGCCTCACTTGCAACCTCAAAACTCTGAGTGTTTTTCTAAGAGACCAATTTGGTTTGTTCATATTCTTCACCTATCTCCACAAGACTGCATTTCTTTTCAGTTTTCCTTGAGCATTGGCGAAAGCCGCGCATGCGTTATCCATGGTCATTATGCATTCCTTGAGATGCTTTGTGGTTCTTTCTTCTGACACACTATGTTACTCCCGCAGTTGAATGATTATCTCTTGCGCCTCTCTGAGCTGTTTTTTGAGCCAATTTTCATTTCCTTCTCGACTCTATGATGCTAGCGTTTCAATAGTTATTTCCGCCAGTTGTCTTCTTAATTCTATGTTTTCTTGATACAATTCGGCAATAGCAAGTTGTGCTTGCTTCAGCTGCTGTGAAAAATCTTGATCACATTTTCATCGCTTGACCTCCTTCATCTTTCATCAATCCCCCTGCTTGAACCTTCAATAGGTTCTAGTCGAACAACGCACATGAGTAATCTCTCAGCAACAGACTGGGTGTGTGGTTAACTAGGAATTTGGATCTCCTCAGGTTTCTTAATCAACCTTAGCCTGCCTCTTTTTTGGGGTGCTGGCTGGTGGGTTGATGAATCTTCTATTTCCTTTCATTTTCCCATGACATCTTCCCTTCTCCCCCCTCCACTTCAAAATGTTGTTTCCCTCGCAGATAAAGGAATGTCTCCTTTGGGGTCTCTGGGGATGTCGACCTAAATAAGAAATGAATCCTAGTCTTTGTTCAACCGTCTCAATTATTCAACCACCAACAACTTGATCAATGACAAATGGGATAAATTTTTTCCCGGTTGGTCAACCTCATCCTGGACGCTATCTGCCATCATTTCCAAGCTTCGATGCAAGAAGAAAGGTAGATTCAAAGGTTTTTTACCTGTGAAGTGCATCAACATCCTGATGTGATAAGGGTACACTCTATCAAATCTTCCCTTGCAGGTGAAATACCTTCTGATTACCTTTAGGAGCTTTTTGAAAGGCTTATGAAGGTACTATTTTGGAATGCTTTCTCTGATTTTCCCATTTAGCCAATTGGGCTTGATGAAGTATTCATAGCACAAAATGTCTAAAGGCATGCATTTAAACCATTGTTCACCATGCAGAGGGATCTTCGTTGCAGCTGACAGAGTTTCCTTCGTCACTCGGAAGGTGATTCCCACAATGGTCGCGCGGAACCCATTAAAATTGAGGACGGATTGTTCACCCAGCTTCGCTTTGTACCCTTTGATCTTTTCACAAAAGCACATACATATGACTTGTTCAAAAGATGCCCTGATTTCTGGACCTTCATTTATTAATGCCAAGTCTTTAGGCTCATACCTCACAACCCTTCCACTTCTTGCCTTCCTTCTTATGCTTTGGGATGTTGTCATGATGCCATTATATATTTGTTTCACGTGCGCGGTAATGAATGCTAACACCCTCTCTACGCAGAAAATAAGAATGATGTACTTCGCAGAGACTGTCAAAAAGGCAGTGACAAAAACTTTGCGCAACGAGCAAAAATCAACTATGGGAGTCCACAACACAATAGTAAGGCGCAATGAAAAACATTCGGTGTAGTAGGAGATCGACGCGGTGGAAAAAAACAACAAGAGGCTTGTCACAGTAGGGAATCATGACGGAAAATTCTGGCATGGTAGCAAAGTACTGGGAGACTTGTCGCAAGATAGAGAATTTAGTCGTAGAAAAAATTTCAGCATGATAAGAAGAAATTCCAAAGAAGAAAGGATGACCATGAGAAGAAATATCGTCCAACATGCTAGTTTGCAGTGAACTCCAACGGGCTTTAAACAATGACTAAAAATGATGAAGGAGATGTGGCAACTTGAATTAACATACTCACAATACGAACGATGGAAATCAACCTTCCCACAACGAAGGGCTCCAGGGCTTGCAGAAAAAACCATAGACAACGCACAAATCCAGAAAGTAAAGGAGAGGCATGCAGGGTCACCAATATTTATACTTGAACAGGTAAGGGATGGAATCATGGCAGAGGACGATAAATCCATGGTGACGAGAAGTTTGGAAGCAGGTTGAAGATTTGTGCAGCAAACTCATGTGACGGGTACACTTTGAAGTGTGCAAAGTAAAGATGATAAGAGAGAAATAGTATACATGATATGTGCGCCGTGATTTTTTACCCTTCTAACTTCATAATTAGGTGATTATGTTCGTTATATCCATCGACGTGACCTTTATCCCAACAACTTACCTCGATCTCTGGCATGTAAATTCCCCTTTTCTGACAAGACTCGATCTTTCGGGAAAGGGACCTTTACAAGTCACACATGACTAATCATTACGCCATTTCCTGAATCCAAGGGCTAGACCCACTACTTGTTGATTTCGACCCATTCGTTATTCTGTTACAGACCTCACATGCTTCGACACACAAACTACGACTCATCTAGGACTAACACTAACTGTAAAAATTACGGTGCTAACAACTGGCTCCAATGGGGATGCTATCCTCCCGATGAGGTGGAAAAGAACAAAAGACTAGGTGCCTGACCATTGGGTTTTCTTTGACTTACAGGTTCTAAAATGACGAAAAAGACTCATCCCAAACCTCCTTGACATAGTTACAACCAGAATCAACATAAACTCAGGGCCTTCACTTCGGGCTTCAATTTTCTGCTGACTACTAACTCGAAACGCTTTTTTTTTAAATAAAAAATGGTTATTTACAATGACATGAAAGACTGAAAAAACTTGCTAAACCAGATAATGTTTGAGGAACCTCCCATTCATAGGCCCTCCACCAATGATCTCTCCATTAAGTTCTTTTAATGAATAAGCATTGTTCCTATGATACACGACAATCCTGAATGACCCCATCCAAAAATGATCAAACTTTTTGTGCCTCCCTTTGTCTTCATTTCTCCCATCCCACTTCAGTATCAAATCATCCACCTTGAAATCCTCCTCTTTAGTGTGTCTGTCGAAAATTATTTTCATTGTGTCATGGTGAAGCTGTGATTTGTTGAAGACATGTTCTCTCATTTGTTGTGCATGGACCAATTGGTTTATTCTCCTTTGAGTGTCGTTCAATTCAGCTTCTTGCTCTTGCAGCAGTATCCTTACTGGAAATCCCAATGAGGTGGGAAAAATTGCCTTCGCACCATATACAATTTGAAAAGGTGATGTGGAGATGGATTTTTTAGTAGTGATTATGTCGACCCATAACACATAGATAAGCCTTTTGTGCCAAGCTTTTTTTTTGTCCTGCAGAAGCTTCTTAATAATCATGGTCAAACTTTTGTTAGATGACTCTGCCAATCCATTACCCTGTGGGCAATAAGTTGTGGAATGTCCCAAAGTTATGTTGTAATCGCTGCAGAATTTCTCCATCTTCTTAGACTTGAACGTTGTTGCATTGTCAGTGATGATCTTGATTGGGCAACCAAATCTAGACAAGATATTATTCTCTAAAAACTGAATGATAATTGTGTCAGTAGCTTGCCTTGTGGGGACCATTTCGATCCATTTGGTGAAGTAGTCTGTGGCCGTCAGTATCCATCTATGATGAGATGAATATGGTGGATAAATTTCTCCTATAAAATCCAGACCCCATTGCATAAATGGTGCTTCGACAAACATAGGTTTTAAAGGCAGGGGTTGCAACTTTATTTTCCCATCAAAGATCTGGAATTCATGGCAGTTGGAAGCCTCCTTGTATACATCCAAAAAAATAATGGGTCAATAGAAACCCACCCTCAATATTTTGTGCATAGTGGTATTCCAATAGTGATGCCCCCCGTAGTCTCCTTTGTGAAACTCCTTAATATCCCTTTTCATATCTTCCTCTAACAAACAATTTAGTAAGATCCCACCTAGATCCTTCCAACACAGAGAATTGTCCAAAATGAAAAAATTAGGTGCTTTCAACTTCAAAAATCTGGCTTTGGTTTTTCTCAACCCTAGGGGAGCTTGCAAATTTCTTAACACATAAATAATGTCCGCGTACCAAGGAGAATCGACAAACTTCTAAGATACCCGTGGGACCGTTTTTTCTTGTGTATTCTCTAACATATAAACAATAAAATTTATTCCCAAAACATCACAATTCGACTGTGCTGTTAATTTTGCAATGCCCTCAACCCTTAATCAACTTTGTAGGCTTGATTTCAAGGTCATATTCCAACATTACTGTGATCCATTTGCTTCTTCTCCCTTCAGGGTCAGGCTGAGTCAAGATATCCTTTACAAAATTTCTAGGAACATAAGCGATGACACAGGAATGCAATATATAATTTTTGAATTCCTTTAGGGATTTCACTAAGGCATATGCTTGTTTTTCCATGATGTCATACCTTAGCAGGGAGTCTCTCAACATCCTGTTGAAATAAGCTATGGGATTTTCAAAATTATGCTCATCCTTTTGTAACAAAACGCCAGTGATGGTGTGTTATGAGGCAAAGGAAAATAAGATGAAGTCCTTCGTAAAATTTGGGTTGGCTAACACTGGAGCTTTGGTGAGCGCCACCTTAATATCTTTGAATGACTTCCTAGCTTCAGGAGTCCATTTTACTTCGTTACCTTTCCTGATCATATTTGTGATGTGCTTTATAATCTCAGCCAAGTTGGGAATGAACCTTCTCAGAAAGTTTACCTTTCCTAGGAAAGACTGCACCTCTTTCTTTCTTCTGGGAGTGTTGATCTTCAGAATTCGCTCCACTCTACTAGGGATTATTTTTATTCCTTCCTTTGAAATGATGTGCCCAAGCAATTTTCTTTCTTGCATTCCAAAGTTTGATTTTTTCGGATTCAACAAGATGCCAAACTTTTTACGTTTCGGGAAAACCTTCCTTAGATGTTCAAGATGTTGATCATCGAAATTTGAAAACACAGTGATATCATCCAAGTAAATCACAATAAACTTATCTTTCTCATAAACAAAGGCTATGTCCATGGCCCTTTGGAAAGTTTCTACAGCGTTCATAAGCCCAAAAGGCATTTTTACATACATGAATGTACCCCAAGGTGTTGTAAAGATTGTCTTCTCGCGGTCATCCGGGTGCATCATGATCTGGTTGTAACCAGAAAATCTGTCAAGCATCGACATTTTATTAGATCCGACCACCTTCTACAGGATGTAATCCATCTTAGGAAGTGGATAGTTGTCTTTGAGAGACACCCTGTTTAGATTCTGAAATTCCACACACAATCTTATTTCACCACTTTTCTTTCTAATAGGTATAAGGTTAGCCACCCACTTGGAAAATCTTAGGGACACAATAATCTTGGCATCAAACAGTTTCCTTACCTCCTTTTCAATCAGTGGCAGCAGCAGAGGGTTGATTTGTCTCAACTTTTTCTTGAAAGGTTTATGATCCTCCTTGATGGTAATTACATGTTGAATTACTCCAGTGTCATAGACCTTCAAGTCCTCATAACTCTATGCAAAAACATCAGGGAAGTCTTTCATGAGGCTGATATATCTCTGTTTGATTTATGGCTGAAGTCTTTCAAGATACTTACATAGTTCTCCCTACTATCTTTCAAGGCTTCACATTCTACAATGAAATGTTTTTATGTTTCCACTTTTCCAGAGGTGCAAAACGTGCACACCCTTTCTTCCCAATCTTCCTTTAGTCTTTTCCAATGCTCGGTTTCACAATGGAGTTGATGGGGTTCTTAATTGAGCAATAATGATTTTGGCTCTCCAAGATATATTGGCCCCTATGTACGTTTTTTTATGATGATTGTAAGTGGGGTTAAACTCTTTAACATAATACTCTTTCGTTCTCCCTAACCCTTTATTCCAAGTTCGCTTGTGGAACCTATCAATAACAAAAGCCTTTATCTCTTTATTGTTCGTAGGGCACCTATTCGAGTGAATATCCCATTTACTAAGCCATTTAATATTTTGCCGCATCAACAACTTCTTTCTTTTTCACAATATGTCATTGAAGACAACCTTAGGCCAACAATCGTTTTCCATTTACTCAATTTTTTTTAGATATCTTATGAGACACATCGTAGCAATTGCTTCAATAGGAGCAACCCCCATTTCACTCAGCATGATATCATAAGGGACTGAACTTTTAATTTTAAACTTGTTTGTAATTAATGATAGTATGTAGAAAAATGCTTAACACTTAGTGAATATTTTGTTTACGCTGCCATGTTTCATGAATGAAAGCATTGACATCCAAGGCTAGCTACTAAGACACCTAAGATATCTCTTAAGTATGCATATACGTACGAATAATCTGAGATGAGAGTTAATATGGTTTAGGGTTTCCATCGGTCACGGTGATACTAAGTCCAACCTGCCACGGTGATTCTAAGTCCAACCTACCCTACCCCTACACAAATTTATGTAATGTGGTTTAGGGTTTCCATCTGTCGTGGTGATACTAAGTCCAATCTTCCCTACCTTGTACAAATTTACCTATAACAAAATCAAGACATTATGAATGAAACAACTTTAATTACACAGATAAATGACTTTCGAATATTTGTCGCAAAGATAAATGACAAGTTTGTGAAATTAATGACAAATAGATTAAAATAATAATATCTTTTACATAGAAATGTATTAAAATAACAGTATCTCTTATATCAAGAATATCACATTAAATGACATATTAAAATGATAACTAGGTGATATTTGTAGTTTTTTTTTTTTTTTTTTTTNCCAATACAAAATTAAGAATTTCAATTTTTATAAAAAAAATAAAATATTTAAAAAAAATAAAATTAAGATAATGAAGTGACACGCTTCCATCATGGTTGTTGTATCCAAGATTAAAAATAGAAATACAAATTACCCCAATGTGGTCTACTCATAAGGATATGGCTATTGTTCAAATATTCATCAATAAAGTAGTGGGACCTCGTAATTTACCAAAAGCAATCACATAAGAAAAACGATATGAAGTTTAGCTGGAAATTTCTGGAAAGTGTTCTCCACGTATAAGAAATAAAACTAAATTTTAGTAACATGTACCATATAAAGTTAAATGGGAAGACTAGTAGAGTATAAAACTAAATTTTAGTACAATGTACCATATAAAGTTAAATGAGAAATAAAACTAAATTTTAGTAACATGTACCATAAAGTTAAATGGGAAGACTAGTAGAGTATAAAACTAAATTTTAGTCATATAAAGTTATGTGGGAAGGCTAGTAGAGTGATGGGAAGTCTAGTAGAGTGAATGGAGTTATTAAAGACATGTAATGTAATAAGTAATTCATTTTATGTGGGAAACCAACTTTTACTTATTGGAATGGAGTCATTAAAGGAATGGAGTCATTAAAGACATGATTAAGGACATGTTTCATGTGTATGTAGTAAGTTTGGAATGGAGTCATTAAAGACATGATTAAGGACATGTTTCATGTGTATGTAGTAAGTAATTCATTTTATGTGGAAAAACAACTTGCATTTATTGGAGATTGAATATAATAATGGACATTAAACATTATTGAAAATAAAACATTTGAATCCTTGTATGCTAAGAGGTATAATATTGAGTTGGGATATTTTGGTTTGTTCAGTTTTACATGGCTTAGAATTAATTGATTTTGGAAATGTAAGAATAGTTTGATTGAATGAAGAATAATGTAAATGTAAAGGTAGTGAGGAATAAATAAAAGTAGATAATATAATGAAGAAGAATGTAAATGTAAAAATAATGAGGAATAAATAAAAGTAGATAATATATGGAGAAGTAAACAATTTGATAATTGTGTTTTTTTTATAATCAATCTTAAAAAAATTAATAATATCAAGAGAAAAGTTGTGTTTAATTAGTTAAGTAATATTATATAATATTATGGTCATTTCGAGATCCTTGAGAATATAGAGATAATTTCATATATATTAGTATTACCTACTAACTAACATTATAGCACAAATATTTTCATTATAAAATATTTACATGCTTATAATTATCTAATTAATTGGACCATTATTTAAGCATTATAACACAAATATTTTTATTAAAAAATATGTACATGCTTATAATTATCTAATTAATTGGACCATTATTTAAGAAGGAAACAAATTGATATTTCCAAACTACCCTAAACAAAAATGTGGTGGTATTTTAGAATTGAGCATGCGCACTAATTTAATGTGTAGTTTGAACACTTTAGGTTAATTGAATCCATTTGGGTGATCTACACAATTTCATTAGAATAGAGTAACCATTTTTTATTTGAGCTATGAAGAGTGACACTAGGGTTAATATTACTCTAAAGGAAGGGGAGTGTAACACCCATTTTGAACATTTCTTTGGATATGGATCTACTTCAGTATGTGTGTGTGTGAAAGACAAGAATAAGTGCCAAATCAAGAGTACATTAAGTAGTCTTGTTTGTACTTTGTATTGTAATGTGCATATGAAATAACTATATGGTATCATGCACTAGTTACTAATGAGATCCCAAGTCCAAGACCTTTCTATATATGTGATATCCTCATATAATGGGAGAATCATCCCTATTTATCTAACTAATATTATTAATTAAGAAATATCTCAAAGATAATAATAATTACTTACGTGTTTCCTTAATATTCCTAAGGTTTATTTAATAAATGGATTACATAAAGGTTAACAATGGAAGTTTCTAATTCGGTGTAACTCCATAGTATCAAGAAAAAATTATAAAGTTTAGATACCCTATTCTAGTAATGAAATAATGAGAAGAAACAATTAATGGAAATCACTCACATGTAAAAAATATTTCAAATTTATAATAAAAACCGAAGGTTTGGAATAATACATGTTTAGAAGTATAGTGTGGTTAGAGAAACAATATCTCTAGCAACTACTCCAATGGAAGCATCTCCCACAGATGCACTATCTAACGATTGAATTTGCAACCAACCCTATGGAATGGAAACACTCTCCCCCAAACGTAATTCCCTCAACCCCTGAGTTAAGGTACATCAAACCTGCAATCCTTGATACTATACAATATTTACCTCTACAATTCATGTCCATGATCAACCAGCTCAACAACTCTTAAAAATCTCTCAAGGCCTCATCCACATCCAATAGTCTTCACAATCTCTCAATATCTCCAATTGAGATAGCAATGCAAAATCCCCCTTAATCCTCTTTTTCAACTATATTTATCATCATGCACATCACTCTAATATTTACATATACATGTAATTCTCTAAAAATAAATGCAATTTTCTTAAAATATCCCAACTGACTAATTATATGCAAATGCACCCAACTTTTCTCTATAAATAATTGTTGACATATTTAATTAAATATTTGTTTATTAAATATTTAATTAGAAAGTAAACATATTTATTAAAATACACATCAACTAAATATTTAATGATTAAATACACATAATTAAATCATAACATGAATATACTTTATTCGAGCCTTTAAGATCCTGACTGTAGAGGAAAGTTGGGCTTCCCCTCACATTTTGTAACCTGATTAGAGGCATTTACGCCAAGATTTAAATACAATCCCATACTCGTTCCTATAAAAAAACAAAAACAAACAAACAATAGTAGCGTGAAAAAAAAAGATGTGCATGTGTGGCCACCATGAGAAAACCCTGCAAGTGCACTAATACTCAATGTTATAATGAAGAAGCAAGTTAACATATCCTTACGATGCTATATGTTTTTTTATTTTCCTCTATTTTCAAGTTTTGAGATTACTGAATGAAATACGCCTAATTATTATGCAAGAAAAATGAGAATTCATGCATATTCAAATTACCAATTTCCCACCTCGTGGGCCACCAATTTCCCCCCTCCTAGCTTTTAGTTTTCCCTCACCTTTTACCAGTTCACCACCTTATAGTACTTGATTTAACTAAGATGCTCAACCTAAAAGGGTCTAGGATTATGACTTGATCATGATATTTTATGTATTCATTATTTCCATCCTTCCTGGTGATCTTTTATGTATTCACCAATTTTCTCTTCATAGTGATATTTAATATATTCACCAATATCCATCTTCTTGATCATCTTCACCATTTTATATCTTCATGTATTTAGATGTTATTGATCCACCTAACTTTAAATAGGTTCAATAACTTTAGGCTAAAGAAGTTGAGTGATCTAGTAATAAGTCCAAGGTGTAGTCTAAACATTCTACATTATTTATTTTCTGGCAATTATCATCAGAATCTGACATTGCAATTATTGGTGAAATTACAATTTTACATTTCTTAAATCCCATTTTTGAATTCCTAAATCGATTCAACACCCTCAAAAACCCCAAAACACTCAGAATATGTAATCTCAACCATTAAAATATGAAATTTTCTAAATTTTCAACCTGATTTTGGACAAAACTCTTCAAAAAAAGTGCCAAAAAAAAATAAATGTTTAGACTACCTCATAAGTCCAAGGTCTCCATCAAATTTAATTAAGGATAAAAAAATTATACCATGATAACATTAATATTTAATTATATCATGATAACATTAATAATTAATTATATCATGTGAATACTTAAATATTCTCGATTTGGACAACATGAGGTCGACATGATGTAAATATTAAAATGAATCATGTCAATGACAAGAGAAAAAGAGGAAAAGTGACAATGTTAAGGGCGGGGATAAATGGGTTTAGGAGAATGAGTTTGACTTTACCAATTAAACTTTGAGAAAATTTGACACTCTTATTAGTCCCTACCCTTCAAGCTACAGGGACTATTAGTAATCGTTTTAAGGTTGTTCTATTAATATTTGCATGGAAATCCATAGAAACTAGTCATTTTAACCAAAGTTTTCCAAACTCATATAAATTTCAAGCTCACATATAAGTTTTTATCCTAAATTTTCAAATTGAGGTCTTATTTGGCCTCATATCGAGGCAATCGACTTCAAACCTAGGAAATAGAAGGCTTCAAGGAGGCAAGATGAATTAATGCTATCTTGAAAGTTAGCATTAATTCCAAACATTAAATGTTTAAATGTTTGGAAAAGCATAACCCATAACCCAAAATGTTTAGAGAAGCATAACCCATAACCCGTTGTAATGTAGACAGTGGTGGTGAATCAAACTTCCACTTGATAGTGGTAGTGAGTGAGACTTTCACTTGGTAGCTTGCATGTCACTTTCCTAAGTTCAAGGAAAATCCAAAATAATTTATCTTCTTCATTCCTATGGGCATGCATGGGTGAGTCCATTAATCTCTTAAGCAGTTGCATTTCCCTTATCAATCTCTTACCCAGTTGCATTTTCTCTTCTTCTCAACTGCATGCCTCTCCTCCTCAAGGAATGGGTATCCTCTACAACTGGACGTTGTCTTTTGAAAGTCGTCCTCCTCTTCTTCCTACAAGATTGAAAAGCACTGAAAAGAGTAGAGTTATAATGGAACCTATCTTCTCAATCTTTGCAACTTGTCTTCTCAAAATAGTCCTCCTCTTCTGCCTTCAAGACTTAAAAGAACTAAAAAGAGCAGAGTGATGATCATGAAACCTATCTTCTCAATATTCTTTGTGCAAGATTGAAATATTCTACCTCCAATATTGAAAAGAGAGGAGTGATCATGTTTCTCACTTTTTTTTCGTGTCACTAACCACTTTGAAAGATTTTTATTTTATATGGTCAATTTTCTATTTTCCATTAACAGGGTTGAAAGCATTCAATTTTTTATAATTTTGTAATGTTGTTGCATTTATTCAGATTCTTGAAAACTACAAAGTAATCCTACGGGATGTAAAAAATAGACTACACACCTATTATTTGGATCTTCGTAGAGTCTTCCATTGTTGGAGAAGATGAAGAGAGCCACTTCTACACCTCTTATTTCAAATTCGTTGAGTCTTCCATTGTTGGTTCTATTTCTTTCTTATCTTATGTTGAGGTTCATTTCATTTTTTTATGAGAGCTCGACCCCTGATTGGGAAAAAATTGATTGGATCTAAACAAATTTCCCATCAAACCTCTTTGTGCATGTACGAATCAATGACCTTGCAAAATATCCATAGCCAATTCTCTATCTGTCATTAAGAAATTTGGGAGCCTCTACCTTTTCCATTTTGGCTGCTTTTTCTTCTTCCCTCTCTACCCCCATTTATAGCTTGAAATTTTCACATATCTAGAGGAAACGGACTTTGGTTCTATTGTATCTACCCCCATTTATAGCTTGGAAGGTATCAAACAAAGAAAACCCACCTGTGGACTTTAGGTTCCCAGTCCCGACAATAGAGAAAACCCACTTGCGGACTTCAGGTTCCCAGTCCCGGACCTGAAAACATCCCTCATTATAGAATAAGAAGAATCAACTAAACGTTTCACAAAGGTACCAGAATATATAATGACTCCACCATTACCCATTGCATCCATATGAAACAAAGAGGAGGGAATGGAGGTGAGCCTCCTCTCATCAGCGCTTATGCCCACCAGTTCAACATAGTACAATTTCTCTGTGTACCTAGGTCGAGAGCAGAATGCTTTCTTTCTAATAAATTCTGAGTAAAAACAACTTCTAACAAATGTGTTGTTCAATCATGTAAATGTGTTGAACCTGCAAAAAATAGATCTATCTAAACAATAATACACACATTTGCAGAGAGAATTTGAGAAAGAAGAAGAAGGAGACAAAGAATGAAAGAATTCTCATTAACCGTTCTGAATAACGAATAATTTACACATGGTATACTCTGTATAACTCAATGAGTGTGCACTGAAGGAGAAACAATGCACCATAGTGGTGGTCTAGAGTGATCTAGACACACACCAATAGTTACGGGAGTGAACTGCCACCTAGTCTAGTCTCTTAGGCAGTTACGAGAGTGAACTGCCACCTAACTGAGTTAACTAGTCAACTAGTCTTCAGTTAATTGATTGAACATAGAGTAGTGAGGATTAGATCAGGGAATCAAGGGTAATGCGCCAGTCTGGTGATGATCCCAAGGAAAGTGCGCATTAGATGGTGATGATCCCAATGTTGCATGGTGAAAAAACCAATGCAACATCTAAACTCAACTCAACTAGTCAAACTAAAGTGTCAACTGAAAGAGAATATTCTCTAGGTGGAATATTCTCCCCTAAAATATAGGATACCATATAATGACTAATTATGACTAATAAACAAGGAAAAACCTTAGGAAAACGAAATCCTAAGTGTGTGTGAAGTAACTCCAACACCCCCCTGAACATCACTATGGTGAAAATAAAGAATGGGTCCCGACAACGAGGCCATGTTAGGTACCCAAATACAAAAGATACAATGAAATAAAGTGAGGAAAGAGGGAAAACCTCATGGGAAAAAAACCCCCCCTCAAGGTACAATGTATGTAAAAATAAGAACTACAGTTGCTAGAAAACTGTGTTAAGCCCTAATATTGGCTCATTACCCCATAATTGGGGCATATTAGATTAGTAATTCTATTTTATTTATGTCGGATTTAGGCCATTAGTTGTAATTTAGATCAGTAATGTTATTTTATTTATGTCGGCTTTAAGCCATTATTTGTAATTATACCTCCTAGTCTCCTATATATACCAAGGAGACATTTTCATTTTGAATCATCTTGTGCTTGAACATTTAAGTGTGGTAAAAGGAGGTTGCCCCGTCGAAGAGGCTTATTATCTGAAATTATCTCTTTTTCAAGGCGTTGAGTACTTTTCCTGAGGTTTTTATATGCTATATTGATGTTTGGTTCTTAACATATGGTATCAGAGCTCAAGGTCTTGGGGTTTCGCTGCTACATCTGAGACACCGTGGAATTTTCGCTATAACTATTTTTCTACAACGTTTCAGAAGGAACGTCTTGGAGGATATTTCAAAAACAGATCAAGGTACGTTGGGTTCAAAATTCAGCTCTTGAGTCATTATACTTTCGAAGATACAGCCTGTACAAGATAGGGTTCTGGAATCATCCTGAAATGAGTCATTGCGGAAGTTTTGCTATAAAAACGTTTCTGTAACGTTTCAGACCCTAAACTCTAGAGGCCATTTACAGAAATTGATAATGTATCTGTGGTAAAAATTTCAGCTTCTGGATCATCTTAACTTTGTAGATACACCCTGTGTAAGATAGGGTATCTGACTAGTCCTATTAACTACTGTCAAGAAGGTGTTCCAGGTAAAACAATCATAACTTCTTCCTAGAGTATCCAAATTGCATGGGACTAGTTGCATTGGATCGTGGACAGTATGTAGTATTTTGGGTGTGATTTTCATAATTTTATATCAATTATTTTGGGCGGGGCACACTATACAAGTGAGATCTCCTGGAAAGGCCAAAAATCGACAAGTTGTGGGGAAGCTACCGTAAATTCCACTTGGCACATCCAATTTTGATCAGACCTGTGGTATTACAGAGAAGAAATATCAAAGAAATACATAAGAGAAAGTTTCATACCCAGAAAGGCCAAAAATTGGGAGATACAATAGAAGAAATATTGTCTAGCAGAACCACCTCAAAATCAAGGTTCAAAAGTGATACTTGGCCAACATGCCACCCAAAAAGGGAACTTCTACACCAAATAAGCCTCCAGAAAATCCTACTT
>ML803763.1:260902-292408 GCA_009831015.1 Picea engelmannii | reverse complement strand
TAATTAATTCATTAATTAATAAGGTAAATAAATAAAAGGAGGATAATAAATTATATTATTAAATTAATTTACGTACCCGATATGGGATAACATATTAACTACAAGGGATAAGATATTAAATAAAGGGGATAAGGGGCATTAACGGGAAAAGATAAGAAGGTAATAAATGAGTTAGGTAGGGAGTGAATGAGGCGGGGGAAGTCGGTGAAGGAGGGATAAGGAAGGGAAGGAGGTTGACGGGAAGGATTCTACGGGAGGTGGGGGATGGATTTTGAGAGCTCGGGGGAATTTGCAGAGAGAAGTGAAATTTTGGGAGTGGGATTGTATCAGTGCACCGGGGTTGCTGGGGGTTTTGGGCACGGGGGCCAAGATATCCGTTGATATCCTGGAGCTAGGAAGTTACCTAGTTGGCAGGGAGGAACTAGGTTTTGGGCAGTGTTTTACGGTGCAACAGCGGTCAAGAAAGCATTTGGACAATGGACGGTTATTAACATCAGGTTCAGGTATTTCAAATTATGCATTGTTTTAATCTATTATAAAATTTTATTATTATTGAAAAATTTGTAGGCGAATGTGCTAAATTATAGAAATTTCTTGAATTTTACAGTGATGTTGTAAATTAAATGGTTGTTTATTTAATTCGACTCTTACATTTACCTTAGGTATCCAAGTAGTTGATGAAATTATATTAAAGAAAAAAGGATTTATTCTAACAAATAACTAGAAGGATGGTACTAAGGAATTCCTTTAAAAACCAAAATTGAAGAGGGCACTAGTTAACTCCATTTTAAAGAAAAATTAAAAACCCAGTTTTAAAGACGTATAAAATAGCTTGTATAAAGTAAAAGCTTCTCCATCCTTCCACTCGATTCATATGGTGGCCAGAAGAGGAGTCTGATTACAAGTGTGAGGAATTGGAACTAGATCTCCTCTAGGCGAGAAATTTAAGAGTCACACAAGGATCTGGAGATAGATTGGTTGGGCATGGTCAAATAAGACACGGGGATTGATTCTCTCTACCAAAACAATGCAGAGAAAGGATAAAACCTACATATGCATTCCACGTGCATTGGACTCCCGAAAATCATAGAGGCGTTGACGAAGCTCAGAAAACTCGGTCGCAAGAAGTTAGGCGAAATTAATTTCCCATCATTGATGAATCCCAGAATGGAATGGAATGCCAGGATCACTCTATTCCGGGAGTATCAATTCCCCATGCAGAGATAAAAACACCAGGCATCACGCAGGGACTAACTCCTTAGGAAACAAATTGCAGGGAAGCTAAAAAGAAAATGCAGCGCATGTAAGCGAAGGTGATTGAATTTTTTTTTTAATGTTGTTGCCCAACACCGAAAGATAAAACATAAGTTTAATTCATAGCTTCACATGTGTAGGGTCATATTCAAGGAGAATCCCACTAAAAAAAATTGAAGGATGGAGAGGGTTCCAGTCAGTGAGGTTCGAGCTGGTCAGAGCATTCATCACGCAACAAATCCAATATTTCCGAATATCTAAAAATATCTTCAGCAATTCGACCACCTATCTCCACCATAGCCCACGTCAAGCAAGCACTGAAATCAAACTCAAGCACCGAGTGGTAGGCACGACGACCAAGTGTCAAGAGCCAAGCCACCTAGAAGAGGCCACGAGGAAGCCCACAAGGGTTTTAAAATATCTATGCGAGAGGGGGAAAAATAATCTCCCCTAATCATTCTGTTGATATTGTGAGTCCAGTGGATTCTGCAAGGTGAAGTTTCTCCACAGAGGAAAACGAGTGGTTACACAGTAACTAAATCGTTTAAATCCCAGAACGTTGGGAACTAGCCAAACTAAAAGCGTTTCTAAAAATGCTCCTTGTTGTCCCTTTATTCCCTCAAATTCCTTTAATGACTGGCATCTTTCTTAAAGCATAGTTGAGTTCTAATTAGGAAAGTTCTCTAGACGAGATTTCTTTCTATGTTCCACATTTCTTTTGCATTTAATTTCCCCTTTTTGTCTAAGTTCTAATTAAGCATGTATTGCACATAATAATAATTAATTCTTAGATAAATTAATTCTCCTTTAAATTCTTTATTTGATTTTTTTTTCACCTCCCTTTTATTAATTGATTAATTTAATTTTAGTCCTCACACCCTATTTAGACCTAGGCCTTAAATTCAACTAGGCTTAACAATTTTTTTTTAAGGTAAAATTTTTATAACTAATATGCTTTGATCATACAACATTTATTTTAAGGCTAAACACACCAAATAAAATATTGTTTTTAAGGAACCTAGGTTCATTGACTCGCCAGTGTTAAAATCGTGACGTTCCCTTCAAGACCCATTACGTGCTCCAAGGGTGCCACTCATCTTTATTCATGTTACATTTATACAACGTGCCCTTCAAGATGCACTATGTGCTCCAAGGGTGCCACTCGCCTTTTGACCAATTTTGGTAGACATCTAACCCTTGGAGTCAATACTCCGTCAGGAGACCTTTTGGGAGACTAAGGGTCTATAAGGAATAAGGACCCTGCCTTATTGCACGCCCCTTAGAATCTTCGTGAACGACTGTCTCAGTCTTCCCTCACGACATCGTGGATCTCTCGAACTAGGTAATCGTTAACCTATAGTTCGAACCACGATGGGAGTGCTAGTAGGTTGTGGCAGGGATATACCACACCTCTCCCTCAATATCTCTGGTTGTCATGCATGACCCCTTTACTCCAATGTGAGTCTGATTAGCAAGAAATCGTGAGCTTGCATCCATCAACGAAACGTGTTAGCAATCCATAAGCACATCATAATACACCCAGTCATATGTCACATATGCAATAATAGAAATACTCAAACCATATAAAATCCACTCCCAGACTCGATCCAGAGTCCAAGGAGGTCCATCAATTCCATCGGCTTCCTCAATCTGTCAAGAGTCCTGCACACCCAAGGGAAACCAGTCAATAGCACCTATCTATACATAATAACATAACATGACATCATAATCCACAGTCTCATCATCAGGATCCATAAACGAAGTAGTCAATCATATAATGAATTGAATCACTTGCACGCAAGTGTCCTCAAAGAATAAGTCACATCAAGTGCGCGCAAGAGAGGGATGTTACATACACCCCCTCTTGTTTAAAAAATCATCCCAAAGTTTCACAGTATACAAGTGCAAAAATAAAGTATCTCACAATATATAAATGTCTGGATATCAAACAAAAATGGAAATTTTTTACGCATATCATATGCGTCCTCCCAGGTAGTGGAGTGTGGAATATAATTTTCCCACTAGATCTTGACCTGATCGACAATTCGACACTGTAGCTGTTGAATGTGATGGTCCAGAAAGCGGATTGGCTCCGTCGTGAGCGCACCCTCGCCCAACATCGGCCAAGAAGTCAAGTCAATCACATGCATAGGATCACTGACCTAAAATCACACATAGATACAAGATAAACATCGCGCAACACCTCAAAGAATCAGGCATGGCTAGCCATTAGGCCCTTCATAATTATGGTCATGCGATGCACATCGAAAAAACCCTTATGTTGATCTTGCACTTATTCCAACCCTTTTTATTATCGTTTGTACTTGTTCTTCCATTTCTTGGATCACTTCTAGTCCTATCAGGACCCCATCCTTGAGTCTATCCTAGCTCAAATGCGTCTAACATGGTCTCCCGTAGAGAAACTCAACGGTGCCATCTTAATAGTACCTGGATGGTTTTTGTTGCATGCAAACTCGACCAGCAACAAGAACTATTCCCAATGTTTTTGTTGGCCCAACACACACATATGCAAGACAACCTTCCAAATTTGGTTTGTTCCTTCGGTCAGCCTATTTATCTTAGGGACATGTTGTACTAAAGTTCATTAGTGTCCCCAAGGCCTCTTGGAAACTCCTCCAAAATCGTCTTGCAAACACTGATTCCCTTATCAGATATGATTCTTTTGGTACGTCTGGTAGTCTCAATATCTCTTTGATATAAACTCTAGTTATACCTAACGCCTAATGTGTCATACGCATAGGTACAAAATGTGATCTCTTCGTCAGAGTGTCAACTATCATGAAAATCAAGTCGTGTCTCCTTGCCGTCAGCGACAATTTTCCCAATGAATTCCATCGAAATGGCCTCCTATTTCCATTCTGGAATAGCATGTGGTCGTAGCAATCCTGTCGGATGTTTATGTTCAGCCTTCACCTGTCGGCCTTCTATATATCTCACCATACATTTGATGATGTCTACCTTTATCTCTTCCAGAAGAATAAGGGCTTAAGGTCTGTCCTCATCTTCACGACACCTAGATAATCCATGTACACTACTCAAAGAGCTTCGTATTGTCATAAACTAGGAGCGCACCTAATCGGAAACCTACAAACAACGAAGCATCTGCAAAATATCATATTAATTCTGGGGTAGGCATTCCCATACTCAGATCACAGACAGATGACATTATAAGCATAGGTCATGGCCACCAATCATACATTGTGAATCCATGCCGTCAAAATATAGCATAGCCACCAAGAATACACCGTGGATCTATGCGAGAAAATTCAAATTGAGACGACATAGCCACGAAACATACAAAGTAGATCTATGTGTCGCAGATTATACATATTCCATCGCAACCTGAACAAAGATATGATATCCAGGGTCTTCAATCCAGTCGCCCAAAAGTACAAATCTAACCATGTGATTACATGTGTTGAAGTCGAACATGGTAGAAACCACTTGATTACCGGTCATTGATGAAACCATTAACAAGTGTGAGGGAAATCACCATTAATGTCAATGACTCCCAAGGTACACAAGTACAATCCATCGAATTTGAATGAATGATTTGAGGTCGAACATCCGACGGAATCTTTCAATCAAAGGTCAATGATGTAAACCCACTGTCGAAAGCGAGGAAACCTCCCATTGAGGCATGCAAGTTCCAAGGTACCAAAGAATTTCTAAGTCTTATTTCTGAATAATGAGCTGAAGTCGATGGAACAAAACTAGTCACAGGAGGGCCTTGATGTATCCCCCATCAATGACATGAAATGAGTAACAGATTTTGAAGGTGAAACAGAGTATGATGTAAGTTGGACTGGACACAGGGAAGGCCGACACCGAGAGAATGGACAACTGCAGATGGCCGATTCAATAGAGGTTTCAGATGAACTTCTCTTGAACATATGAATGACGCGACCAATGATTTGGCAGCATTGACTCAGAGACGACACAGGGTATGACCTTGTAGCAAATCGAATGAGAGACAAATGGATTTCCCAAACCGGCTTCAAATAATGAATAGGGGGGTGTCATGTTCAAGAGTGACACTTACTGCTAATTAATATGAATACGAGAACACATCCCTTTCCCAAATTTTCCCCCACCATTTTTGGTGAGTACCTCTTTATTTTTACGCAAGCCTGAGGAGGATAGCATATGCTTGTTGATATAAGCTCATCCTTCGGATGAGTCCTTCGAAGTATGTTTAATGAACCCTAGGAAGGAGTGGTTTAGTCCCATTATAGGTCTGTCGATGTTTGTTTAACGAGTCCAAAGATAGAAAACTCGAAGGTTTTTCGTGATTATAGAGTCTGGAAAAACACTTAAAAGAGAACTCTCTCAGTTCCTTTTTCGTAAAATAGTCTGATGAGACCGAAAAAGAGATTAATTATCGCCCAACATATGCTTTCTTCAAATACTTTAACGAGCGTGAAAATAGCAAGGTCGCTCAACAATCTTTTCATATTTTAGAGTCTGAAAAGAGCTTAAAGGAGACTCCAGGGGGGTTCCTTTTTCATATATCCTTGTTGAGCCTGAAAAAGTGATAAAAGTGTGCTCGATCGCATTCTCATGTATTTTCAAGCGTGAGAACGAACAAAGACTAAGCTCAAAGTTTTGTACAAAAACCATAAAAAACAATCGAAACATGCAATGAAGAAGAAAAATATATCCGCATCCCTGTGCATGAACATCAAAGTCGTTATGCCTGCAAAATTTGTACTCAAAAAGGCATTAGGCATTAGGTTTTAATAAATAAACAATTATATAATCCAATAACATGGTAAAAGTAAATATAAAGGGGTAAAAACTCTTTTTACCATAATCATTTTAACTTTACCAATATTTGAGCCCAAAAACCCCTCTTTTTCCCTTGAACTTTGGCGTTCGATTGTGGGAGTTATGAGCATCCATTCGACGAACCATATGCGGCAGTGAGGTATGCTCCTTGTCATCTACCTTTTCATGGTTTGATTTTTCATTTTCATTGGCAAAAAACACAGTTTTGAGTTTGTTTTGGGGGTTATAGTCGCGCTCAGCCATTCTCGCAGGTCAGCCACACGGGACCTGCGAGAATGCCTCATTCTCGCAGGTGACCCCAAAGGCGCCTGTGAGAACCTTGCACTGTGCCTAAAGGGCACCTGCGAGAGCCGCAAAGTGGAAAAAAAATTCAAAGTTTTGCTCAATGAAAAGATACCAAGTGTTGAATAGAGTTATTAACTTTCTTCTTATGCTTCTTATGCAGGTATTTGGCCATCACCATGGTTCTAGAATGGCGTGAAAGGGATCACGAAGAAGATGATGCCATTGTTGGAAATCATCTGGCCACAATTGCCGCTTTACGAGGCTGTGGTCTTCTGAAGTTCTTTCGTATCCCGGGCATGAGGGCCCAAGTCAGGTTATTGGAGTACCTTGTGCATATGTGGGATCCCGATCAGCAAGTATTCCATGTAGGGGTCCACACATTGTCCTTGGATATTGAGGACATTTACTTCTTGACAAGACTGTCACGATGTGGGTACCACGCGAGCCTGACTGGTAGCAGAGGTGGTGGGTTGCCTATGAGTGAGTACTATCGCTCGCACTGTGTTCCAGAGGCAGAGAAGAGCAAAGGGAAAGCAGCTATTTTGGGAGTGTGGTATTTGACCCTCCGCACTATTTTGTTCACCATTGCTCATATGGCTGGGAGCGTCGCTCCTCACATGGCTCTCCAGAGCTACTTTCAGTATGCCATAGAGTGTACTGAGCCTCAGGTTTTTAACTGGGTAGACGCAGTGCTTCGTAGCATGAAGAGACAGTTGACCAAATGCAGGCGAGGCGACCTGAAGCAATTGAGGTACGAGTCTTTGCTAGTGTCCTTATTTCTCGAGAGGGTTCCCTTACTGAGGCTGTAGGTTGAGTGGGATTTACTGGCTCCAACAGATCCAAGAATGTTGAGATGGTGTCAGCTCATGACCCGACACATAGTTGGACCAATTATCAAATATAATGATACCTTCTTTGACTAGTTGTGACCACAGATGTTAATGGTCGATGATTATGCTTATGCTGGGTTGGATTTCCAAGGAGATCCGGACTTGGTCCTGCTCGAGGGCACTTAGTGGGGGGCACTTGGTAAGAAGTACACATTTTTCTTTTTTAAATGTTTTTGTGAATTTTATCATATGCAAATGTTTTTTAAATGTTCGTCCAAGGTCTAAATACAAAATTATTTTTTGATGACACAGATGTGGGACCTTACCGACATCCTAGTACTTCTCCTATTTAGCGACGAGGGGAGGTGGTGCCAGTGCCACGATGGGACGCCGAAGATTATGAAGTGGTGGAACAAAACCTAGAGGGTTTGACAATAGATATTCCAGACATGCCCCTTGGAGAGGTTCCACGACGTTATCAGCGTCATACAGTAGGAGTGTCAGAGTCCATTGGTCGACTGATTCGTAGGGTTTCCCGGGCATTCGTGTGTTACCGTGAACGTCATCCATGACGTCACTTTGTAGAAGCTATGAGCTTCAAATTTTGAAATTTTGGTCCTCGGCCAGACCTTTTTTGTAAAAACTATTTTGATCGTTATATATACATACGGCTTCTACCGGTTTATCTTGTATTGTGTGAAAATTGATGTGATTGATTTATAAATGACCCAAATGTCTGTCTAATAAATAGTTAGCTAATGCATCAGTTAATGTATTTAGACGTCTAGGAATATGTTGATATTCAATATAATCAAAATAATGTTCCAAGAGGCGAATTCACAAATACACCCGTAACAAAGTAGGACTTCGAATAGTATAGACATTACTTAACTGTAGTACTACGAGATGCAAATCGAGTCACACAAACAAATGACGGATTTCGAGCGAGATAACATCAATCAATAATTCGATAATGGCACTATACTCTGCAATATTGTTGGTTGCACGGCCAAGGCACACACCTCGTAAGGAGACAAGTTCGTTTGTAGGGGCGTAAATTGCCCATGCAGTGGAATCAAGGTTCTGAGTACTACGGCTAGCGCCATCAGCGAAGCCAAAGTAGGGTAGCGAAGACTCTGACATCTAGAAATCAAACACAGCGTCACATAAGGGCAGAGACCAGATAACGACAAAAACAAGCTACAGTAACACACAAGAAGTATGATACAATAAAAATACAGGTACTCGTGAACAGGTGATCTTATGCATAGTACTTCTTCAAGTACAACCCATTTTTGGGTTCACTCAAAGGGATACCATCGTAATCTACAAACTCATAAGCCCCTTTTTCCAAAACTCGTCTAACGATGTAAGGACCTCACCACATGGCTTCGAATTTTCCAACTCCTGGCATATCTCGATCTTGTTCATAGAGGAGAACGAGATCTCCTTCGGAGAAAACTCGAGGCTTGACATGTTTTTCGTATTGGGCCTTGACACATTTTTTATGGGCTTCTATTACTAGGGTAGCATCACGTCGAGTTTCGTCTAATCGCATAAGATACAATAGACGTTCTTCCTCAGCAGAAGTGTTTGGTAGGAGTTCAACAACTAGTTTTAAAGAGGGTATCTCGCATTCAATCGGGAGAATGGCTTCCAAACCATAGACTAAGCAGAAAGGTGTAAACCCAGTAGCGGACTTGACAGATGCCCGGTAAGCCCACAATGCCGAGAACAACATTGTGTGCCAACTTGTTTTGTGAATACCTATCATTTGTCAGAGCATAGTTATGAGAACTTTGTTAATTGCTTCGACTTGGCCGTTGGCTTGTGGGTAATAGGGCGTTGTGTTTTCATGGCGAAGACCCAACTTTTCAGTAAGTTCGGACATCATGAAGTTTATAAAGTGGCTACCGTGATCAGTGACGATAGCTTGGGGAACACCAAAACGAGCTATGATGTGATTAAAAATGAATAATGTTGCGGTCTTTCCAGTGTTTTCAAATGTCGGCATCGCCTCGGCCCATTTCGTAAAGTAATCTACGGCTACAATAATGTATCCATGCCCCCCAGCTGAGTGGGGGTGACATGTCATGAAATCGATGCCCCATTTCGCAAAGGGACCAACGAACACCACAAGGTGAAGAGGAGCGAGATGTGACCGTATCTTATGATTATAGGTCTGGCAAGCATGGCATTTTTGAACAGTGATGATGTAGTCGTTAAATAAAGAAGGCCAAAAATACCTTGCTCGTAAGATCTTCTGGGCAGTAGCATACCCAGACATATGACCACCACAGGCTCCAGAATGGCATCCATTCAAATCTTTCTCAGCTTCGTCGAATGTTAGGCAGCATAGAAAAACTGAGTCAATCCCCCGACGATAAAGAGTATCCCCAAGGATAACATATTGACGGGCTTGGTAGCGTATTCGACGTCAGTCAGTACTAGACAAAGTTGGTCGGAAAGTCTGGGTTTGGGGATATATGATGATATCACCATACCAAATATCATCAGTGCTGATGAGGAAAAGGGATTCATCAGGTAATGAATCAGCTGCTACATTTTCCGTTTCAGAATAGGGAAAGTCGCATATCAACTCAGTAAACACTAAGGACTTCTTAGACTTGGCGCATTTGAATTCCAAGTCAAACTCCTGGAGTATCACGATCCATTTGGAATATTTTCCCCATAGCAATTGACATGTGAGAATGTGTTGCATAGGGTTGCAGTTAGAAATCACTGTAGTCTTGCGAGAGAGGATATAGTGTTGGAAGCGTTGGACGGCTTGGACGGCTGCCAAGGCCAGTTTTTCGACATGTAAATACTTGGTTTCAGTAGGCGTTAGACTTCAACTCAAGTAATAGATAACATGTTCGTCGTTAGCATCATCCTCTTGGACGAGAACCATACCAATGGTGTAATCCAAGGCTGCAAGGTAGAGGAAATAATCGCGACTGTAATCTGGGGGAAAAAGAAGCGGAGCACATGTTAGGGACAATTTCAAAGCTTCGAAAGCTTTGTTTGCAATGGTATCCCAGAGGAACTCAGACCCCTTTTTTAGGAGCCGCATAAATCCACGAGTTATCTTGGCATAATTTGGGATAAAACGACGAAGAAAGTTTTCTTTCCCCTGCAAACTTTGTAACTGGCGAAGTGTAGAAGGAGGAGGGAGATTAAGGATCGCCTCAACCTTTAAAGGATCTACCCTGATCCCTTGACGCGAAACAATAAAGCCTAGAATTCGGTCGGACTCCACACAGAAAAAACACTTGTGAGGATTCAAACGTATACGGTAAAACCGACAGCGGACGAAAATGGCTCGGAGGTGGGTTGGATGATCAACTCGGTGCATTGAGTGAGCGGGTAAATCGTCCAGATATGGTTGCACAATGTACTTGATATCATGGACGGCATAAGACATAGCGCATTGAAAAGTTGCGCCAGCGTTCTTGAGACTGAAGGGGAGTTTCCGATAGGCAAAAGTGCCCCAAGGAAAAATAAAAACTGTCTTATGTTGATCCTCAGGAACAATGTTGATTTGATTATACTCGGAGAAACCATCCATTAGAGAGAAGATTTGACTTCTGGCGCAATCGTCAACAATCTGATCGACGAAGGGGGTAGGAAAGTTGTCTTTGGGACAAGCTTTGTTGATATCCTTATAATCAACGCATACACGGATTGTGCCTTGTTTCTTGTCGATCCGGAAAAGATTGGAAACCCAGTCAGTGAGGGCCACTGGGTAAATAAATCCGGCTTTGAGAAGTTTCTCGACTTCGAGTTTGATAGCAGCTGCTTTACGTGGGTGGACTGGACGAAGGCATTGCCGGATGGGTTTAGCATCGGGGTATGTCTTGATCTCATGTATAAAAATTTCGGGGTCGATACCCGACATTTCTTCGTAGCTCCAGGCGAAGATGTCACGAAACTCTTTGAAAAGGGACGTGTAGGTGACGATTTCATCAGGGGAACACGAATCTCTGATATGGACATTTTCGACAATTCCAGGTTTGATGGATATGTCGAGGGGAATAGTGGGTGAGATATTGCTTAAGTTCTCTTCAAAAAACACATCGTCTGTGGACTCGGGAATGGTTGAGATGACGACAACGGTCGACGGGGTCGAGAGTCGTTTGTATCTCTCAATGGTACATTGATCCAGGAAGAGGATGGAACGATGATGTCCATCATCCCAAGGGGTGTCCTCCATGACAGACATGATCATCTTGTCTGTGGGAAAAATGACACGGAAGGGATCTGGAGATAACTCACCAAGAGAGGAGGTAGAAGGGGTTGTCGATTGAATGGCCTGATAGGCGAATTCGACCGGACTTAACGGCATTTCATCATTGTAACGAAGATGATCTCCAGGGTCAGGTACCATCCATGGGTCGTGAGACGCAGGAATTTCGTGAATCGAGGTAGAGATCATGTTGATTGAAGCAACAGGTGAGTGTGGAACATCGGGTGGTGGAATGGGGAAAGTACCCATTAATGAAGAGTCTTTGAGAAGGCCTACACCGACATTCTCATAACCTGGTGGGGTTTTAGCGATGAACGGTACATTGCCAGTATGGGTATCAGAGTTAAAGAAGGATAATTGGTCGACGGTGACTACCTTTCCTTGATGTGGGAAATGTACCACATGAAAAAGGGTCGACACAATTTCGTGCATGGAATTGATCTAGCTGCGGCCAAGCAGAAGATTGTAATCAAGAGGAGCGTCAAAGACTTCCACTTCGACTTGGACCGTTTTTCCTTCTAACGTGATTGGCAACGAAGGAAGGACATCGTAGGGCTTAAAATCGGAGCCATTGAAGGCTTTGAGAGTGTTCTAGGATTGATTCAATGAGGGAGAGCCAATGGCTTTCCAGCAAGTAAGAGACATGACACACGTCGAGGCACCCTCGTCGATAACGATTCGACAAATGTTTTTGTCAAAGACAATCACTTGAATCTGGAACGCGAGTTGAGGGGGTAACCTTGGAATGTGATCTTCCAAGTCAAAAATTATTAAATTCGTATCTGTCGGGTCAATTCCACCGATAGCCTTCAACAGTGCCTTCCGTTGTGTGGGACAACTTTGAAGGACTTCGAGGGATGACATCGCCAAAGGTGCTTGAGCCAGATCTTCAACAATGCTGTAGTTCTGGGCAGCACGAGCATGAGGATTGAAAGTCGATTTTTGAATGACGCCCTTTTGGGGGGGTTGAAGCACTGTGTCGAGGCTCGGTCGTTCAAGATGAAGAGGACCGTTGGTAGGTGGAGTCACAGGAGAGGGTTGTACCAATGAAGGAGGTAGGTCATCAACCTTCTCTTTAGAGGGAGAATAATCTTTGGCTCGAGTGGTGAGTGCAATGTCATTCTGTTTTGAATCGCCAGTACACATCAATACATAGGATGTAGTAGAAGGTGAGGGTTGGTCATGAATGACCAATTGAGCCTATTGTTGAGACGGGAAGGATTGAGACAAAACGGCCGGAGCAAGGGGTTTTGGGGCTCCTTGAAGGAACTTAGTGACCTCGGCGCATCGTGGACAATCCTTCGTGTAGTGATCATCACCACAGATAAGACAAGGGTATCGAGGTTTGCGCTTATCCCGATCGTCAACAGGTGGAGTTTTGGTTCACTCTGCTTGAGAAGTATTTTTTTCCTCCTTATTCTTACCCCGTCCCTTTTTGGATTTGTTTTTACCGGCTGGGGTAGATTGAACTGCATTTACCTCAGAAGTCTTGTTGATGGGAGGGGTAGGAAACGGAGCATTTTGAACATTAGAAGAAGCAGGTTTGGGGGTGGTTCTTGAGGTGGAATGTGGTTGAGCATGGAAAGTGCCAATCACACTGTTGGCTGCATGAGAAGCAGCTGGAGTAGTTGAAGTGGCGGAAGTGGAAGGTCGAGGTGCGTCAGGTAGTATGTCGTAAACGGTACCCGTTTGTGAGTAAATGAGGTCAAGGTATTGAGCACGACTTATGGCCTGATCCTCCGTGACGACTCCACCCATGGCGATGTCTCGACTGATGTCATTCACAAATGATTTTGTGAACCACTCTGCCAACAATTGATCGGGGAGTTCGAGTTTAATGAGACATTGTCTCCGTCGCCACTCATGAATGTGATCAGATATATGAGTGGCTTTGCTTTGTTTGAAAGAACTCAAAATCTCGGTCCCCATTTCATAACGGATCGGTAACTGGTAGTGGGTGAGGAAAGCCATAGCTAGGGTGTTGAAGTCAGCAAAGAAACCTCGTGGTAATTCTATATACCACTTCGCAGCAGAACCCGTGAAGGTCCGTTGAAAAAGACGTAAACAAATAGAGTCATCCATCAACGAGTTGGATGAGCACCAGAGATGAAAAGTCATGACGTGGTTGTTCAGGTCCTCTCCCTCTTTGTCGTCAAATTTAGGGATGTCTGATGGTAGCTTGGATGGTATAGCAGGTCATTGGGGAGAGTGATGAATTGGATCATTTAAAATTCTCGACAAGTCGGGAAGATCCAAAGTGGCCAAGAAGGGTAATTGTCGATTCACTTGCGGGTACTGGTGGATTTGGGGAGGAAGCCCCATCAGCAAACCAGTAGGACCATAAGCAGTCTGCATATAATGTGAAGACCCAGGCAGATTCGGTGGTGGTTGTAGAGGATAGTAGCTCACAGGATTGTATCCTTGAACAGGGATGTGAGTTTGAACATTCGAGCCCCAAATGGGATTGGATGTACCTGGATATGGTTGGCCTATACTAGGGGGTATAACGGATGCAGCTGGAAGCTGTTGCCCCCCAGTTGATTAAGGAGTATGTTGTATCAACTGATTCCAATACTGGGCCAAGGATGGAGGTATGTTTTGTCCATAGGGTGGGGTTGGTAGGGTTTGTCCTCCAAACGAGGGTTGTGTTCCAATTGGGGGAAATGTTCCAATTGGGGGTTTTGTTCCAATTGGGATTTGCGTTCCAATAGGAATTTTCCCGCTTAGAGAGGGTTGAGTCAAACCTCCTTGGTGAAATTGTCCACCAACAGGAATCTGGTAATTTGGTGTGAATGATGGAATAGTGCCACTAGGATAAATACTACCAGTAGAGAACGAGAAAGGTCCTCCAAAAGGGGTTTGAGGAAGTGTCGGAATGAAACCGGGAAGAGAGTTCCCAGAAGAAGAGGGACCACCAGGAGTGTCGGATGGGGTTTGCAGAGGAGTTTAAATGGAAGCATTCAATGCACGGTATCCGGGCGGTAGTGTCGGGGTGACACTGGGCGTGAGCGGTGTGCCAATGGAGGCTTGACTAATCGCGGTAATCCCGGTGTGAATACTCGTAGTATCCGTGTAATGGGCCATTTCTATAGGGATGGTCAAGATGTGGTCAGATCGCGGGGTGTCCGTACCAGGAAAATAATAAGCAGTAGTAAACGGTACTGTGTTTGGGTTAGAGGTTTCGGAGAGCACAGGTGAGATGGTGGTTTCAACGCCTGATCCTGCACCAAAAAGATCCTGTCTAAAAACGCCCGTAGACCAAAAAGGATCTTGGCCTTCTATTCCTGGAAAAGGTCCAATCGGTGATCTAGAAGACACAACAACTAAGTCTCCGGAAGAATCCACTCGCATAAACTGTCTCTCAGAATCAGGGTGAAGTCGAAAGTCCTCTCGAGTATTGGTAATTCAGAAATGTTCTAGAGAGTCGATGCATTCCACTTGTGGTGTGGAAACGTCTTGGACATCACTCTATTGAGGAGAGCCCTCAGGTGATCTTGTAGGTAGGGGTCGAGAACCTTCCAGATGATCTGGAGATAAACCTTGCATTCTACGTGAACGACGTGGAGGATCTATTGTGAACGAGTTACAAACTTACGAAGAAAATCTTATGGTAAACTTGGGTAAACAAACAGCACGCGCTAGTAAACAAAATCTAGGAAACAATACCAAGCAAACAAGATCTTCTAATTCTGAAGTCACTAGTTGGTGATGAAATCCAACGTCATAACAATGAGACGAGAAGGGGCTGGGCTAGGGTGGAAAATTTACGCTGACGACCTGCTTAATGGACCTACACCCTGGTGCAAGCTCCCAAACATAATCGTGGGTATACCCTCCAAGGAGCCCGAGTGAGTTTGGCCAACGTCGATTCCAGGTACCGTGAAGACTTGCCCCTTCACAGTCACCTTGTGTAAGACCCTAGAAAGGTAGGCCACTAAGGTTACCACCGACAACAATAAAGCCTGGGGGGACAGTCGACAGTCCGATCCACACACAAGGGCAGGGTATCTAGCCTGAAATCAACTCAAGAGGCTTCCACTCATCATTGTGGGTATACCTCCAAGTGACCCCCATAATATGTGCAATATCTACACCGATATCAACAAAGAAGGGTGAGTAACTCTGTCCATATCAATGCGACCTCGTGTTTGACCCTTGTGTGAGAAGGGCTTCCCAGGACAAATTGTTGCAAATGGAATTTGACACTCCTTAACACAAGATGCTATTGTGTGTTTTGTGCTTTGGAGATTGTATCTCTCTACCTATTCCAAAGCGCTAGCCTAGCTAAATGTTGGTGTAATAGAGCCCTAGAAAAGAGTTACTAGTTAAATTTTACAATTGCGCAGTGTTATTAAGGGTTGTTGTTACTCAAAGGAAGCAGAGATGAAACTGATGTTGTATGAGACTCTGACCCAACGATGCATAGATAGGAATGAAATATATCAATTTTTGTTCAATGAATCCTATGTACGGGAGGGAAAGAGAAGTTTTCCGGACCAATCTTGAACTACGACACACAATTTCCTTTAAAATGCAATTGCAACGAATCACACAATAATGACAATTCTCTATTGTTTCTTTTTCAATAATTTCAACAATTGATTTTCAATATTTTCGAAGACGAAAATGCTTTTGAAAGAAAAAAAATTTTTACTTTTCAAAAAAGGATCTACACCATGATGGTGAAAGTGAGGAAAACCAAAGACAAATGAACAAGCACTAAACAAGAACCCAAACCAATCATTCAATGGAAACAAAAATGACAAGCAGACCAAACTAGTCTTTTCAATTGTGTGAGAAAAGTAATCTTCCAAGTAATGAGAAAATGAGAAAGACAAAGAATCTCAACTTTCAATCGATCGTTGGTTCTTAACCAACCAAGCACTCAGATTCCAAAATCAGAGAGTATATCTTTGCCAAGAAAAGTCAAGAGATGAAAGTTGAGAAAAAATGGATAGGAAAAGCCTTTGATTTCCTAAGACTGATCGTGCACAAAATCCGAAGACAAGAAAACATCAACCAATGGTCCAAGAAGCTCTTTTCAGGCACCTATATTGATCTGGGTAGCTAAACATGCAAAAGTTTTAAATCCAAAATTTTGAAAAGAGGGTTCACAGGCTAACAGTGTTACACAGTGTGAGAATGGGTCATTCTCGCAGGCTAGATTTGAGAAGAGTGTGAGAACCTCGCATTGGACCTAAAAGCAAAGTGTGAACTCACAGTATTCTCGCAGGCCACAGTGGGGTTCAATGTGAGAATGTCTGAAACTAAGCAAATTCTTGGAAAAAGACAAAAAAATCAAAGGGACTTCTGGACCCAGAGGGTCTATCAAGGTATCTTGAAGACACAGAGATTGATAGGAATGGAGAAAGGTAAGGCAAGAGAAAATGGCCAAGGAAAAACACCAAAAACCATAAAGAAAATGGGTTTTTCCCAGTGGAGTCGCCAATTTTGTTATCGGACTAATCGGTAGGTGCGGACACTAACAGATCTCCCTAGATCAACTTGGATCTAGAAAAAAATAGGACAGGACATGACTCTTTCCCTAAGTTATGACCATTGAATTAGCTAGTAGGGAGGAACAAGTGACATACCTTTGTATCTCTTCCTAGGGTCTCTGTTGCTCCTACTTCGCTCCGATACTCTCATGAGGTCAAGACCAAGACAACACAAACCAACCAAAGTGAAGATAGCAAAATATATTCAATCGTCAACTTATGTGTATGATTAAGGAATTACACAATAAAGTAAGAATGAATTTATGGGAAAAGGACATGTCGTTGTATCATATTAATCGAAAGTAGAAGATACAACCTGATCGCCTTGATGTCGCAAGCTTCCTTTCGGTGGCTCTTGGTTCCAACACACACACTTGCTCGATCCTTGTATGAAGAAGATCCAACTCCTCTTGATAGACTTGCTAGAGTCTCCAAGCTCTTATTCAAGCTAGGCTCTTCACACAATTCCTTCACCAATTCTCCAACTAATCTTGCTTAACCTTTTCCATGAGAATCCCATCAATATATAGGAAAGGATGAGATGGTTAATTGGATAAGAATGATCCCACAATATCAGGGAAACCAGTAAAAAGATAACCATTTGAATGCCAACCCCTTCTCTAGAAGATTCCCTTCTAGAACCATCGAGACTTCATCTTTTTCCAAGCTTGAGAACAAGTTCACACCCTAGATATGTAGCACAGTGCGAGAAGTTCACACCCTAGCTGAAGGCAGCCTGCGAGAATGGGTCATTCTCGCACTCTAGGATATAAGCAACCTGCAAACTCTCTTCAAAAATATGTTTTCTGGGAAGAGATGAATGTCACTTTTCTTAGGAGAAAGTTCTTATTAGAAGCCTGAGTACACCATCATCAATACATCATCAATATGACCAAAATCATGGGTAACACGTATAAGATCAAAACTTCTCAATTCGTCGTTGGGCGGTAAGTAAATCTGGTTATTATATCTCAATGTTTTGTCATTGTCCACAATATATCCCTCAATTTTGGTACCAACATGGTGTCTTGTCCAGTATAATTTGTTAACCTCTTTATACCATTCATCGTCACAATGTAGTTATAATAATTTCATGAAGATTTGTCTGAAGAGGCACCATCGACAATATGCGTCGTCTCCGAACCAATGCATTCACAACTCTATTCACTATTCCTTTTATGTAGGTAATCTCAAAATTGTACTCGCTAAGAAGTTCTGACCAATGCCTTTGCTTCGTGTTCGAGTCACTTTGCATAATAAGGTGTTCTGAACCACAGTGGTCCGTTTTTTTTTTGTTCGAAATTTCGTCCAATCAAGTAGTGTCCCCACACTCTCAGGGCATACACAGTGGCTAATAACTCCAAGTTGTGTGTCACATAGTTCTCAACCGTCTTGCATCAAGACTCTTCCTAAGCCTTCCTTGGATGCGTTTGTGCATACCAAGAAGTCCTCATCCATGTCAGGGACCTTCAGTATCGGTGTTGTCATCAATAGATCCTTGAGCCCTTAAAATGCTTCCATGCATTTAAACAAACTTTTTTTTTTCTCTTATGCAACTCCGTAATCAGATTTGCTATCTATGAAAAAACCTCGATGAACCATCAATAATATCCCTCTAAACCCATGAAGCTAGGTACTTATGAGGCGTTCGTCGGCACATACCATTCCATGATAACCTCTACCTTCACTAGATCCATAGTGACACCTTCGCCGAAGATGACATGCCCTAAAAAAAAAGAGCATTTCGACAGTTCCCCAAATAATTTGTTCTCTGGTAGACACTGCAGTACCATGTGCAAAATTTCATCATGTTCTTCCATCATCTAAAATTAAATCATAATATCGTCAATGAATACTTGAAAAAAATTGTCCAAGCATTCACGGAACACCCCATTCATCAATCTCATGAATACCTCAAGGGCATTTTTTAGACCTAACGATAAAACGATAAACTCGTAATGTCCAAACCTTGTCTTGAATGTGGTCTTAGGAATGTATTCCTCCTTGATCTGTAACTAGTGATACCTTGATCTCAAGTCAATCTTCGAAAACACCGTCACACCTTTCATCTGATAAATAAATTGTCTATTCTTGACAACAGATACTGGTTGTTGCTCGTTTCCTTGTTCAATTGACGGTAGTCAATGCAGAGTGTCCACGTCCCATCCTTCTTCTGTAGGAAGAATAATAGATGCACCCCAAGGTGACACACTTGGACATATAAGTCCTAGGTCTATCAACTCCTTCCGTTGCATTTTCAACTCTTGTAACTCAGGGGTCGACATCCGATAAGGTGCTCTTGCCATTAGTTTAGCTCTGTATTTTGAGTCAATCTTAAACTCCAAATCCATTGTGGGTGAAAATATGGGTAATTTTATTGAAACATGTTAGTAGTACTCGTGCCATAGGAAGGTCCTTCAAAAAATTTCGTCACGACCTTGTCGTTCAGCGCCAACATTGCATATAGCTTACATCCCTACGTATTCTCTTCTATACATGTAGGGAAGAAATAAACCATAGGGATACTCCCTGGTTCCTTCCTACAATCACTCGTCTATGTCCCTCATCATCGACCAAACTCAACCATTTCATCTTACATTTGAGTGTCGCCTCATGCGATTCCAACTAGTCCATACTAACCACGTCGTCAAGATCTTACAATATTCCCCAAGTTAAAGTGATAGTTCATACCCCTTCCTCCAACCATCCGGTTGGCACCCGAAGCCATATCGACGAATCTAAACTCATCTTGTCGAATGCCTTTACCTGAATCCCTACAACGTGGTACTAGGAATAGAGCTCTTTGTAGCACCAGGATATAACCAATACTAAAGTTTGGTTAGGGATGGTACTCGACACCTCGAGCAGAGTGGTCTGGTGCTTGGCCTGGTGATTATTCACCACGATCAAGAATCTTGTGGGCCTCGCCCATCTCCCAAATGGTAGTGTGTCCTGTTGACCCCGTCGCTCTGACCTTTTCATTCGGACAGTCTTGCTGGTAAGGTGGCATATCCACATGTCCAGCACTCGTCTCCGATCCTATACTCCTGGTCCCTAGAGTAGAAGTTGTTTTCCTACCATCCTAAGATCTTGGTATGTTCTACTGACAATCCTAACTATGGTTGTTGGCGGTGGTCCCCTATACAGGTCTTTTGTTGAGGAACCCATCATCATGGTGTCGTGAACAAGGGTTCTATAGACATATCTTGATACCAAGATGTCTTGTCTAGTTGGAGTCTGATGTTGCGGCACACCAAATGTCGTCATTCCATACAGTCTTGTAGGAGTCATTCTCTGACTCTTGCAGTCAAATATTTCTCAGCTATGAGGCCTACTGGACTGCATTGTGCAACATCCAAGGCATTATATCCTCACCTTCACACGAAATTTGTAGTTAAGATCGATCATGAACTTGTTGATCTCCATCTTTTCCAGGTTTCGATGCGGGGCGTACTAACATAGCTCCATAAATATGGTCTTATAATCCAACATCGTACAACCACCCTATCACAAGGCATTGAACCCATCGAGCTGGCATTCAATGAATTACTCTGAAAAATACTTCTCCCAAAACAGTTCCTCAAATCGTTCCCATAACACGGCTTCAACGACCATGTTTATCTTAGGTAGGAATGTCTTCCACCATAGAAGAGTGCTCCCCTTTAGTTGAAGATTGTGATGTGGACCTTCGTGTTGGAGGTCAAAATCATGAAGCACGAAGCACATCACCCTGCTCTCCAGCCATGCCATAGTGGTTAAGCCATCCATGGCACTCGTGAAATCGGGAACTTAACCCTCTCGGGATTTTCGTGAATGCTACCAGTACTAGCCGGGTTGTGGGTGCTTCTAGAGACTTCGCCCCTCCTTCACCAACACCACGTTGTGAATATTTGCGGCGTCCTATAACTGTGATTACCGCATGGACATGTTAATATTTTAATTAGCGCTAAGTATTGATCAAGGGTTTAATTCAGTGGAATGCATGGCTATCCACAGTCGCAGGGTTGAACCTGCTCTGATACCATATGTAATGGCCCCGCTATTACCACAAAAAGTGATGTACAATAGGTCATTTTTTTTTTCTTTTAGTGTTGCGTTAGAAAATTAAAACATTATAATAAGAGCGACATCATCAACACATCAATCACATATATTAACAAAACAATAATAATTCATTAATAATCGAATATGACACAACATCACCGTGTACCATGAAATGCATGTCGATGTATTAACACAATAATTAAAAACAATCCTAGACATTGCATTCTATAATTAAAAACGACGCATAACAATACAATATTAAACATTCAACTCATCTCATCAGGACCATCGTCAGATAACACCAAGAAAACATAAGATAACATCACAAATCATAAGGATCATAAGGATAATCATCCGAATCACATGATATAATACCTGCCCAACCTACCCTGCAAGGTTAGGACCTCTAGGATACATAAGCAACGCTCAAGCCCAGGGTCCAATTGATTTTAACCATTTAAGGTCTCAAGGTTGGCGACTGTTATGAGGAATAAGGAGGTGTCTACAACCCACTAACAATCGAGTCAACTGGAAATTCTAAATCAACTACATCAACGATAATCAATTAATCAATCCATCAATCTAAACATGGCACGCAAGTAATTATTCACATAACACATCATAGACCACCTTACATCCAAGGCGCAAAGCAATAGCAGTTATTCATGGCATGAATCCCAATCAAAATGTGCAATCATTCGTCAGAATAAACTTACATTTTGCACAAGATACTAATATGTAAAACCATCAACATTACAATAAAAATCAGTGCGCACAAGGAGCTTAATTACTCAACTAGTAATACATCACATTATTGAATTGCGCATGAGCATTCTATTCAATTAATCCATCAGTTATACATCAACAAATTAGGCGCACAAGAAAATAATTAAAAATTCAATCATTCATCAAACATGATTAAAGGCGCAATAGTAACCAATTTTTAATTCGATCAAGCATCATCAATAGTCAAGGCGCAATAATAATCTAGCTATTGATACATCATGCATTATCAATTAATGGTGCAAGTCAATAGTCATTAAATCGATCAACCAACAATTCATAAATTAACTTGGTATAATCGCGCATGTGTAAACTAGTTTCTGGACCAACTCACGACAACACGCATAGAGGCGTGAGAGTAATCATTACTTTAATTCGAATGCGCACGAATTCCAATCGCAAGGAGTTCGAGGTGAAAGGGGGTCAGTAGTTTATTCCAAGGTGCAAGGAGAATCAATATACAATCAATCATATGTTAGCAGTTTTCAAGGGTGCGAGAGTGGTCCACTTGTTTTAAAGGCGCAAGAAAAAATAATTACTTAATCAACCATAAAACCAAAAGATTTGAAGCGCACTGAAAAATTCCACCAAGATTCCTCTTTTAGCAATAGGATGGGTAAAGGAGTAAGGGATACTTCTAAGATGAGTACTTCAAGTGCAAAAAACATAATTTAAAGACATGAAGCCTAAATATGTGCCTCATCTCTTAGCTCATTTCTAAGAGTATGTAATAAAACTAAAACTCCTAGACATTAGCAGAACCTAAGGGAGACAATCATGTAATATAAATTAACACCCCCTTTACCTTAGGTATCCAAGTGTTTGATTAAATTATCTTAAAGAAAAAAGGAGTTATTCTAACAAATAACTAAAAGGATGGTACTAAGGAATTCCTTAAAAACCCAAAATTGAAGAGCGAGCTAGTTAACTCCATTTTAAACAAAAATTAAAAACCCAGTTTTAAAGACTATAAAAATAGCTTGTCCAAAGTAAAAACTTCTCCAACCTTCCACCCGATTCAGATGGTGGACACAAGAGGAGTCTGATTACAAGTGCGAGGAACTGGAACTGGATCTCCTCCAGGCGAGAAATTTAAGAGTCATGCAAGGATATGGAGACAGATTGGTTGGGCATGCTAAAATAAGACACATGGATTGACTCCCTCTCCCACAACAATTCATAGAAGGGATAAAAGCTACAGACACATTCCACACGCAGTGGACACCCGAAAATCGCAGAGGCACTGACGAAGCTCAGAAAACTCGATCGCAGGAAGTTAGGAGAAATAATTTCCCATCATTGATGAATCCCAGAATGGAAGGGAATGCCAAGAGCACTCTATTCTGGGTGGATCAATGCCCCATGCAGAGATAAAAACACCAGGAATCACACAGGGACTAACTCCTTGAGAAAAAATTGCAGGGAAGCTAAAAATAAAATGCAGTGCGTGTAAGAAAAGGTGATTGAAAAAAAAATTATGTTGTTTCCTAACACCTAAAGATAAAACATAAGTTTAATTCAGATCTCCACATGTGTAGGGTCATATTCAACAAGAATCCCACTAAAAAAAATTGAAGGATGGCAAGGGTTCCAGTCAGTGAGGTTCGAGCTGGTCAGAGTGTTCATCATGCAACAAATACAGTGTCTATGAATATCTAAAAATATCTTTAGCAATTCGACCACCTATCTCCACCACAGTCTACATCAAGAAAACACTGAAATCAAACTCAAGCACCAAGTGGTAGGCACGAAGACCAAGTGTCAAGCGCCAAGCCACCTAGGAGAGACCACGAGGAAACCCACTGGGCGTTAAAATCTCTATGCGACACTGTGAGTCCAGTGGAGTCTGCAAGGTGAAGTTTCTCCATAGAGGAAAATGAGTGGTTACACAGTAAATAAATCGTTTAAAGCCCATAACGTTGGGAACTAGCCAAGGAGAGTCGATAAGGGTTTACACATAAATCCGAATTTCTTTTAACTCTCAGAGCGAGGGGATCTCACCCAAGAAAAATGAAAGGTTTAGTCAGTAATTTCATAACTCTCTTTGACATCAGAATGATGGAATCTCGCCAAAATAAAAATAAAAAACGAAAGGGTTTAAATTGTGTTCCATAGAAATGGTTCAGTAATTCATTTAGAAGGTGAACCATTAACAGGGTTAAAAGAATTCTCTGGAGTACCAAGCTTAAGGGGATGAGCTTCGTCGCTCCCAGAAAGATGTTTGAAAGCGTGGGTTTACACTGCAATAGTACAACTGAGCAGTACACTGGTGGCGCTCATGGAACCATGGCTCCATTGATATTTTAAATAAAAATCTATAAGGCCACAATAATTCAATCGATGAGAATCGATCAAGGTAAAAAATTTAGTTGTCATAAACTAATTCTTTAACATGAGATGGAACTCTAACATTGCAGAGAACCCATGGATTCCAACTCGATATCTAAACAATTGGGAAATCACTTACACAAAGTAACTTTGCACTAACAATATTATATACAACACAACAAGTTTCTTGGGAAATAACAACGAAAATACCTCAACCGACGTAATATCTTGAGTCTGAATTTCTTCAATGGAGCTCCTTGCGCTCTTTCCAATTTCTCGCTTGATAATCGTCAAGACCTCACCGATACCACTCAGCCAATGCTAGGAGTACTCTTCTCCCCCCTAAGCCCCCCGAGCCGCAAAGGGGCCACACACACAACCAGAGAAAAGATAGTTCTTAGATCACCTCACAAGGTCGAGCTACCACTCTCTATTCGAGCTGGGTATCCCAACTCCCTGAAGAAAAAATTGTCAAGAAAAATCTGGCAGCATAATCTTATGTATACGAGTCGTGATTCCTTCCCCTTCTCTGCCATTTCTTTTATAGAGTTCTCTTAGTGACCCTCTTCCAAAATGCACGTTAAATTCTTTTTATTAAATTTTTATTAGGAATTATTCTCCCCCATACACTTGTCACCCAATCACTTAGTTTCACTAGAAATTCATTTAGTTAATTAAATTAAATTTGTCAATTTCCCTCACCCACTTAAAAGTGTTCATAAAAACGCTCCTTGTTGTCCCTTTATTCCCTCAATTTCCTTTAATGATTAACGTCTTTCTTAAAGCTTAGTTGAGTTCTAATTAGGAAAGTTCTCTAGACTAGATTCATTTCTATGTTCCACAGTGCTTTTGCATTTAATTTTCCCTTTCTTTCTAAGTTCTAATTTAGCATGTCTTTCACATAATAATAATTAATTCTTAAATAAATTAATTCTCCTTTAAATTCTTTATTTGATTTTTTTTCACCCCTTTTTTATTAATTGATTAATTTAATTTTAGTCCTCACACCCTATTTAGACCTAGGCCTTAAATTTCAATTAGAAAAATTGTATAATTAATATGCTTTTCTCATACAACATTTATTTTAAGGCTGACCACGACAAATAAAATAATGTTCTCTGGCACCTAAGTTCATTGACTCACCAGTTTTAAAATCTCGACGTGTCCTTCAGGATACACTATGTGCTCCAAGGGTGTCACTCGCCTTTATTCATGTTACATTTATGCGACGTGCCCTTCAAGACGCACTACGTGCTCCAAAGGTGCCACTTTCCTTTTGACTAATTTTGTTAGATGTCTAACCCTTGGAGTCAATACTCCGTCAGGCGACCTTGTGGGAGACTAAGGGCCTCTAAGGAATAAGGACCATACCTTATTGCGGGCCCCTTAGAATCTTTGTGAGCGACTATCTCAGTATTCCCTCACGACATTGTGGATCTCTCGAACTAGGTAATCGTTAACCTACAGTTCGAGCCATGGCAGGAGTGCTAGTAGGCTGTGGCAGGGATGCTGCTACACCTCTCCTTCAATATCTCTAGTTGTCATGCATGACCCCTTTACTCCAAATGTGAGTATGATTAGAAAGAAATCGCCAGTCTGCATCCATCAACAAAACATGTCAGCGATCCATAAACACATCATAATATACCTAGTCATATGTCACATATGCAATAACAGAAATAATCAAACCATATACAATCCACACCCTGACTTGATCTAGAGTCCAAGGAGATCCATCGATGCCATCGACATCCTCAATCTGTCAAGACTCCTACACACTCAGGAGAAACCATCCAATAACACCTATCTATAAATAATAACATAACATGACATCATAATCCACGGTCTCATCATCAGAATCCATAAGCAAAGCAGTCAATCATATAATGAACCAGATTGTTTGGATTTGGTGACAACGAATTCCTCCAAGGATGGATTTGGATCCTATTATTCTGCATTGGTTGCAACTAAATAGACCAAGTTAGAATATGGATAGGGATTGCATTTAATAATCAGTTTCTTGTGTGAATGTATAAATGCATGTAAGCATGTAAAGGCAAATCACTGAATGAGGGAGACAAAGTGAGAACTTGCTAGTCTATTGTAATCTCCATGATCTGAATAATAAGACAACCGATTCCTATGCTTGGTAGACGTAGCCCAACGTTTGGGTGAATCATGTGAAATCCCTGTGTTTATAATATGTGTGTGATTGTTAATTATCATATGTGAATTGTGTTTTCCACATTGACAATTCTAACAATTGGTATCAGAGCCACTGTGTTGGAAATCCAAGAGGCGAGATACGTGGTGCAAGAAGGTTAATTGAGGAGGTGTCACGGATAGAAATTGAGTAAAAAGTCGTCGAACCTCCCCAAGCAGTATTAGAGGCGCACTGACGCACTCACACATATGAAATTAAAAAATTTGTGTATCACGCACATCGTATCATACACCACATAGCTTTGGTGCTCCCCCATCCACATTCAAGGAGCGCTAGCACTCCCCATGAACCCTAAGGGAGCGTTGATATTCAAAGTAGCGATCCCCCACCCATTGTGAAGGAGCATCGATCTCCTTTCAAAATATTTGTATGGTTTATTTTATTAAAAACTCAAGGTATGAAGATTTTTTGGGTTTTAAAAATTGAATTTTCCTTTTAAAACGTGAAGGCTACTTTAAAAGGTTTACTATATTTGGAATATAGTATGTAAAAGTATAAAGTGGGTGGAGGATGCTAATTAAAATATTATTTGCGGAACCCTTTTTTGTTTAGTAAAAGGTTTAAAGATATATTTGTGATTGATTTTAAATCTTTTAATTAAACATTTTGGGTTAATACTATTACTCCTCCACATTTAAAAGGATTTTTATACGCAGTGGGTATTGGGATATTTTTTGTGCTAATGGTTAAGATGCAGAGTTCGAAGTTTGAAGTTGAAAAGTCTAGTAGTAAAAGCAACTTTGAGCTCTAGAATCTCAAGATGCAGGATTTACTGGTGCAACAAGGGTTGCAAAAAACATTGGCAGACAAGTCAAAGAAACTAACAATGATGACGGAATGGGAATGGGAAGATCTGGATGCAAAATCTCTTAGTACCATTTGTTTATGTCTGGTGGATGAGGTTATGTTTAATATCATGGGAGAGGACACAACATCAGGCTTATGGAGCAAGTTGGAAAGTCTATATATGACGAAGTCCTTCACGAGCAGAATCTACTTGAAGAGACAGTTGTTCAGTTTGCGAATGAAAGAAGGTACAAAAGTTGTTGACCATTTAAATACCTTTAATACCCTTATAGTTCAATTGACTAGTATGGAAGTTAAATTTGAATATGAAGATAAGGCTATTACACTATTGTGTTCGTTGCCTGAGTATTGGGATAATCTAGTAACCTCTATGAGCTTTAGCTTAACAAAAGTTTTATATTATGACTCTGTTGTGGGATATTTGTTGGTTGAGGAGATGAGGATAAAATCTAGTAAAGAAACCTCAACTTCAAAGGTGATGCTGGTTAGAGGTCGAACTAAAGAGTAGAATGAGAGAAGTTTTTCTCGATCTAAGTCAAGACACAAAAAGGGTAAAACAAAATGATGGTATTGTGGAAAAACAAGACATCTCAAGAAGGATTGATGGAAGAGAAAGGAGTATGAGGAAAACTCTACGAAGGAAGCAAATTTGGCTTTAACAAATTCAGGTATGACTGATCAAGTTGTATCTGTTTCTAGTAATTTACAATATCAAGAAGAATGGAAGTTAGAGTCAGGTGCCTCCCACCACATGTGCTCACATAGAAATTGGTTCATTTCTTACCAATCTGTTGATGAGGGTGTAGTGTTTATGGGAAATGGTATTCCTTGTAAAACTATTGGGGTTGGCAGTATTAGAATCAAGATGTTCGATGGTATTGTTAGGGAATTAACGGATGTTAGATATGTACCTAAGCTTAAATCAAATTTGATTTCATTGGGAGTGTTGGATTCTTGTTAGTATAAGTATACAGGTCAAGGTGGAGCACTCACATTGTCAAAAGGTAGTTTAGTTGTGATGAAGGCAACAAAGGTTGGTAACCTTTATAAGCTGGAAGGGAGTAATGAAGTGGCATCTGAAGTGACAGATGTATCTTCTTGTTTATGGTAGAAGCATCAAGGTCATAAGAGCAAGAAATAATTGCAAGTATTGGTAAGCAGAAAATCATTTCCAAACTTAAAAACTTTGTTTCTGAATTCCTTCTTGTTTTATATTTCTGCAAGTTATGATGGTGGTATAAAGGGATGTTGTGTGCGGGATCCTAATTCTCACAAGGTCATCATTGATAGAGATATAGTATGTATGGAACAACCAAAAGGGTTGATTCAAGATTACAATGGTAAATTTGTTTGCATGCTAGATAATTCATTGTATGGCCTATTGGTAACCAGGCAAATATACAAGAGGCTTGAATCCTTCATAGTGAGTCATAATTATTCAAAGGGTAGGAATGAATATACAATTTATAGTACATTCACAACCTTGATGTTATTTGTTGATGATATGCTCGATGCAAGCCAAAGCATGGATAAAATCAATAAGAAAATGACTCAGGTGGACAAGACAATTGAGATGAGGGATCAAGGAGCAGCAAAACAAATTATGGGCATATAAGTACACAAAGATGGTAATGGTAAGTTGTGGTTGGAGTTCAATATGAACATAGTAAAACCAGTCTTTATCCCTCTTGCTTTTCATTATAAGTTTCCCTCAAGTATAGGGCTTGTTTATAAAGAAGAAAAGGTTATGTCTCGTGTAAGTTCAGTAGGAGGTTTGTTGTATGTGATGAAATCACATGCTAATGATGTTTTTAAATAAGTGACAGATTCAGGTGTTGCAGTGAAATGGGTGCTTCAGCATTTGAGAAGAACAAATGTCACCTATAATGGTTACAATGAGATAGTTTGTGATAGTTGTAATGTCTATTTTACAGGTGTCTTGGATAGAAGGAGATCTATCACTAAATATGTGTCACAACACAGTTGTGGAAGACATGTTGGAGGTGGAGTGACCCCTCAGGAAATCCAAACTCGTGCAAGTCACACAGGAGAGATCATGAAACCAATTTTATTAGAGAAGTTGTAGTGGTGCTTGGCTTCTCTTGGCTTGTAGAAAATGTGATGAACAAAAGGAAGGAGCAAGGTATCAGGTTAATTGTTTTCAAGGTGGAGATTGTTGGGATTTGGTGACAACGAATTCCTCTAAGGATGGATTTGAATCCTATTATTCTACGTTGGTTGCAACTAAATAGACCAAGTTAGAATATGGATAGGGATTGCATTTAATAATCAGTTTCTTGTGTGAATGTATAAATTCATGTAAGCCCGTAGAGGTAAATCACTGAGTGAGGGAGACAGAGTGAGAACTTTCTATTCTAATGTAACCTCCATGATCTAAATAATAAGACAACAGATGCCTATGCTTGGCGGACGTAGCCCAACATTTGGGTGAACCACGTGAAATCCCTGTATTTATATTCTGTGTGATTGTTAATTATCATATGTGAATTGTATTTTCCGCATTGACAATTCTAACACGAATCACTTGCACGCAAGTGTCCTCGAAGAATAAGTCACATTAAGTACACGCAAGAACGAGATGTTACAACTAAACCTAAACAAAATATCCATTATACTTTATCATAATATAGTTTGAAAATATATAGTTGCTTCCTTTGGATATGAGCAAATCTAACCGAGCATTCAAATTTATTCTCCACATTTCTCATCCTTCATTCCTTATTTTTTCATATTCTTTCAAATGAAAGAGGATTAAAGTTAAAAGTCTCCAATTTAGACGTCCACATTTCGAATTTATTCTCAAGATTTCTCATCTGTCATTCCTTTTTTTTTCATATTCTTTCAAGTGAAAGAAGATTAAAGTTAAAAGTCTCCAATTAGACGTCCACATTATGTTGAAATATATATATATATATATATATATATATATATATATATATATATATATATGAATGAGATAATTAAATAGTATACTTGCTTAAAATTGCAATATTTATACACAAATAAAACCTTTTTAATAAAAAAAATTGGAAAATATATTGGTTGAATAGTTAAATGTTATTATCAGTAAACTTAATTTGGTGGATAGGCCATAAACAAGGAGAATTAATTTTCAAATTTCAATTGCTATATTCCATAAACTATTTTTAGTAAATGGGTCATAAACAAGGGGAAATGTTTCTTAAACTTTGATTGCTATATTGGATGAACTATTTTGCAACAGAATAGCACCTATGTGTAAAATTTCGCTACCCTCTTAAGAGTTGACAATCCAACTACTTATATAGTACATGGTGATGTTAAACTTTCTCTATGTGAACCCTTACCATTGTCGTTTAGATGATGCTCGAAGTTTTGATATTCCATCTTTGGGTTGACTTCTTGGAAATTCGACATGTAAAGGAAGCATTCGATGAATGATAATGTGTTAAAGTAGGATAGTAGGATCTATGTTTAAGTCATTGATGAGAAAAATAATTTGACTGAAAGAATAGTGAAATAAAAATAAAGGGACTTTTATGGTTGAGAGGGGAAGCTATAAAATGGGTTAATAGATAAGAGAATTTTATTTTTTTTATATTTATGTATCAAGGATGTTATAAAAAATATATATAAAATGGGTTAATAGATAAGAGAATTTTATTTTTTTTCATTTATGTATAAAGGATGTTATAAAAAAAAAATTATGAGGTGTCTTATATTAGTGGTTAGGTTGGATGGGATAGGGGTATTTGATTAGAAAGAAGGATGATAAGGGAATATTGTTTCACGTATAATTTTATAAATGTTTAGTTATAGTGGTATTTTTTTAAAGAAGTTTGATGTATATTTTTAAATTTTTGGAATATATATCTTGAGAAAATTTTGGACACTTCTTCTCATTTCGAAGATGGTATTTTTAATATTCAATGAGATACAAAAAGATGGCAGAAAAAGCTTAAGTTATTACTCAATTTAATGTTCGTATTAAAGATACAAATATATAGTACATGGGTGTAACCACCTCTAGATATAGATTTGTTCTCACATTAACAACTTAGTAAATGATAAGGATAACACCTCATCAAGAGATAAGGATAACAACCCATAAACAAGTGATATATGAATTTGTGATTGTATAGGGACTCACGGGTTAACAAGTACCTATATATAGGATTATTCAAGGCTGAAGGTCGTATCAACATGTCACTAGTAAGAATAAGTCTTGGGTGGGGAGAATAACAATCATTCCTTCGAACCTGTTAACTCCCAAAGTAAAACCGTCTTTTCGGTTGAACTTTGTAGAGGATATCCTAAGCTAGTGGTCACATGCATGCTCAACTAGTTTTCTGTTTTCATATTTCAATAAATTTCTTGATACTTGGTTTATTCAAAGGG
>ML803763.1:249612-260802 GCA_009831015.1 Picea engelmannii | reverse complement strand
AATGTGAATGTTTATTTCCATTGTTCAGCTCACAAATTGATTCAGTTTCTTGCATGTCTCTCAAGCCCTACTTCGTACTGGTTTGGTTACATGGTTTCTTCATTCACCTTTGATGTTTAAATACTGATAAATCAATTCTTGAGAGCACTGTTTCATTTGTTTACATGTTAAATGTCTGAATGTTGTACTCTGGTTTAGTCATCCCATTGATCCATTTTGATAAAAAACACCAAAAACATTGAATTCTTAAGTTACCAAGCACCTCTGGTCTGCAACCACGGAGGGTTTCTTGGAGAGTTAACAGAACCCACTAGAGCTAGATTCAATTGATAGAAAATTTTGGAATATATATCCCAAAAAGTCCTTGAACACTTCTCCTCATTCCAAGGATGACACCCAAGGTAAACCGAATTCTTTAAGGTTCAAGGTTGTGTCAACTTGTTACTAAACCCAAGTGTGGAAAATAACAATCATTCCTCTCAATCACCAAAACAAAACCCCACTAACATAACATTTTATTCTTATCATGAAAAATAAAAATTAAAACATTCCCTAATTAAAAGGAAATTCTATAAAATGGATTGATTAAGATAGATTAAAACCTTTCTACATATGTTTTTCATGTTCCTTCATCCATGAAGTGGTGATAATGTAAAGAAGAATTGGGGGAAAATAATGAGAAATTTATAAATGCCATATATTATTTCTAAGGTAGGTTTGATGGGATAAGGGCATTTGATTATCAATTGGGATGACCAAGTAATATCGCTTGACACATAGGTCAATGGGCGTTGGTTTAATCGCAACAATTTCATTTCCCTTGAGGAAGTTTCACATGTTCCAAAATATAACAAATACGCTAGTGGGTGTTGACACATAGGTCAATGGGTGTTTCTTTAATAACCACAATTTCATTTCCCTAAGGAAGTTTCACATGTTGTTCCAAAATCTAACAAATAGGCTATTGGGTGTTGGTATGAGCTATTATTGAGTGTTTACTATAAAGGATTTTGAATGGGTGAATTTTTTCTTCTAGTTTACTTTAATTTCAATTTGGGGTGTTTATGATGTTAGATTTCTACATGTATGGGAAAATTAATCTTCCTTTGATATTCTACATATTTAGAAAAATTTAGTAAATACAAATAATTTTTTTTAAATGTTGTATTTAATATTTAATTATTAATACACAGATATTTGTAATTTGATGTTAAATTTCCTATGTGTAGGAGGGAAACCATTTTTCTTTAATAAAATTTACATGAATATTTTTTGTTGCATGTTGTGTTTAACATTTAATTCCTAATATGTAGATACATGTAATTTGTGTTTTAATGAATATTATGCATGGTAAATAATGAATCTTATGTATGGAAATCAATGAATGTAGTGGTTATCCCCCAAATTGTGTGTTAGTTGACGGTTTAAATGCCTTCGTCATGTAGAGGAAAAAGATCTAAGTTACATTTCTCATGCCTTCATTTCCATTTCCTAGCGGGCACGAATCAATACAGACGATTTCATTATGCAAAGTGAAGCTTCAAGTCATGATTCTATGGCTCCTCTAGGTGGGATGCATTGCACTTATTTCTATCATGAAGTTTCCCGGCTACGAAATGGTTTTAAGAATCTTTAAGTTCAAGGGGTTTCCTCAATTCAACATGGTCTTTGGCACTCTAGGTCTTGGCCTTTTAATGATGGCGCTGACTATTGTGAGCTCCTTATAATTATCTACCTAATTGAGTTTTCTTGTTCTCCTTATCAATTTTCTCACTCAAATTTACTTCCTCCTACTAGTTTGCTTGTATATCCTCGCATCCTTGGTGTTGTCCCATTCTCATTTGATTTTGGGGGTCATTTGGGTGGTATCAATCCCCCTATGCTCATCTCTCTTTCGTTTGGTGGTTGTCATTGCAGGTCTAGCCACTCTCTCAACCAGATTCCCTACTTTCAAACCTCATTTCTCCTGCGTTGGATTTAGGTTCTATTTGTGCCTAGTCTATGCCTTGTACCTCATTACCAAAAGTGGTCACCACGAGTGTATTTTTCTTTCTACCCCCTCTAATATTTCCCATTGTGCCACCATGAAAACAACTACTTTCACCCCAAGAGATTCTAGCAGTAGCAAAATCTCATGTAAGTGATCTCCTACTCCCCCTAGGTCTCAACCCACAAGCAAACCACCCCTGCACCACTTACACCCAGAAATATGTAATATGAGTTTTTGTTTCCTATGAGCTTCAATTGTCTAAGGATATTAAATGAGAAATCCAGGACATGGAGAATAAAATTAAGTTGAAACGTTAGAAAATTTCCAAGGAACAAATAGTAGTTGAATTCAAGGAATGGTTGTATGACCTTGGTTTCTCTCGAACCAAGGACACCAAAATTGCAAGGCTTACATAAATCTACTAGCTCAACAAATTTATCATTGCTCGGAATGTAAAGGACCATGGTGACCCTCACTCTACTCTCTGGAAAAATATACATTTTCTGGAGTAGAAGTTTGGCATTTTCTATAGAAAAGTTTGCAAATTAGAATGTGTGAATGCTCCACCATAGCATCATTCGAAGGCTCTCATGCACCATGTTAATCTTGATCATCTACATGGAACTTCTCCATCCAATCCTATTAGGGTGATGGAGAATCTAAGTAGAAAACCACAGTGCAGGTAGGGCCAAAGCCTCTTGATGACTCTTAGGCCTATTCTTATTATCTAGTTTACATTATGTACTAAGAAAGGGTATCGGTCCCTCTCTCATCCACTGATATTTTGTTATTTATTAATAACATACAATAGGATTAAAAAATACTTATGTGAGTATTTATAGTTTCTTCAGTTGAACCATGTCATCCTAAATGATAGAACATATACTTTTATTTTCCACCACACCTATGGTCCTAGTTTCCCCAATGGAAGGCCATAGGTGTCATTGATTATACACTTGTTTGTATCATATTAGTACTAAAGAACCATCTAGTTTAAAAAATAATAATTTAGTGTTTATTTATATTGTGTGATGTTTAAAGGAATCCTAAGTTATTTCACATATAATATTTCATTCATTTTTTAAGTTATTGAATTGTCTCAAGGTATGCTTTATACAGTGGGATATTTCATGTCTCAATCGAGAAGAAGATTTTTACAAAGTTTTGTATAATCTTTTTCTTCATGAATTAGAAAAAATTTCAAGGAAAATTTTAAGGATATGTATTAATTTTATTAATTTTGATAATACTAACCATAAAATATTTGGCAATGTTTTTATAAAAATATCCAAATTTCTACTTGGATTTTATATAGTTTCTAGAAAATTTTGGTGATTTTTGAAGTAAAATAGTTTTATTCTAAGAATTTGGGAAAATATATTTATTTTTAAAACTTAAATTAGCGAGTTTTTTAACATGGAAAATTAGCCATCAAATCTTGTTAATGTGATTGGTTTTGAAGGGTTTCATTTGTAAGGTGACTTGGGTTCAAAACTCACTGTAGTTGGGAGGAGACACCTAAAAAATATAGCTAAGGGCTGGTATGGCCCAGGCTAGCTGCGATCCCCAGGTGATTTTCGAGTTCAAAACTCATTGTAGTCGGGAGGAGACACCTAAAAAATATAGCTAAGGGTTGGTGTGGCCTAGGATAGCTACAATCCCTGAGTGATTTTAACAATTTAGATCCCCCCGAGTCATTGTTTCTTAGTCAAAGTACAGTCTCGCGAGTCACAAACATGCTAGCAAACAAACAAACAAAAAATAGGAAATTAGCCCATGAACGAAATTTCGCCCCTAAATTTTTCCATGATTTATTAAAGTGTCTTATTGTCTTGAAGGTGGAAAAAGACAAATAAGTAAATAAAAGTGAAAATAATTCATATTTATCTAAAAGAAAACGCATGTTTTTAACCATTAAAATCATTTGTGTGTGTTTACATATACATATACATGAAGGGAATCAATGAGTAAAAAAGGTTTCATCGTGGATACACGAGTGAGTCATATATATATATATATATATATATATATATATATATATATATATATATAATGTTATTGTGATTTTTCATCATCAAGATGTGGCCATTGCAAATGTGATGCAACATTTTCCACATGAACATGTTGGTTGAAATATTTGTGTTCATCTTGTGGAGGTTCATCRAATCTGTCTCTAAACTCATCGTGATCATTACTCTCAAATTGAGCATATGAGAGGTCAAAATTTTCCTCCGATGGAGCATGTGGTTGATAGTATTCTTCTTGAATTGAGACATTAAGGATCTCATTTTCATCTTCAGGAACAAAATCTGATGCAAAAAACATTTCACATATTTCATTAGATTTTCTTCTAAATCCTTTCCTCCATTGTCTTGGAACAATATTGGGAAGTTTAAGAGATTAGCACCAGTCTCATGAATGTTTCTTTCAATGACTTGAGCTCACTGCATTAAATCTTTCTATTTTCACTTTCCTTGTTGCTTCAATAAAAATCTTAGATTCATGGGCAAAGCATTTTCATAACAACTAAGAATTATGAAATCATTCAGAAATATTTCTTGAGGAATCTCATGAAGGAATTTCATAAATCTGAAAGTGAAATATTTGAATGTCTCTTCCTCATTCATCTAGATTTCAACTAACCTCAAGAAATGAGAATATGGATCTTTCCTTGGGAAATATTTATCGACAAATAAATTTTCTAATACATCCCAACTAGTGATGGTTTCGGGAAACAATGAATAAAACCATTCACTAATATTCCCTTTTAGAGTTAAAATAAATAGTCGCCATGCAACATCATCTTCATCCACATGTTATAAATATCAAAAGCACTATAAAAATTAACCAAATGCTTATTTTCATCCTCTGAAGTATTTCCGAAGAACACGGTAAAATTGTCCATGGAAATGTTTGGCAAGGGATGAGCTTCTCCTTGCAAATTGAGTGGACTTATGTGTAACTATTTCTTTATTTGGGTACCTTCTCCCTTTATTGTAACTTGAAAAAACAAATTCGGGCTTGGTGGGAAAGGAAAAATATCATCACAACATGAAAGAAACTCCTTGGAGGAGTCATCATATGGATCTTCTTGAAATTATAGAATATTTTTGGTGGAGTTGCTAGGGAATATTTCTTCAAAATATGGAGTATTAATGATGGAGTCGCCAGGGAGATCATCCTCCCAAATATTGGATGGTTCTTTGGTTTTACAAAAGTTGGCATAATTGATTTTTTCTTGAAACTGTAATAAAATACTTTCAAGGAAGTTTGATGTTCCTTAAATGAGGTTTTCAAGAACTCAATTCATCTTAAATCAATATCTAAATATTTTTTCAAAAATTGGAAGAGACAACTTCTAATTTTCTAATAATTTTTTATTCTTAAAATTATTAGATTTCTTGAAAACAAATCGTTCCCTAGTATGGTCACCAAAAATGTTGATCTAAAAGATTGTTTCACAATCTTTAAGATAACATCATGAGGATAAAATCCCTTGTGTTTTTAAAGAGATGGTACTTCTCTATTTGTACGAAAGATGTTGTTGATGTTCTTGGAATGGACTGTCAAATGGGAGAATACTAAACAACAAACCCAATTCTTTATTGGTTTAATTTTTATATAAAATGGTTCTTGATAACCATATTTCTCCTTGAGTGCAACATTTGTTTGAAAATGGACCAAGCAGCTTCTTAACAGTAAAAAGATAAAGAAAGGCTTCAATACGATAATAAATATATCCTGAGATTCATTATAACATCCCTCTGAAACATATGCAAGAAAAATATACAACCATATTTTCTCACAAGAAAAAGAGGAGTGAAATGGGGTTGATAACTTCAGATAACTTTAAATGAGTATGGAATTTAAAACTGAAAAGCATATGATGAGCACACTCCAAAAATATCATACTCAAAAATATCAAAGCCTGAGAAATCATTCAAGTTATACCTTGAAATAGTTCCTTGGGGATTTCTATATGTTGGGGTCCTATAATCATAGGTAACTTGTTTCTTCAACTGCTTATTTGGCGTTGCTCCCGTGATGAAGACATCTTACTTGCTGGGCTCGGTTAATTCCATTGTCCCCTCCATCCATTTTGTTTGATCCTTCATCACCCTGTTGCATCCTTCATACACCTCTGCGCCACTCATCCTTCATCCATTTGTCCCATTGGCTACATCTCGCCCACCACGCATCCCTGCATAAGCAAACTTAGGATAAAAAAAATATTAATTAGATTATTTAAATAAGATAATTAATAATAAATAAATAATTAGATTAATTGTTAATTAATTAATAATAAGTAATTAAGTTTGTTTGTTTAAGTTAGTAATTAATTTAGTTTATTAGAATTAGATATTAATTAAAAAATAAAACCAAATAAAAATATATAAAACATATAAATTAAAAACATATATTAAAATAAAACAAATAATATATAATAACAAAACAAATAAAATAAAACATATAACAAGTAATTAAAACAAAAAGACAAATAATAATAAAAAACAAGTAATAGATTTAAAAAAAAACAAAAAACTAAATGAAATAAATAAAAAACTAAAAAATTAATCCTAAGTCTACCCACCTACCTTTTTCCCGTACAGCTCGGACCCCCTCACGTCACATCACCACCAAGGGGTCCGAGCAAATGGTATTGGAAGGGACAAGTGTCACCTCATGGTGAACTCGGACCCCCCCTCCCAATACCATTTACCACCTCACTGGGGGTCCGATATACCACTTTACCCCTCCAAAACCGCCCTCCCAAATTCAAAAAATCATTTTTTTCGCTAGTTTGACCAGTTTGTTTCCTAGGGTGATTTCGGGCAAACAGAGACAAATTTTAAAAATCCGAGAGAGAATTTTGTTCAGCACGATCTGAATAACAAAAAACTCTCTCAAAATTTACATAGGTGTCAGCAACAGGGAGAATAGAAGCCATCTTTGAGCCCCATTTTTCAGGCTTCCATTTTTTCTCGTTTCAGTCATGATTTTGCGGGAGTTGTTTCAGCGAGATGGAGATGAATTTGGAAAAACCGAAAGATTTTTTTTTCCATAACATGCTCATATAAAATAACCTCTTTCATTTTATACACAGGTTCCACCATTGAGGAGAAAAAAGTGTCTGAGTTGACCCCTTTTTTCAACAATTCGGCCCGTCTTTCATGGCGGATAGTTCAAGATTTTCAGGGATTTTTTTCTATTTTTGGATGAGGTGGTTGAATTCGACCTCCTAAGCTTGAGGGGTGATATTTCCTATATATTCATGTAATTTTAATGAAAAAGGGTTGATCAGTTAGACTAGAAGGGAAGGATGGTATGGAAATATCACCATCTGTTGTAAAGATGTTCAACAGGCTGTAAGTGACTTTTGGATGAATACCAAGGCATTTTGTTTCTAGATTCTTGTGTCATGATTATGTGGTGAAGTATTTTTTGATGTAAATTGTCATTCTCTTGTTTCACATATTGTTTTATTTCCTTATTTTTTATAAGAAGATTATGCTCAGGATTTGTCTCAGACACCCTACTCTGGCTTAAAACAATATTTATGTCTTCACCTGAAATTTGAATGTAGAATTCAGATAAGCTCTGCTATGCATTTGGATTAAACCTTAATCTGTTCTTCTTTTCCATCTCACAAACTCAAAGGATCCACTGATGTGACTATCTTTCCTGGTTTCATATGTCTCTTTTATTCATCTGTTTAATCATCTATAACGTGTGACTCCATTTTTCCCAATGGCCCTCTTTTGTTGTCTCAACCAGAAACTCTAAAAACAAATATTTTATCCTCATAACTAGCCTAATATCTCATCTCAACAAAGTTAAATCATACAGAGAGATCCCTCTCTGAGTCTTGGAGAGCTAGATCCTTGACTCCAAGTGGTTTTTTGGTTACCTCTGTCAATTTCTCCTTCAGCCTGAGCAAATTACAGAGTGATAACATAATGGCGACCATACTGGGGAACTGTTCCTCGGAAATCATAATGAGTTCCAGATCTGATCAGTGATGGTGGACAGTGACCAGACACAAGAAGGCTGAAATTTTTCACCTGGCGACTCCAATCAGCTCCAGACAGTGCCAATTTGAAGACTCCACTGGAGGAAGAACCTGAAACATGACAAAGCAATCTGGAAGGATCAGGTATTCGAGTTCAAATTGTATTCAAGAAATTGTTTTATTTATTTGTAATTATGTTCTCTCTTATTCTGATCCTGGTCAATAGTACATTGTTGAAGCTTACATTGATCATTTGCAAATTGATGAGCCTCAAGAGACTCAACCCCAATTTGTAGATCATGTACATACTCATACACCTGTGCACATCCCAGATACACCTGTAGAAATCCCAATGAGACATAAGCCTCGTGCTTTGTCTCCTACTCTTACTAAACCTCTAGATGGTTATAAGCCCCATGCTTTACCTCCTATATCTGTAAAAGTCCCAGATAGATACAAGCCTCTAGTTTTACCTTCTATTCTCCATGAGCTCCCTACAAATTATAGCAATAATCTGCCCAGGTTTGATGGAGAAAATGTGAAGATGAACGTTGAAAAGCACATCCAAAGTCTTGAGGATTTTCTTGATCTTTTTGAGGTGGAAGAAGATGATGTCTGTATCAGGATGTTTGCCCTATCATTGAAAGGTAAAGTTAAAAATTGGTTTAAGAATCTTCCAGCTGCAAGCATTGATAAATTTCAACAATTTGTGAAAATTTTCCTAGATCAATGGGTGATCATGAGAAATGTCTTTCTCATCCTAGAAGAATATTACCATTTGAAATGACAGCCAGGGGAGACAGTACATCGGTTTTCAGCAAGGTTCAATAAGGTGTACCATTCAATACCTGTTGATATAAGGCCACCACCAGGATCATCTCACTTGCATTTCCCAAATGCCTTCGATCCTAAGATGGCATTCCAATTAAGAGAAGGAACACTGCAACCCTTGAAGAAATACAAAAGGTTGAAGTTGATGTGGAAGCTAACCTGCTGAACAGAAAGGAAAAATTAGAAGCATTGATGAAAGACAAAATAGAAAAGGAACATTTGGTATCTTCAAAAATAAAACTAGATATTCTGACCAATACAATCAATGAAGTGATAAATAATATTAGTAAGAAAGAGGAACTTGTTGTTAAAATACCTTATGTTCCATTAGTGCCAGAAAGGACAAATATCAATGTCCCCAAGATTTTTCCATCTCAGCCTCGGTATTCTGAACCACCAATCGATTATTTCATGTACTCAATTCACAATACAACCAAAGATGAAGTGCAAAATCAGATGGTGATGGAAAAACCTCCTGAGATGATGTGCATGTTTGATGGCCTTGCATATATAGATGATTTTCCGGGATACAATTATCACTGTGATGATTATGTGGTTGAGTTTGATGATGATTTCTCAAAGAAACCAACACTATCTTCATGGGAAGAAGAAGTCCAATTATCACAATGCCAAGATTACAATCAAACTCTACATACTAATCAAGATTGCAAGGAGGAAAATTCATAAAATTTTCAAGAAAGTGCAAACTGCCTGCCCCTATGTTTTGCCTCACTCCTGAGAAAACATTGCAAGAAGATTGTAAATAGTGAGAATGAGGAGTGTTCTGATGAACCAGTTGAGGAAAACAGGGATGATATAGAACCTGCTTCAGATCCGAAGGTGCAGCCCTTGAATATTTTTGAATGTCAAACCTCAGATGAAATCATAGAGCATGGGACAGGTAATGAACTGATCTATTTTGATTCCTTTCCCTTATGCTTTAGTTCATTTCAAATTGTGAGAGGGAATCTTAGTCATATTTTGGTTGAGAATCACAGTGTAAGCCATGAAATGCCAGTAGAACCAATGTCACATTCATCTAAAGCACTTTATGACCCAATAGCTGATATGTTGGATAGCTTGTGTTTTCAAAGTCAGTTTTCATTTACCCCTAATGATTTCAAGAGCTGTTATGATACGGATATGATCAAACAGTCAGCTCCAATGTCTTGTTCGGTAGAAGTATTAGTAAAAAACTCATCAGATCAAATACAAGCATGTTTCGAGTCACTTGAAGACATAGAGAACACATGTGTGGCACATGGTCATGAGGTTGAATTGACTGAGTCAGAATATCCAGTAATGGGTCAAGTCTATCTTGATCCAGTGGCAATTTATATGGAGAAATTGTTCATCACAGAGCCACAATGCATTCCCAGTATTTCTGTTGTCTGTCAGGTTTATCAAGCTCCTTGTGATGAAGATCAGGCTAGAAATATCCACTACATATCATCAACAATTTTGTTTCTAAGTTGGGTGAAAAACAGTGAAATGTCCAAGGTATCAGATCCAATATTTGATTGGTTATATTGGATATTTCATATTGATTGAGGTCGTGCATTCTAAGGTTAGAATAGGATGTATGTACATAAATAAGATCGTCAGATCAACATCTTTTAATTATCAGATTTATAGTATGCGAATAAGATTGTTGGGAAAGCATGTTTTCCATTTCATTTTAGTGTCTCTTTGAAGATTCATTCAAGTTTGGAATAGGTACAGGTTGCAGATTTTGGGATCAACCCAATGGATAAGGCACTAGTCTACATGTTCAGAGTTCAGTGGTTCTTGACACCTCCTGAAAGAGTTGCCATCCCCAGGTGGAGCCTATGTTGGGGTCCTATAATCATAGGTAACTTGTTTCTTCAGTTGCTTATTTGGCGTTGCTCCCATGATGAAGACATGTGACTTGTTGGGCTCGGTTAATCCATTGCCCCCTCCATCCATTTCGCCTGATCCTTCATCACCCTGCTGCATCCTTCATACACCTCTGCACCACTCATCCTTCATCCATTTGTCCCATTGGCTACATCTCGCACACCACGCATCCCTCCATAAACAAACTTAGGATAAAAAAAATTATTAATTATATTATTTTAATAAGATAATTAATAATAAATAAATAATTAGATTAATTGTTAATTAATTAATAATTAGTAATTAAGTTTGTTTGTTTAAGTTAGTAATTAAGTTAGTTTATTAAAATTGGATATTAATTTTTTTAAAAACCAAATAAAAATATATAAAACAAAATTATAAAACATATAAATTAAAAACATATATTAAAATAAAACATATAATATATAATAACAAAACAAATAAAATAAAACATATAACAAATAATTAAAACAAAAAAACA
>ML803763.1:176742-205354 GCA_009831015.1 Picea engelmannii | reverse complement strand
AACCGGACCTCGGCCTTCAACCCTTCACGGGTATCTCCCTGCCTTATGGTGATTGGAACACTTGACTTGGAGGATTTTAAGTTCCCTATTTGACAACCTCTATGTTTTATCAATGTGAGAACCAGATAACAGGGAGTTTTTTGGATGCCTATCCCCGAAATCCTACCTAGACTAAAAATTTCTTTTGGCACCTCCTGTGGAGGAAAACTTAATGAGTTTTTTAGAAAGATTTTAGATGTAGTTGTTTTGTGAGGCTAGGGGTGAAAACCAACCTCGTTTGATTAACAATGGGAGTGGATAGCCTTGTCAAGAAAAGATGGGGTATTTTCGGAATCCCTTTGGAGGAAACTTACTTGGACCTCCACATTTCGAGAAGAAGCTATGTGAGTGCGAAGTGACTTTTGTGTGTGAGTGAAAGTGTGCCAATTTTCAGTTAATTAGATGTCACCTTGTTGCATGTGGACTTCGCTTGGTCCTTACAAGGTTTTGATTACCTAATTAGCTATATGTCTTTGGTACAACCTTGCGGAATTCAAAAGCCCTAGGAAGCTAGCATGTGGACATGTGAGTCCGTTACTATCCTTTAACTCCCTATTTGTGAGGTAATCTAGAAAAAGCATGAAACTATCCTAGATTGAACATGTGGGCATGTATGGGCTCGTTACAAACCTTTAAACTCTCCTAGTGTTTTGATCTAAGAAAGCAAAATTTCAACCACTATTCTATCTTTGTAGCATGTGGGCATGTATGGGCCCGTTACAAGTTTAAAATGTGTTTGAAAAATGAAGCTAAGAGGGGTCCCAAAAGGGTCGTTGTCCTCTCCTAAAGGTTTAAAATGTTTGTTTAAGGGAGATGAGATTGTTTTCACAATCTTTTTCTGATTCTCAAGATCGCTTGGAAGCGCGAGAGAAGAGCATACCAGACGATTGTTACTTCAATTCCTAGTCCTAATGTAAGTTTAGGTGTGATTAAAATTGATGTGCAACTTAGATTATTAGTCAAAACAAGCCATCCATGTGGCAAAAAGCAAAGAAGGGAAATTGATTTTCATCCTCCTAAGTGCCTATGTGTGTTTGGCTAACCCCTTTATATGATGAGGGGACTAAGTGTGGTGCAGTATTTAGAGCATGCTTAACATCATTTTAAGAGGGCCAATGGCCTTCCCCACACCCCAATCAACTTACAATGTGAAATTTTACTCAAATGCGCGGCCCCTAGTGCAGACAGAGGCGCACAGAGCGCAAGCGCGCGAATAGAGTTGAGACAGAAAGCGCATGCGCGCAGAGAATGGCTGATGATTAAGCGCATGCACGCACGATGCGCGTCTGTGGGGTGGAATACCCGCGCACCTGTGGCAAACGGCCGAGAAAGAAAAATCCGGATGGATTCCTCTCAATTCTCCCTTGAATTGGATGGTTGGCAGGTCAGCCTAGGCCAGTTTGTGCACCTGCAAGTTAATTAAACTGAAAGAAGAGAAAAATAAACCCAAATGAGGAAGGAATTGATACCTAATCCCCAGTATGGTCGCCAATCTGTTTGCACCCTTTTCGTCGCCTTGGTGAGCAAATAAGAGGTGCTTACATGCCTAGTTGGGTCTTGCTGAGCATGACAGCTGTAGAGGAAAGAGTTAGAGAAAGAAAAACAAAACTATAAGCAAGAATTAAACTAATACAAACTAAAATTAAAAGCATGGAAATATAGAGATAACAAGGACAAAAAGACCAACGTCACCAATGTTTGTAGGCTGATCTATTGATGAAATCAAAGCACAATGAAGAAAGGGGACTATGAGTCCCGTCTTCCTCCAAAGGAAGGCTCTTGGACCCTCACAAGCTTGTTGTCCTTACAACAAGAAAAAATGAAAATGGTGGTGAAAGAACTCCTTTGCAAATCCACTCAATGTAGAGGTGGATTGCTCAATGAAATGGTGCCAAAGTGCTATTGTCAAGGAGTGAGTCCTTAAAACAATATAAGAAGCATAACATTACATGAAATTCCTTGAGAAAATGAGGTTTCTTCATGGCTTTTTATAGCATTGCATTGGGTGATTATGTAACTCTTTTGTAGTGTGAATAGAGGCTCTTTAGGGCTTTATTAGGTCTTTGACCAGCCCACCATTCGGATTTAGCTCAGATTTGAGGGTCAAATCGACTTGGGAACTGATCCATAAGTGGTTGGGAGGCCGACCAATTCAATAAATGCGTCGTTTAGCAGGTGCGCGGGTTTTTGCGCCAACAGTAGCGCATCGTGCGCGTATGCACGCATGGTATGTTCCTATTTCGCGCATGTGCACGCGCACCCAACTGTGGCAAAGCGCTCTTCAATTTTTGCACTACTTTGTATAGTTTTTGACCTTTTTGGAATGCTGTGAGATTAATTCAGTGTCATGAATGACTTCATTACTGTTTGACGATGCTGAGTTCTTGTCGCCATGTGTGGACGAAATTTCAGTGATAACAATATTATTGACGCATAACCCAGTGCCATAGTTTCTACCACCAAGATCCAGCCCAGTGAACCTGATGAGCCAGAGGAATGCGAGCGCCTCTTTCATTCACAGATGTGGGTGAAGGGCACTCTATTGCACTTCATCATTGATAGTGGTATCCAAAAGAACCTCATATCAATGGAGGTCTTCAAGCGACTAGCCCTGACAACAATGCAGCACCCACAACCATACACCATCGGATGGCTCCACTAAGGAAGCGATCTTCGCGTCAACCAACAGTGTCTTCTATCCTACGACATCAATCCTTTAAACGATGAGGTATTGTGTAATGTTGCTCCCCTTGAAGTTTGTGATGTTCTTTTGGGCCAGCCTTATTTATGGAAACGTCATGTTGTATATGAGTCTAGGCCTCATAGTGTTATTATAACTTTGGAAAGGAAATTGTACAGGATACCCGAGGTAGTCCCACCTGTTGCCATTTCCTTTATCTTTTCCAATTAATGCAGGAAGGTCATCTCTCAAATCAATAATTTTGTCTTCTCCATGATTCGCTCTCAAAGTGAGTGGAAGGTTGTAGCCACATCCATGGCCTCTGCAATCGAACTCTCCACACAAAAGAAGCAAGTGGATAAGGTTGTGGAAGAATATAAATACATATTCTCCTCACCCACTAGGGTACCTCGACACTGTCAGGTCAAGCATTCAATCGATCTGAACCCTGACACACCTCTACCCAATGGACCCGTCTATCACCACTCTCTGTTAGAAAATGAGGAGATCAAGTGTCAGATCCAATAATTTCTCCAAAAGGGACACATTTGACCCAACTCACCACCACGTGGAAGCCCAATTGTGATTGTGTAGAAGAAAGATGGGACCTAGCGACTCTACATCGATTACCGGGCCCTAAATAAAATCACAGTTAGGAACCAGTCCCTGATTCCCCAAATCGATGATCTCCTTGACCAACTCAAGGGGGAAAAATACTTCATTAAGATTGATATGAATTTTGGCTACCATCATGTCCCAATAAAGCGAACATATGTATGGAAAACTTCCTTCACGTCCAAAGAAGGTCTTTTTGAATGGTTGGTCATTCCCTTTGGTTTGATGAATTCCCCAACAAATTTAATGAGGATGATGGACAATATATTGTGGCCTTTCAACAATTCTTTTGTGGTGGCGTATCTAGATGAAATCCTCATTTACAACAAGAATTGGGTGGAATACTTGCAACATATTCAATAGGTTCTTCACACTCTACGACAACACAAGATATATGCAAATTTGGAAAAATGCTCCTTCAGCATGGGCAAGGTCTAGTACCTAGGCTAGATTGTTGATGAGCATGGGGTTCATGTGGATCTATCCAAGATCTAGGTCATTCGTGACTGGTCAGCCCCAACCACACTCATTGAGCTTCATATCTTTTTAGGCCTTGCCAATTTCTATCGCAGGTTCGTGTTGGATTCTCCCATATTGCATGGGCCCTCAGCCAAGTAACCAGGGGTGGTGGTGAGGAAAATTTTGTGTGGGGCCTATCACAACAACAAGAATTCAATAATTTGAAGTAGCGCTTGAGCTCAGCCCCAGTGCTTTCGTTACCTGACCTACAACATCCCTTTGAGATCAAGACAAATTCTTCAGATTATGATGTGGGCGCAGTTCTCACTCAGCATGGACACCCTGTGGCCTATCATAGTGAGACACTATCAAATTTCGTCCATAAGTACCCTACTTAAAACAAAGAAATGTACTCCATTATGCAAGTCTGCCACCAATTAAGGCATTACATTCTCGAGAAGGACACAGTCATCCACACCGATCATAAGTCGTTGCAATTCATGTAGACTCTGGAAAAATTGTAGAATGACCATCATCAGAAGTGGTCCACATACTTGCAATGGTTCCATCTCAACATCAAGTAGAAGATAGGAAGCACCAGACGTGTTGTCGATTGCCTCAGCCACCCGCTAGTTGCAACACTCAACCCGGTGCTAAAATCTTGTGGCCACAAGACCTTTGGATGGCCCCAACTCTATGAGAGAGACCATGACTTCACTGCCACCTACCATATGTTGGGCGCAAACACAACTATCAGTGATTTCCATATTTAGGATGGGTTGTTGTGCCATCCGATCCATCTATGTCTTTCATCAAGCGAGGGAGCAAATATTATTTGGGAATCCCACTACATTCTAGTGGTAAGACACTTTGACGTAGAAAATACATTGGTCGTGCTACAACAAAATTTCTATTGGTCGAAACTTCGATAGGATGTCAGGAAGTATATCAAGTCCTCCACTACCTGTGCCATTGCCAAATCGACCATTATGAAACAAGGAATGTACACCCCTCTTCCTACTCCCAGAAAGTCCCTGGTAATCCATCTCGATGGACTACATGTCGGGCCTTCCGTCAACCAAGTGGGGAAATGACTATGTTTTTGTGGTGGTTAATCGTTTTTCTAAAATGGTGATTATGGTCGCATGTAAGTAGAGCATCACAGCATAGGCCACTGCCAAGCTCTTCTTTGAATAAGTGTGGGTACATTTTGGGATACCACAAACCATTGTCTTGGATCGGGACAATCGGTTCCTCGGCACATTCTGATTGAGCCTCTGGTCACGACTGGACACCAAGCTCACCAAATCCACCTCCTTCCATCCCCAAACGGATGGCCAAATTGAGGTCATCAACTAGATGATCGTGCATATCCTGCGCATGTACAATTCCAAGCATCCCCACACATGGGATGAGATTCTTCCCTATGTTCAACACAACTACAATAGATCCATGCATAGCTCAACTAGTCACAACCCCTTTCAGGTGGGGTTGGGATTTCAACCACTGGGTCCCATGGATGTTGCCCTACCCCTTGCGGCCACCCAGGGAAACTCGTCCCATGCTCAAACTAAAGCCGACAAAGATACTTGGTTCATTGAGAGGATCCATCACACCCGCCAATAGGTTCAGGATATTTTGCAGAAGTCCAATTCCAAGTACAAGCAACACCATGATCAACATCGAGTGTCGTACAAATTTCAGGTGGGAGATAAAGTTTCATTGCACTTGCAGAAAGAACGCCTTGCAGGGCCTCAGAAGATTTGTCCACTCCGCTATGGATCTTATACCATCACCAAGGTTGTGGGTGAAAATTCTTTTGAGCTAAACATTCCCCCCTTCCTTGGCTTGCACCCATTGTTTAATGTGGACCTCCTTCGGCCATACTTTCCACCATTATTGGACACCTCAGAGGTAGAAGAACAGTGGAAACCAACAAAGCTCAACCATGACTGCATGGAATAGGCATCCAATGATCAAATCGTGGACACACATATCAAGGAAACTCGCCAACAGAAGATCCAACTTTATCGGGTTGTCAAAGAAGGGTAATTCCTGCACCAAGGCAAGTGGCTCACCTGGGGCCAAATTCAATAGAAAATTTCTCATCTGATGGGGGAAATCAACGCAATGGAGACCATTTCTTCCGATGGGGGGAGGATTGTTCCAGGTGGATATCGGTGGCCACCCACCTATTCCAACTGGCTCACATACAGATTTCATCTTGGCAGTTTCATTTTTCATTTTGGTAGTTTTTTTCTAGCTTTCCGGGTCCTGAACTTCTGCAGCTGTTTTGAGGCCCTAAACAACTTTTTTTGGGCCCGCCATAGTCACATCTTAAATAGAGTCAAAGTGTGATGGCATAATGTGTAGTCCTCGGATAGATCTTTCCAACGGGCTATCGTGGGCCTAAAACAAAAATTGTATGCAAAAGTTACGACCCCAGAAAGTTGATGTACCAAATTACCCCAACAAAACCCATATGACTTTTGATGTTTTATCTCCTAATAATACACAATAATACAAGTCCATGTCTACAAATAAGTGATAAACAACATAAAAATTATATTTCATAAAATACTCATAAAAAAAAATCAACAATTTATAAAAATATATCTCCTTCCATAATATAAAAAATTAATCCAAACATATCATATATTATAAAAAATTAATTCAAACATATCATATATTATGAAAAATTAATCCAAACATATCATATATTATAATAAGTGATAAACAACATAAAAACCATCTTTTCATAAAGGACTCATTAATATATAAAAAAAAAAATGGCAATTCATAAAGATATATCTCTTTATGAATAATATAAAAAATCTCATATAATAAAAAAAATTAATCCAAACATATCATATATCATATGTTGTCACATTAAACATCTAGTTCAAAATAGTGCTATGTCACAATAAAGCATCTAAGTCGCCTTATACTAAGTTCACACGTTACAAGTAAAACAAAAAGTAAACAATATCTTTAAAAGTTAAATCCATTCAATCAACAGCTATGATCACATATTACATAACCATAAGTCAAAAAACGTTATTTACTTAGCCTGCATCATGCCTTTTGAGTGATCTAGTAATAACTCAAGGTCTACATCAAGTGTAATGAAGAACACAAAAATATCTTGTTAATAATTAATTATAACATGTGAATACTTAAGATTCTCGATTTGGACAGCATGAGATTTACTTTGTGTAAATACTAAAATGAATTATGTCGATGATAAGAGAAAAAGAGGAGGGCCTACCATCTAAAAAATAGAAAATTAGGCAAAAGTGTCAATGCTAAGTACACAGGATAAATGGCTATGGGAGAACGAGTGTGAGTTTACAAAGTAAACTTTGAGAATATCTGACACCTTTGTATTTCTTCATGGGGTTCTAACTTTTATATCTTTATACATTTTTATGTATTTATTCATGTGGGTGTAACTTTTATATATTTTATGATGTGAGGTTTATTTCTATTTTTAATCTTTTAGTTTTGAATTATTTTTAATCTTTTAGTTTTGAATTTTTAGAATAATCTGAATTTAAATATTTTTCATAGATGTTTTTAATTATGTTTTATTTAAACTTTGAGGTAAATATATTATGGTGATTTTGAATATTGTTATTTTGTAATTAATAAATAAATTAAGATTGATTAAACATGAGCATTTAAGGGGATTGTGATGTTATAAGAGGGGAAAGGTGAGAGAGCATAAGGGAATTTTTATATGTCTAGTTACTTCTTTTTTTCTTCTTATCCATCTTGTCATTACTTTAATCTTCATTCTTTTATGATGTTGAGCCTAGCTTATAGTTTAAATTAAAGATAAGAGAAGTGGATGAAACCAACTTTTAGATCTAGGCAATCACCTCCTACATTCTAGGAAATTTGTCCTCCATGTAATTAAAAAAAAATAAGTTGGTTTAAGATTCTTACTTACCATCTTTTACTCATGCAAAAGGAAAAAACATTGAATAGGAAAAAGAGTTGTTTTTCGGAGAGGAGAGAAGAGAGGAAAACATAGTTTTAGCTTGAAAAAAGAACGTTGTCATAATATGGGACTGAGTAGCCACGAAAGTGTTGAAAACGTGCCAACCAATTTCTCATGCAGTAGCATGGACATGCACATCAACTAAATTTAGAACGTGCATGCATGCACTTTTCAGTGAACAGTCTGTGTAACTAGTGGATCTTATTATAACCAGTTTGTATAATTGTTTGACAGATGTTATATATACGATCATACCCATAGAGGTGTGTGTGAGCAAGATGCAATATTGTGGAGTACGGTGTGTGCATAGAGAGGAGAGGATGGTTATATGCTTGTGTTGGCTATTGTAATTCTCCCATGAATAATAAGAATATCGATTATCATTGCCCCGTGGTTTTTTCCTATATTGGGTTTCCACATAAATCATTGTATCAATTGTGTGATTGTTAGGCATCTTCGTAATAACCTAACAAGATTAGAATCTTGTTAGTGTAACTACTGTGTTCATTGTTGGAGTCCTCAGATCATATGGTCACAAATATTTGGTTCATCTCAACAGATACCATTGATTATGACATTGTTGTTTGAGGAAATGAGGAGAAGATCCAGTAAAGAAACCTCAACAACATAAGCAATGGTGGTCAGAGGTCGATCTATAGAAAGATGGAAAAATCATAGAGGTACATCAAGGTATAAGTCAAAAGACAAGAAGAGTAAACAAAAATGTTGGTTTCGTGGAAAATCGGGGCATCTCAAGAAGGATTGTTGGAAAAGACAGAATGCATCCAAAGAGGACTCCACAAAAGAAGAAAAGGAAGATAATTTAGCTTAAACAAGTTCAGGTTCCAATTCAGATATGGTTGATGAGGTATTGTCTAGTTGTGATTTGTCACATCAACATCAACATTGGTTGTTCGATTCTGGCGCATCCAACCCCATGTGTCTTCATAGAAATTGGTTCTCAACTTACCAATCTATTGATGATGGTGTTGTTTTTATGGGAAATGATTTTTCCTATAAAATTGTTGGGGTTGGTAACGTTCGGATTAAAATATATGTACCCAAAATTAGAAAGAACTTGATATCTTTGGGAGTTCTATATTCTGTTGGTTATAGATGTACAACGCAAGGTGGAGTATTGAAGGTGTCCAAATCCATCTTAGTAGTCATGAAGGCAAAGAGGATCAGGAACCTTTATCAACTTGAAGGAAGGACATAAGTAAATCAAGCAGTGGTAGCATCTAAAGGTGAAAGTGACTTTGTTCGTTTATGGCATCAACATTTGGGTCATATGAGTGAGAAAGGGCTTAAGGTACTGGTTGATTGTAAGTCACTTCCAAGTTTAAAGTTTTTGAATTTTAATTTCTGCAAGTATTGTGTTTTTGGAAAACAATGTAGACAAAATTTTAAAACAGGAAGACATATAAGCAAATGCATCCTTGATTACATTCATTCATACATTTGGAAGCCATCACCTACAGTTCCGTTTGGAGGATCGTCATATTTTGTGACATTTATAGATGATTACTCTAGAAAGGTTTGGGTCTATTTACTTAAAAGAAAAGTTGATGTATTTAATATTCTTAAGCAATTCATAGAATTGGTTGAAAAGAGCATTAACAGGTCAATCAAGTGTTTAAGAACATATAATGAGGGTGAGTTCACATCTGTGGAATTTGAGAACTATTTCAGGGAAGCTAGGATCGAAATACATAAGACCATGGTTTATACTCCTCAACAGAATGGTGTTGTTGAATGCATGAATAAGACTCTTCTAGAGAGAGCAAGCAACATGCTCAGTAATGCCAAATTGCAGCAGGAATTGTGGGAAGAAGCAGTTCTTACAACGTTCTATCTGATAAATCGATCACCATCAACTGCAATAAACTGTAAGATTCCAGAAGAGGTATGGACAAGTCATTTGTGTGATTATTCAAATATGATAATATTTTGTTGTGATGTTTATGCTCTTATTTCTAAATATCATCGTTCTAAGTTAGATCCTAGATCAAAGAGATATGTATTTCTTGGTTATGGTGATGGAGTTAAGGGGTACCAATTATGGGATCCTACTTCCCACAAAATCGTCATAAGCAAAGATCTAGTATTTGATGAATCCTCACTCTTAAAATCGGAACTGGTAGATGTTGAACTGAGACAAGAACATGTACTGCAAGTTCATAAAATTCAGTTGGAAACTCAACCATCATTAGAAAGGGAGGAGCATGAAGAAGTTACAAAAGAAGAAGATGAAGATGCATAAAATATTCAGGAAATTGAGGATATGCATCAACCATCTCTATGGAGATCTACATAGGTCAGGAATCCTCCTACAAGGTATGAATATTTGGTTTCATCTGTGGCTTTGGTTTCTATTAATGGAAAACCTAGTTGTTTTCAGGAAGCAATTAAGGTATCTGGAAGTGCTCAATGGAAAAAAAACTATGAAAGGATAAATAGATGCCTTAGAGAGGAATAAAACATGGGACCTGGTAGAACTTCCAAAGGAAAGGAAGGTTGTCAGTTGCAAGTGGGTCTACAAACTGAAAAAGGGTGTTGATGATAAATTCAAAAGATATAAAGCAAGGTTGATAGCAAAAGGGTATTCTCAAAAGGAAGGTATTGATTTTCATGAGATCTTTTCAACAGTTGTGAAGCTTGTTTCAGTTCGTGATGTGTTAGCATTAGTTGCTTTACTTGATCTTGAGTTAGAGAAGATAGATGTTAAAACAACATTTCTACATAGAGATTTGGATGAGGATGTATATATGGAACAATCGCAAAGGTTTGTTCATGTTCACAATAAGAGGTTTGTTTGCAAAATCAAGAATTCATTGTATTCCCTGAGACAGTCTCCCATGCAAATGTACAAGAAGTTTGATTCCTTCATGGTGAGCCTAAATTTTACAAGAAGTGAATATGACCATTGTGTTTAATTTAAAAAGTTGGAAAATGGCATGTTCATTATTATGGTGTTATATGTTGATGATATTCTTGTGGCAAGAAAAAACATGGTCGAAATCAATAGGTTAAAGGCTCAGTTGTCTAGGGAGTTTGATATGAAGGATCTAGGAGAAGCAAAACAAATATTGGGCATGGATATACACAGAGACAAGAAAAATGGTAAGTTGTGGTTATCACAACATAAGTATGTGGAGAAAATACTTATGAGTTTTGGTATGAATAATGTGAGACCCATACAAATCCCTTTGGCTTTCCATTTCAATATTTCTTCAAGTTTATGTCCTAGTAATGACGAATAAAAGGATTATATGTCTCTTGTACCATATGAAAATGCAGTAGGAAGTTTGATGTATGCAATGATGAGTACTAGACCAGATATTTCAACTGCAGTTGGTGTTGTCAGTAGATACATGGAAAATCCAGGTTAAGAGCATTGGGCAGTAGTGAAATGGGTGCTTAGGTATCTTATAGGCACAAGTAATTATTCTATCACCTATGATGGTTCAAGTGATTCAATTTGCAGTTATGTAGATCTAGATTTTGCAGGTGACTTGGAAAAAAGGAGATCCACTTCAGGATATATATTTACTCTTGCAGAAGGACCTGTTAGTTAGATGTCAAAGCTTCAAAATGTAGTTTCTTCATCTACTACTAAGGAAAAATATATGTCTTCTTCACATGCATGCAAGGAGGAAATTTGGTTAAAAGTTTTGTTGGGTGAGTTTGGAAGGATGCAGGACAAGGTGAAAGTATTTTGCGATAGTCAAAGTGTTATTCATTTGGAAAGAAATCCAGTTTATCATAGTAAGACGAAGCATATTTCTATCAAATACCATTTTATAAGAAATGTGGTTGATGAAGGGGGAGCGGCTCTGGAAAAGGTCCATACAAAAGTGAATTATGTAGACATGTTTACAAAACCAGTTTTGTTAGAGAAGCTACGATGGTGTTTGGCTTCTCTTGGCTTACATAAAAGGTTATGAATTAATTAGGGCATCATATATTAGGTAAATTATTTTCAAGGTGGATATTGTTGAAAACGTGCCAACCAATTTCCCATGCGGTATCATGCACATGCACAACAACTAAATTTAGAGTGTGCATGCATGCACTTTTCAATGAATAGTCTATGTAACTGGTGGATCTTATTATAACCAATTTGTCTAATTGTTTGAGAGATGCTATCTATACGAGCATACATGTAGAGGTGTGTGTGAGAAAGATGCAATATTGTGGAGTGTAGTGTGTTCATAGAGAGGAGAGGATGGTTGTATTCATGTGTTGGCTATTGTAATTCTCCCTTGAATAATAAGAATATTGATTATCATTTCCCTGTGGTTTTTCTCATATTGGGTTTCGACATAAGTCATTGTTGTTCTTGGTTTAATCTTGGTTTTATATTCTTTTCTATTAGAATATTGTTACATTTTTTCTTCCGCTACCTAACAAGTGGTATCAGAGCGTAGATTTGATGGGTCTGAGAGTGAAGGAGAAGAGAATCGGATCGTTGAATAGCATAGTAGGTTAACCAAGCTTAGCCAATTGGAGTGGATTAGCCTAGGATGGGTCTTATTACACTATCACGGGTTTTCCCTATTACATAGTGCAACAGTCGCAGGCACACTTGCGAAATTGAAAAAATTGCAAAGTGTCATGGGTAATACATATTACACAATGCAACAATTTGATGACAGTGTCGTGGGAAAATTGTTGCATGCTATCCATATAAAAAAGTGCAACAATTTTGAAATTGTTGCATGCCATCCTTTTATAGGATGCGACAATCCAAAAATTAAAGGTATTTTGCGGAAGCATGGTATGAAAGTTATCTATTATGTTTAATTATGCACACGAAGCATGAAAGGGTGACAATTATTATATTTTGTGCTTAAAGGATTGCTTTTAGGCATAAGTGGGTGGAGGATGTGTATTAAAATATTGTTTTAAAAGGTGTATCATTTATTGTTTTAATAAAAGTTTTATATATTAAATATTTGTATTAAAAAATTTAATTAAATATTTTGGGAATTCAGATATAATATTGTCCCTCCATAGTTCTTTAAAAAGGCTCAGGTTTATAAGAAGTGATTTTGGAGTTTTATGTTAATGGTGAAAGTGAAGAGTTCTAATTTTGAGGTGGAGAAATTTAGTGACAAGAATAACTTTGAGCTATGGAAGCTCAAGATGTGGGATCTACTTCTGAAACAAGGATTGCAAAAGGGTTTATCGGAAAATTCAAAGAAACCGACAAGCATGAAATACGAGGACTAGGAAGATTTGGATGCAAGAGCCTTCAATACCATTTGTTTGTTTATGGAAGATGAAGTGTTGTTCAACATCACTGGAGAGGAGACAACAATAGGTTTGTGGAACATACTAGAGAGTTTGTATATGCAAATGTCCTTGATGAACAAAATCTTCTTGAAGAGGCAGTTGTACAACTTGCAGATGAAAGAAGGTGTAAAAATTGTTGATCATTTGAATGTTTTCAATACACTAATTTGTCCATTATCTAGTATGGTCGTAAAGTACAAAGATGAAGACAAAGAAATTACACTATTGTGTTTGTTTTAAGAGTCCTGAGATTATTTGGTCACATTTATGTGGTTTAGCTCAGCAAATGAAATTGATTATGACACTATTGTGGGAGCTCTGGTGTCTGAGGAAATGAGGAGAAGATCCAGTAAAGAAACCTCAACAACAGAAGCAATGGTGTTCAGAGGTCGATCTACAGAAATGGGGAAAATCAAAGAGGTACATCAAGGTCTAGGTAAAAAGGCAAGAAGAGTAAACAAAAATGTTGGTTCTATGGAAAATTAGGGCATCTCAAGAAGGATTTTTGAAAAATACAGAATGCATCCAAAGATGACTCCACAAAAGAAGCAAAGGAATCGTATTTAGCCAAAACAAGTTCAGGCTCCAGTTCATGTATGGTTGATGAGGTATTGTCTACTTGTGATGTGTCACGTCAACATCAACATCAACATTGTTTGTTAGATTCTCATGAGTCTAGACACATGTGTATTCATATAAGCAGTGGTTTGGGAGTTTTATACTAATGATGAAAGTGCAGAGTTCTAAGTTTGAGGTGGATAAATTCAATGGCAAGAATAACTTTGAGCTATAGAAGCTCAAGATGCGAGATCTGCTTGTGCAACAAGGATTGCAAAAGTATTTGGTGGGAATGTTAAAGAAACCGACAAGCATGACATACGAGGACTAGGAAGATATGGATGCAAGAACCCTCAATACCATTCGTTTGTGTCTGGCAGATGAAGTGTTGTTCAACATCGTTGGAGAGGAGACAACAAGAGGTTTGTGGAACAAACTGGAGAGTCTGTATATGACAAAGTCCTTGAAGAACATAATCTTCTTGAAGAGGCATTTGTCCAACTTGTGAATGAAAGAAGCTACAAAAATTATGGATCATTTGAATGTTTTCAATACACTAATTTTTCAATTATCTAGTATGGACATAAATTACGAAGATGAGGACAACGGAATTACACGATTGTGTTCATTTCCGAAGTCCTAGGATTATCTGGTCACATCTATGTGGTTCAGCTCAATAGATTCCATTTATTATGACATTTTTGTGGGAGATCTATTGTCTAAGGAAATGAGGATAAGATCTAGTAAAGAAACCTCAACAACAGAAGCAATGGTGGTAAGAGGTCGATCTATAGAAAGAGGGAAAATTAGAGAGGTACATCAAGGTCTAACTCAAAAGGAAAGAACAGTAAACAAAAATGTTGGTTCTATGGAAAATAAGGGCATCTCAAGAAGGATTGTTAGAAAAGATAGAATGCATCCAAAGAGGACTCCACAAAAGAAGAAAAGGAAGATAATTTAGCTTAAACAAGTTCAGGTTCCATTTCAGGTATGGTTGATGAGGTATTGTCTACTTTTGATTTGTCACATCAACATCAGCACTGGTTGTTACATTCTGGTGCATCCAACCACATGTGTCTTCATAGAAATTGGTTCTCAACTTACTAATCTATTGTGGTGGTGTTGTTTTTAAGGGAAATGATTTTTTCTGTAAAATTGTTGGGGTTGGTAGCATCTGGATTAAAATGAATGATGATTCTATAAGAACATTAACATATGCAGTGCATGTACCCGAACTTAGAAAGAACTTGGTATCTTTGGGAGTTCTGGATTCTACTGGTTATAGGTGTATAGCTTAAGGTGGAGTATTGAAGGTGCCTAAAGGAATCTTAGTAGTCATGAAGGAAAAGAGGATTGGGCACGTTTATCAGCTTGAAGGAAGGACATAATTAAATCAAGCAGTGGTAGAAAGTGAAGGTGCAAGTATCACGGGAAAATTGGTGAAGAGACAATTTGACGATAGTGTCGCATGAAAATTATCGTAGGCTATCCATATTAAAAAGTGTGACAATTTTGAAATTGTCGCATGCCAACCTTGTCTAGGGCATGGCAATCCAAAAATTAAAGGTATTTTGCAAAAGCATGGTATGAAAGTTATCTCTTTTTTTTATTATGCACATGAATCATGAAAGGGTGCCTATTATTATATTTTGTGCTTAAAGGAATTCTTTTAGGCATAAGTGGGTGGAGGATGTGTATTAAAATATTATTTTAAAAGGTGGATCATTTATTGTTTTAATAAAAGGTTTATATATTAAATATTTGTATTAAAAAAATTTGGAATTCATATATAATATTGTTTCTCCATAGTTTTTTAAAAAGGTTGTGTTTTATAAGCAGTGATTTTGGAGTTTTTTGCTAATGGTGAAAGTGCAAAGTTTTAAGTTTGAGGTGGAGAAATCCAGTGAAAAGAATAACTTTGAGCTATGGAAGCTCAAGATGCGGGATCTAATTGTGCAACAACGATTTCAAAAGGCTTTATTGGGAAAGTCAAAGAAACCAGAAAGCATGAAAGACGAGGATTGGGAAGATCTAGATGCAAGAACCCTCAATACCATCTGTTTGTTTCTAGCAAATGAAGTGTTTTTCAACATCGCTGGAGAGGAGAGAACAACAGGTTTGTGGAACAAACTAGATAGTCTGTATATGAAAATTTCCTTGATGAACAAAATCTTCTTGAAGAGGCAGTTGTACATCTTGCAGATGAAAGAAGGTACAAAAATTATTGATCATTTGAATGTTTTCAATACACTAATTTGTCAATTATCTAGTATGGACGTAAATTATGAAGATGAGGACAAGAAAATTACACTATTGTGTTCATTTTCAGAGTCCTGGGATCATGTGATCACATTTATGTGGTTCAGCTCAGCAGATGACATTGATTATGACATTATTGTGGGAGCTCTATTTTCTGAGGAAATGAGGAGAAGATCAATTAAAGAAACCTCAACAGTAGAAGAAATGGTAGTCAGAGGTCAATCTATAGAAAGGGAGAAAACTAAGAGAGGTACATCAAGGTCTAGGTCAAAAGGAAAGAAGAATAAAAAAAAATGTTGGTTCTGTGGAAAATTAGGGCATCTCAAGAAGGATTGTTGGAAAAGACATAATGCATACAAAGAGGACTCCACAAAAGAAGCAAAGGAAGCTTATTTAGCTGAAACAAGTTCAGTTTCCAGTTCATGTATGGTTGATGAGCTATTGTCTACTTATGATGTGTCTAGATCGGGATCTGGATGGGATTGAATCAACTCGGCACCTGGAAAGCATGTTGGCGCCCATGCATCCCAGTCACCGCCACCCACTTCCTCCCACCTGGTCATCGTTCACTCGTTGTTCCATGTGAGTTTGCGCCATTGCCTCGCCCACTCACCCTCGCCTTCCTCCACGTCCGCCTACCAGTTCTCTCTACAAAGGCCCAACAAATCACAGGTGGAAGATATTCAGAGTGCAGCCAACATGCTTTCCAGGTGTCGATTTGATTCAGGCCCGTCCAGATCCCGATGTAGGTAGTTAATGAAAGAGAAGGAAGTGTTTGAGACATTGTCTCCCTCCATAAATGGAAATCCAGAAAGGACTGGAAAATCTAAGCTCGCATCTGACAAAGAACTGCATGTGCAGTCTGACAGAGAAGGTTCAAACAGAAAAGCTCGCATCTGACAGAGATCTGCATGCACAGTTTGCAGAGAAAGCTTTGACGTAAAGCCTTCAATGCATGACTCGATCACTCCTCTGGTGGTTGTAGTCAGTCCTGAGTATAAAGATGTATTTTTGATATTTTTTTATGGTCGATGGTTGAGCAAGGCTCCCTCATTGTAAAGTTTAGATGAAGCTCTGGTTCTCTAGTAATGTATCTTGATTTGAGATTTCTTGTTTAATCTAAGTCAACTTTCCCCTTCATATTCTTTGTCTCTGATACTAAAGTATCCATGATTGAAGGATTCACATGGATTGTTTTAACTGTATTGTGATGTATGTTTGATTATAGTCCTTTTTTAACGTTCTTCAGTTTCATGAAACTTTGAATCTAAGAGGATCTTGTGTAACTCAAGGATGATTTTAGGGGCTAAATTTCTCTCATGGGCTAATTTTCCATGGTTTTACCAAAAACAAGATTCGTTATTCTAAAAACGATTGGCCCAAATTCTATCCGATAAAATTATTTTACCTTAAAAACCGCCAAAATGTTATACAAACTATATAAAATCCTTAAAAATTTGAATTTTTCTACAAAAATATCGCCAAACATTTATAGTTGGCATATGAAGGATTAGTAAAATTCGCCAAGGTTTCTATGTTTTAAAATAAATTCCCATCCTTAAAATCATCCCTACTTGTGTTTGAAGTTTTTCCGCCTTAGGTTGCTTGAAGACCTGATGTCCATAGAATACCTCCACAATTTCCTCACTGAAGTCTTCCTCCTAGTCACCTTTACTAAAACTTACTGAGTGAAGTTGATCAAGACCGCAATTGCTTGTGCATGTTGGTCCAGTTTTCTGAGTTAAAACGATATTAGCTTCAGTCTGCGCCCATTTGGCCTCTTAAAAATTATTCATTGTGACATATAAACTAATGGGTACTAGGCTTACCTTCAATGCAATTTGAAGGTGACTTCTAGTGCTAACAACAGTGTAGACAAAATTTTAAAAAAGGAAGACATATAAGCAAAGGTATCCTTGATTACATTCATTTTGATGTTTGGGGACCATCCCCTACAGTTTCTTTTGGAGGATCATCATATTTTGTGACATTTATAGATGATTACTCTAGAAAGGTTTGGGTCTATTTACTTAAAAGAAAAGCTGATGATTCAATACTTTTAAGCAATTCCGAGCTTTGGTTGAAAAGACCACTAATAGGTCAATCAATTGTTTAAAAACAGATAATGGAGGTGAGTTCATATATGTGGAATTTGAGAACTATTGCAAGGAAGTTGGGCTTGAAAGACATAAGACCACGGTTTATACTCCTCATCAGAATGGTGTTGTTCAATGCATGAATAGGACTCTTCTAGAGAGAGAAAGAAGCATGATCAGTAATGCCAAGTTACAGCAGGAATTGTGGGAAGAATCAGTTCTTACAGCGTGATATTTCATAAATCAATCACCATCAACTGCAATAAATGTAAGATTACATAAGAGGTATGGACAGGTCATTTTACATTCATGTGATTATTCAAATCTCAGAATATTTGGTTGTGATGCTTATGCTCTTATTTCTAAAGATCGACATTCTAAGTTAAATCCTAGATCAAAGAGATATGTCTTTGTTGGTTATGGCGATGGATTTAAGGGGTACATATTGTGGGATCCTACTACCCACAAACTCATCATAAGCATAGATGTAGTATTTGATGAATCCCCACTCTTAAAATCATAACTGGTAGATGTTGAAGTGAGATAAGAAAATGTACCGCAAGTTCACAAAATTCAGTTGGAAACTCAGCCATCTTCATAAAGGGAGGAGCATGAAGAAGTTCCATAAGAAGAAGATGAAGATGCAGAAAATATCCAGGAAATTGAGGATATGCCTCAACCATCTTTAAAGAGATTTACACAGGTCAAGAATTCTCCTACAAGGTATGATTATTATGTTTCATCTATGGATTTGGATTCTATTGATGGAGAACCTAGTTGTTTTCAAGAATAAATTAAGGTATCTGAAAGTGTTTAATGGAGAAAATCTATGAAAGAAGAAATGGATGATCCAGAATTTTGGATCCAAGAGCCAAAATGGGTCCAGGAAGGCCTAAAAATCAAAGTTCTTAGAATCTCTTCAAAATGGATGTGTGCGTAGGCCTCATCGATACGAACCCAATGCAACTTGAACGGGCTCAAACGGACATTGTATTCAAAATATATCGTGATCTGTTCATTTGGCCAAACATGCAAAATTTGTTGATTGTACAGTCTGTATAGTGTTGATGTGGCAGTTGACCATACAGTCTGTACGGACGTAAAAGTGACGTGGAAGTGAGTTGACATGATGATAGGGAAGACAGGTGGACGATTCAGACTATGACACGTGGCACCACTACAAGGGTGACACGTGGCACATCTATATAGCTGACATGGCAAGGACCGTACAGGCGTACGACATGTGGAAGCTGACTGGACTGACAGGCTGACGTGGAAAGGTGCTAACGTGGGTGGACATGGTCGAATTAGATATTGACACATGTCATTGTTGGTTGGAAAATGATACGGTGCCACGTGGCCCAGTCCTGGGCTACCACATGGCACCCTCCATTGGTCGTAGTGTTTGGCAAAAGTTTGGGTTCAACGGGATTCGACCCCGTGACCTCTGATCTGAGCCGCAAGCAATTTGGCAGGGTCGGGATAACAATCCACCCATGGTAGTACTTAACAATGTATGTGTAAATGTTTTATTTAAAGTGATGCGGTGGTAAGTTTGGGCGGATTAAGGGCTAGGGCCTAGCCCCCGCCCCAACATGAACCATACGACCATACACCACATGTCCACACTCCTAAAACGTTTGGCGCATGTTTATGTATGGAGTTGGCCCAACCCTCATCGCATATAACCTTACCACATGATCGTTGATGTTCCATTGGCGCGGGGGGATTCTACGAGTTGGATAGATCCCAATTACATGCCACTACCATATGACCTATGCCCGGACTACAAATACGTTTGTTGCAGATGTTTGGGGGTTAGCATCAGTCGGTCGGGCTAGCCCACCGACCAGGGTGCTTGAATAGGGGCCAGGTCTTAATACAACGTGCACGTGGAAGGTAAGGATCAGGCCATATGGCCATGTCTACAATCAAGGGTCAAGGCTTAAGGGCCAGACCAACGCGCGCCTAGTCCAGGGCCACATGGAGGGCATACACATCAATAGGAGCCTGAAGATAAGGGGATGCACCCGAGTTTTGGCCAAAAGTGGGTTTTTCACTTTATATTATGATTTTTAATGGATTATTAGCCAGATTTAGGAGATTTAGTCCATTTTTGGAGGATCTTGGGCCCTTTTTTAGGCCAGATCTTGGGGGGAAGTTGGGAGTTTGTTGCCAACTTCAGGCCTATATAAACTAGAGGTTCTTGGAGCCATCAGGGAGGGTTCTAATCAAGAAAATGTTGATGAATAATTGAGGCAAAACCATTTTTATGCAGGGAAGATATTGAGGAGAGCACCTTTGCGGGCCATTTCTGGGAGCTTCGTTCATCCGTTTTCAGTGTCGTAAGTTTTGAAGGGTTCTTGAAATCTAGCAGAAAGCAGGTAGCTCATTTTGGTAATCCATTGGCACTTATATGATGTACATTTAAAGCTTCGAATAGAAATAAGAAAGCCTCACCCAGTGAGACAAAGGCCCGGAGACGTAGGCGAGATTGTCGAACTCCGTTATCACTTTGGTGTTTATGGTTTGTTGTTCTTCATGCTTATTTTCATATCTATATATTGCTTAATGGCTACTATGTTTCCTCTTTAATTCTTCCTCTTTCATCAGTTTCCTAAATGGAAAAATAACTCAACCATTGTCATTAAAATATCTTTTTGGATCAATGGATGCCTTAGAGAGGAATAAAACATGGGACCGGGTAGAACTTTCAAAGGACGGGAAGGTTGTCAGCTACAAGTGGGTCTACAAACTGAAAAAGGGTGTTGATGATAAATTCGAAAAAGTATAAATCAAGACTCGTAGAAAAAGGGTATTCACAAAAGGAAGGTATTGATTTTCATGAGATATTTTCACCAGTTGTGAAGCTTGTTTAATTTTATGTTGTATTAGCACTAGTTGCTTTACTTGATCTTGAGTTAGAGCAGCTAGATGTTAAAACATTGTTTCTACATGGAGATTTGGATGAAAATATATATATGGAACAACCAGAAGGGTTTTTTTAGGATCGCAATAAGAGGTTTGTTTGCAAACTCAATAAGTCATTGTATGGCATGAGATAGTCTCCTAGGCAATGGTACAAGAAGTTTGATTCCTTCATTGTGAGCCTAGATTTTACAAGAAGTGAATATGATCGTTTTGTTTACTTTAAAAAGTTGGAAAATGGCATGTTCACTATTTTTGTGTTATACGTTGACGATATGTTTGTGGCAAACAAAAGCATGGTCAAAATCAGTAAGTTAAAGGATCAATTGGCTAGGGTGTTTGATATGAAGGATCTAAGAGAAGCAAAACAAATCTTGGGCATGGAGATATACAGAGACAGGAAAAATGGTAAGTTGTGTTTATCACAACAAAAGTATGTGGAGAAAATACTTATGATATTTGGTATGAATAATGTGATACTCGTACAAATCCCTTTGGCTTCCCATTTCAAGATTTCTTCAGGTTTATGTCCTAGTAATGATGAAGAAAAGGATTATATGTCTCATGTACCATATGAAAATGAAGTAGGAAGTTTGATGTATGCGATGGTGAGTACTAGACCAGATATTTCACATGCAGTTGGTGTTGTAAGTAGATACATGGAAAATCCAGGTAAAGAGCATTGGGAAACAGTGAAATCGGTGCTTCGGTATCTTAGAGGAACAAGTAATTATTCTATCACCTATGATCATTCGAGTGATTCAATTTGCAATTATGTAGATTAAGATTTTGCAGTTGACTTGGACAAAAAGAGATCCAATTCAGGATATGTCTTTACTCTTGTAGGAGGACCTATTAGTTGGATGTCAAAGCTTCAAAATGTATTTTATTTATCCACTACTGAGGAAAAATATATGGTTGATTCACATGCATGCAAGGAGGAAATTTGGTTAAAAGGTTTGTTGGGTGAGTTTGGAAGGATGCAGGACAAGGTGAAAGTATTTTTCGATAGTCAAAGTGTTATTCATTTGGCAAGCAATCCAACTTATCACGGTAAGACGAAGCATATTTTTATAAAATACCATTTTGTAAGATAGGTGGTTGATGAAGGGGGGTGTCTCTAGAAAATCTCCATACAAAAGTGAATTCTATAGACATGTTTATGAAACCAGTTTTATTAGAGAATCTACGATAGTGTTTGGCCTCTCTTGGCTTGCAGAAAAGGTGATGAATTAATTAGTCCATGATATATCAGGTAAATTGTTGTCAAGGTGGAGATTGTTGAAAACATGTCAACCAATTTCCCATGTGGTAGCATGCACATGCACATAAGATAAATTTAGAGTGTGCATGCATGAAATTTTTAGTGAACAGTCTCTGTAAATGGTGGATCTTTTTATAACCAATTTGTCTAACTGTTTGAGAGATGTTATATATATGAGCATGCCCATAGAGGTGTGTGTGAGAAAGATGCAATACTTTGGAGTGTGATGTGTGTGTAGAAAGGAGAGGATGGTTGTATGCATGTGTTGGCTATTGTGATTCTCCCTTGAATAATAAGAATATTGATTATCATTTCCCCGTGGTTTTTTCTCGTATTGGGTTTCCACATAAATCACTGTGTCAATTGTGTGATTATTGTTCTTGGTTTAATTTTGGTTTTATATTCTTTGCTATTAGAATCTTGTTACATTTTTTCTTCCACTACTTAACACAAAAGATATCATTAGAACCATGAGAAGAGGAGAAGGAAGAGAAAAAGTCGTAGAGAAGATGAAGAAATAGATAATGTACAACAAATAAGGGAAAACAGACTAGAGAGACATATTTACAATCCCTAGAGAAATTTGGTCTGATTAAGAACTCAGTAATTGGTTGTTTGGTTGATCTTTTATGCCTTTTGGGATTGGAATAACAACTTGAGAGAATATTGAGTTTGGTTTCTTCACCCTAGTAGTCTCATAGCCCAACTAGGGGTTGGTGTCCATAAAGGACTACCTACTGTTAGGTGGAAAATTTATTTCTTGGTCAATTGCTTGGTATTTAGATTTCAAAAAAGATAAGTGGTTCCTCACTTACTCTTAAAATTCATGTTATGTTATGAGTAAATTCATTGCATATTATGATTGAATGCATACTAATTTCCTATAGGATTAGCAAGTAAATCGACAATTTGAGAATTGCTAATAATGTTGTTGATAAAAGAATTGATCGATCTTGGTTAAAAGTTTCAGCAAAAGAAGAACAAAGATGAGAGATATGCCACGCTTCTTCTTGTACCTTCAATTCCATGCTCATTTACATTGTGCATATGTTATTATTGATTTAATGAGTATTGTAGGTTGCTAAATAGCAGAGGCCTATATGTGTAAATTCCTGGGAAGACTTGCTCACTAATTTTATCATTAAAATCTTATTAAGTCTCATGAAATTACATGCTATTATATGTGAATTTGTGTATGTTGTATGGTGTGTATATATTACTGGGTGAATTGTTTCAGGAAATAAAAGAGCCTAACCTAGCGTGTGCTTGATTTTTTACCATTGTATGATATGAATGGAAAGAATTAAACATGGATAAACTGTTGCCCAAACAATAAAACGAATTTAGCCGTGAATGCCAAAGAGTTAAATCATTTTTTCATGGGAAAGAGGATGGTCTACTTCCAAGTTTTTTTCTCATTTACCTTGGCCAAGAAAACATTATGGGAATATTGTCTCTTCTCTAAGTCTATAGGTATATAATGATTCATTGTGCTATTATTTTCCCAATATAAATCAAATTGCATTCCTTTTCTTCTATTTGTATTAAAAAAATTCATAACTTTTCCATCAACATGTTTGACTTAATGTCTATTTTAACTTCATGTTTATTTATTAGATTACTTGCTATTATTTTCCCAATGTAAATCAAATTGCATTCATTTTCTTCTATTTGTGTTGAAAAAATACATAGCATTTCTATCAACATGCTTGACTTAATGTCTATTTATTAGATTTCTTAACAAACCGAAAATGTTTCATTAATTTCCCCAAAAGTTTACCACATGTCATCGACCCAAAACAAACCTTGATAGAACAAACTGGAAAACAAGAAGATGAAAAAAATGCTTTAAATGTTCATGGGCATTTAACACCAGCGATTACTTAACCTAAATGAAATATCAACTATACTTTATCATAATATAGTTTGAAAATATGTGTTTCCTTCCTTTCGATGTGCAAAAATCTATCAAAGAAATTAAATTTATTCTCGATATATTCTCATCATTCATTTCTTTTTGGTTTCATATTGTTTGAAATGAAAGAAAAATAAAGTTAAAAGTTTCCAGTTTAAACACATTTTGTTATACCAAAAAATAACATCATTGCTTTGAGAGATAATTAAATAGCAGGCTTACTTTACAGTCTATATATACAAATAAAACTACCTTTTTCCTTAATAAAATGGAGAATATATGGGTTGAATAATTAAATTTTATTATCAATAATATTAGCTTAGTGAATGATCCATAAGACAATAAAGTATTATTTATATATACAAATAAAACTTTTTTTTCCTTAATAAAAAGGAGAAGATATGGGTTGAATAATTAAATTTTATTATCAATATTATTAGCTTAGTGAATGATCCATAAAACCATAAATAATAAAGTATTATTTATATATACAAATAAAACTTCTTTTTTCCTTAATAAAAAGAAGAAGATATGGGTTGAATAATTAAATTTTATTATCAATACTAATAGCTTAGTGAATGATCCATAAAACCATAAATAATAAAGTATTATTTTTAGGGAAGAGAAATTGTTTTTCATATATATATATATATATATATATATATATATATATATTAAACAAATAGTATTTATTTGTAAACTTTCATTATATTTGTTTCTCAAACTTGTATCACGATTTGGACTGAAGGCAACCTGCATGAGATGTATGAGGTGGGGAATTGAATACTTGGCACCAGGGAACGTGAAACGGGAATTGAATACTTGGCACCAGGGAATAAATATTCACACATAGAAGAACACCTGAAACGGGATTAGGCCTTTTCAAAGATGAATATTTACAATATTATACAAGACTATAAACCATGAAAGTGAGAAGTTTTAAAAGATTGCATTTCCATCATAGCATAATCAAAGTAGAACACATCATTGAATAGAAAAAGAAATATATGCCACATTTATAGAGAACTTAACATGATTTTGCAACTAAAACTCAAAGAGAATTTGATAGAACATTTCTTGAAATCTCATGCTTAAAGCTCAAAGTCAGAGAAATCACTAGACATGTGCCCCGAATAGTTCTTTAGGGATCCTAAAAATATATATAAATGTTTTTAAGAATATTTGTAATATTCGTAAAAATAATGCATTCATCCTAAATGGACTCCGTTGAGGCTCCCGTGAACCAATAATAAAATAAAAGACCTAGAAGAAAGAAGGAATACATAGTTAGAAATCAACCTTTGGTTTTCACAAATCATAAAACAAGAAAGGTTCTATGATTGCTAATTGAGAAAAAAAGGAAGTAGGGACTTAACAATGTGACTACTTGACTTACTATGATGGAAAAATCAGGTTATCATTTTCTTGTTGAAATCCCTTTTGTAGAGTGCTTAGTTGGAGGTTCCCTAATTATAGTAATTGTTGTCTTTTGATCTAGTTCAATTATTTTGATCAATGCATTATTTAACCATAGTTCGATGTACTCACGCATGGGGGCAACCGTTGTTTCATATTTAATTCTTACATCGAACAACTCATTTTCAATATCTTTAAAATTGAAACTCATCTAGTGAAGTGTACCTTCAACGTCTTCATTTTTATTCAAGTACTGGATCAACCACTTCTCCACTTCTTCCTCCAAATATTAAGTTAAGTTATTAAATTTAGTTGTCTGTGAAATTTTAAGGGCATCCAATTTTTCTTGCAATTGATACTTTGAAAGTAGTTTTGAATCCATTATTAGTTATGGGCCCTTCCACTCTTTTGTTAAATCAAAAATCTTTAAGAACACATCACTTATTTTTGTATTTAGGGTGTCACGTTCAACAAGTGTTTCTCTTAAACACTTGATCCTTTTCAACCAACATGCATTTATTTCTCTTAGTCGAATTTTAGAAGGGAGATATGATGCTCTTCTATGTACCTCATTCATATTTGAGACTTTAGTAGAGAAAGTGTCGATGGACTCCTTATAAAAGTGCTCATCATTGTCCAAATCCTTTTAGAGATATTCCTTAAAGTTTAGAATCCTTGAAGAGAGTGTAGTCGAATTAGTGGCTAGTTCCCATATTTCAAGAATTAAAGAAATTCTCTTTTGAATGTTATTTCCAATGTAATTTTTGATAGATGTGAATAGACCTGAAGTGGTTCTTAATCTTGAGCTTGAATCTGGTATATCTTCTATATTGTTAAGTGGTCGGATGGTAGCAATTATCTCAACAAATAAAGGCCTTGGCGGTAAGGAGTTCTCCAATGCCTTTACTCTTTCCTTCAAAATGAGGTTTTCTTTTTCTATTTCATCAATTGAATATTTTAGAGCTTCCCTTTTGGAATCATGGAATTCCATAACTTTAGAAGGTATTGTTACTTGTATATCAATTTCTAGATTCCATTTCTCAACAACTTTCTTATTTTTCAAAAAACACTTTTTTTTATTTTTTATTGAATGTCGCATGGTGCAATGTGACGAACTCTTCTTCAAACACTATTGGCTCTCAAGGAACCAGATCCTATATTATTGCTTTGTTCTCAATTAGTCTTTTCTCAACGCAGACGGCCTCTCCTACTACAACATCTACTTCCATGTCTCTGATTTCAGATCCAGGTACTTCGTGTCCTACCTTTGAGCTATTTCTCTTTTTATTTTTGGACATAAAGGGGTGGTGTGTGATTTTTCAATATACCCTTTGGAAAGGTATTTGTCCCCTCCATCGGCAAAGTTTCCAGATTGAGAATTTATTTGTTCTTGATTGTTTCTTTGAGTTCTATTCTTTATTGAAGAGCTTTTTTGTGAAAATTTGGGTGAGTTGGGTTTAGGGTTACCACTCCTTTTGGTTTGTCCCTTTTGTTTGTAATGATCATTTGTATTGATCAAAGTATCAATATCATCATGCATTTTTTCAAGAATGGCTTCTAGAGATTTGTGGTTACCCTCTCCTTATTTCAATTGAGTAGACTTAATAAATGACAAACCATAGCCAATTGTAGACACTGTGAACAATTCACTAAGGTCGAAGCCCTGAATTTATGGAATTTCCCTTAACTTGAAGTTATCAAAATGAATAGAAAATTCATCAAAATGAGAGAAATTCTTAATAGTGATCTCTCCAATTTGTTCGTGCAAAATTGGAGATCGGGGTTCTCGTAGGTTACAAACAAAGGTACCATTGTAGTCTAGTAGTGTTGGTATATTCAACCTTCCACAAGGGAAGGAGGTCTCACCCAATGCGTTGCCGAGACTTGTGTGTAATAAAGTGAGTTAATGAGGACACACCATAAGATCTGGTGCAATACAAGGCAGATTCATACTTAAATGTGAAAGATCATGTCATTAGAAGTCTAAACCAGGTTATGCATTCGGTAATCCTTTTTTCATAGATTAAAGACAAGTCCATGCATCATAAAATCTTGTTAAACAATATTGAAACTAACAACTACAAAAAACAAGACAATTTTCGCAGAAGAAAGATTGTGCATTCCTCCATATCATAACAAAATTTTGTATGCCCGAATAATCTATTGTATATTATAATATTGAATAATGGCATACATGGAGAGGTTATTTCATATCAAGACTTATACAACAGAATCAGAATTAGCTTGGGCACAACAGAAACAATAACATCTATGCAACCACAATAGCGAGAATCATACATCAACAATTAGCGAGTAACAAGTAACCCTTTCCTACTACATTTCCCCCAATGTATTGTTGGGTGTGTGTTATATTCTTTGCATGTGTGTGTGTGTGGGTGCGTCAGATACGACAACTGCGTCTGACGATCCCTTCACCTAGAGCTCTATCGTGTGCGCGGGGTGATTTCCTAGTGGGGTCCCAGGGGGGGGCAGGTATGCCCCCCCCTGGTTACGCGCAGCGTTCGGGGCAACGCCCCGAAATTTTTTTTTTGGGTGTTTTTGCTATTTTTAGCGGATTTTGCTATTTTTAGTTGATTTGTAAATTAATCCCGGATTAAGGGATTAAGGTTTTGGTATCTACAGAATATCTAAAAACATTGTATATATTGTATGGCGAATGGTGAAATTCGATATAATGAAAATAAGAAAGTTTTTCCCGGTTGAGGGTTTCCGGTAAAAATCTTTGTGTACTCTGTGTATGAGCCATTGATTAATTTATGTATTGCTTAAGAATATATATGCATTGCTTTACTTCGCAGGTTTAAAACTTACATGTGGTATCAGAGCACGTTTTTGGCTTCAGAGGGACGCCTTTGTTGCTGAGGGTTTGGCTCGATCTTGATAGATCAAGTTTATCTTGGGTCTGTGATAAACCTGGGTTCAGTGGGATATTTTGCAGTGGAGATTCGAGTAAAGTAAGAGGAATGGCGAGCTCATCTAGAATCGAGATAGAGAAGTTCAATGGTAAAAACTTTGAGCTATGGAAGCTCAAGATGGAGGACCTTCTTGTAGACAAAGAACA
>ML803763.1:120471-172922 GCA_009831015.1 Picea engelmannii | reverse complement strand
TAATGAAAATAAGAAAGGTTTTCCCGGTTGAGGGTTTCCGGTAAAAATCTCTGTGTACTCTGTGTATGAGCCATTGATTAATTTTTGTATTGCTTAAGAATCTATATGCATTGCTTTACTTCGCAGGTTTAAAACTTACATTTATATCATTCCCTTGGTTGTTTCTTGATTATGATTTTATGGTTTCTTGATTATGTTTTTATTGCTTTCCCTCTTTTTTCTTTTCATGTGCTTGAAGCTTCTAAACCTTTATGCTTCTTCCTTCAGCTGGTGTTTGATCTGTATTCATTGTTTCTATGTTGGTAGTTATCTTTCCGCCACTTAGATTTATCACTGATGTTCTCTATTGTTCCACAAAACTTGTATAATTCTGCAAAAGTGGGTGGTCTTCAAAATGAAGGGCCCAATAAGCCTCGATCACAATCTTTGACTCATTGTGAGTCAACCTTCTGTTGTTTTATTGTGGTCACGTTCAAACGAAGGGCCCAACTCTAGTACAATGGAAAAGTCCTGCTCATGGAATCAGTCATAGTGTGCCACCATATCCTACCATTTCCTTGCTAAAATCAAGGCGCCTGCAATAAATTCCTCTGCGGCATTAACATCATGCACCTCAGTCTTGGTATCCAAGAGAGCATTTGATGCAGGAGCATCATCATAAAAGCACACATGGAAGAAATATTAGCGCCCTAGCATGCATTTTGAATAATTTTTTAATTTCAAAGCTGGCATATCAATGTAATATCTGAAAAAGATTATAATTAAAGATGATCTTAAATGTTTAGAGGTTGAGCCATCGCATGAGATCGATGTGGAATGTATTTTCCTTTAATGTTGCAGGTTGTAGTACAGATATGGATCTTTCTCTCTTAGATGTTCGTCTCGAATATTTATTGTAATAAATCCTTAGTATTTTATATCTTTTAATTCGATAGGATAGCTCTAGAGTAGTTGGAGGGAAAGGCTCGAAGAGCCCCTCTTGTATAAATCTTTGTATTGTTTCCCAGAAGAGGTTGTTGAATTTATTATTGTAGTTGTTGTAGTTGTATATGTGGTAGAAGTTGTTGAAGCTTATCAGAGTGTATGAACACATGTATATTTTCAGTTGAATGAATATAGCAAAGAAACATTGTTCCAAATTACTGGTGTTGGCATGTTTGTGTCTATCTGAATGAATGAATGGTAGGCTTTATATTTAAATGAAATTCTATGGTGTTTACTCATTCTTGTGTTTATGAATGCATTTACATGGTTGAATGTATGAATCTCTGAGATATTAGATAAGTTTCAATTTTTTCTCTTCATAAGCTTATGCAAGGAGTGCATATTGTCTGCAAGGAGTGCGTTGACAGAGTCTGTTTTGACTCAGAAGCTCGGAAGAGATAACCTGAGGTTTTTATTTGCAAGGAGTGCATGTTGTCCGCAAGGAGTGCGTGGATAAAGTATTTTGACTCATAAGCCTAGGAGGAGTATATTTAAGCTTTATTTGAGAAGAAGTGCATAAGACCTCGCAAGATCTGTGTCGGTGGAAACATACTTAAGTTCTTTTTGTTTAGGAGGAGAAGTTGGGTTGAGTAACGAACTGTTGCAAGGCGTGAACAGTTGCTCGCAAAAAGGTTGAGTTGAGGAGAATACTTGTTTCAAGTTGTGCACTGAAGTCAAATTTCGACTAAGTGTCAAAAAGGCACTCTAAGGAGTCAGAGGTCTCGAAGAAGAACAAACTCAAAAGAGATAGTGGTGAGAATTCTTCATTTGGGAGGAATCCTTGAAGGTTTCCCAAAATCAATGAGAAAGATCCATCCAGGAGGAAGTCGGATCATTCCAGACTGTCATATCTGGGAAATTTACGTGGTGGTTAGTTGTGATTTCCTTTGGAAGTTCGTGAATCGAAGGATCTGGGGTGTTAACGAGTGAAAATCGCCGAAGTTCAAAGATGTGGAGAGATCCTAGCCATTGGTTACAATGGGGGTACGTGGCAGCAGATTGGAGAATTCAAAAGATAAAGTTCTGGGAGTTTTGCACGAAGCAAAACTCAAGTTTTCGCGAAGTCACAAGAAGTAGGGAGATCTAGACCGTTGATCCAGAAAACATGTGGCAGAGATCCATGGAGTTCGTGAGAAGATCCATTTGGAAGGAAAAGGGGATAGAACATCCAAAAAAAATGTCGAAGGCTAAGTTGCTGAAATCCATCATAGTCGTCCACTTGGACAGGACACGTGGAGATTTATTGCAGAGGTTTGATTCTCTAGGAGAAAGAACGTGGAAGAAGTGTTGACAGAAAGTCAACTGAAGTGGAACAAGGAGCGATATCGACCATAGATCGAGGTAAACATGTGGTGCTCATCCTATAGCTTTGAAGAGGAAACACTTCGGGGAAAATGATGTGTTGAAACTGTTGGAAACCCTTAAGCCAAATTTTTGAAGGAGATCACCATCATTTGTTGTTGAAGGAAGCACAAACCATAGATCTAGTTCCAGGTAGATTCCTCGGTTTGGAGTTTGCATAAAAAGAGATATGTTTCATCCAAGGCAGCCAAAGTCTGAAGTCGTGAAGCGCTTAGGAGGTCTATCCCAGGGTCACAGCCCAAGGTCATATGTGGAGGGAGGCTGGTGGAAGGAGCTAGCGCTCATCAGTGTTGAGATTTTAAAAAGCGCTAAAGAGAGGGCCCACGGGTTCCATACGAATTGTGCCTAAAGTGACAAAGGCTTGTGTTAAAAACAATTTGGGGCCAGCAAGGCCTTGAATAGATAATTCAGCTCAGGAATTTAAAGATCCTTGACTAGGAGGTCGCGCAGCCCCGAGGAGAGAATGGGGGGCTACATCAAGTGGTATTAGAGCTTCAAATTTTTCTTTGTGTGTGAAGAAAAGGTCAACGCAATTTCACCTAGAAGACATGTAGAGCCACCTGTAGCAAATCGAGCTATAGAAAGGGATATGATAGAACTTTGATCAAGGTTGTATTCTATGGAGACAGCCCAAAGAAGAGCAACTAATGTTGGAGACGTCAGTGATGTAGAAAGATAATAAATGGAAGTTGAAGAATATGTAACAGAGGACGCTACAGAGGAACACTTGCTGAAATCAGTTGTCAAATTGGGAGCTAGAGAAAAGATAGACATCCTGATGTATGAAGGAAATTTCGACACTGAAGAATTGTTGGAATGGATAAGATCAATCAACTATGAATACGTCGATGAGGAAAAGAAGGTGAAACATGTTGTCACCAGATTAAAAGGACATGCAACACTGTGGTGGGATGAACTGCAGGTTGGAAGAAGGACCAAAGGAAAACAAAAGATAAAAAAAATGGGACAGAATGGTAGCCAAGTTGAAAGATAAATTCACACCCAAGGATTATCAGATAAATCTGTTTAGGATATTGTAGAGCCTGAGACAGAAGAGAATGACAATGAAAGAATACATAGAGGAGTTATACAAGCTAAACATCAGGGATGGACAGAGAGAGAAAGATGATGAAAAATTTTCCAGGTATATCAATGGTCTAAGATATGAAATCTAGGATGAAATCAGCATGATGATTGTGAGGACAGTGGAGGATGCTTATCAAGTTGCGTTGAAAGTGAAGAAAAAATTGGCCAGGAAGCAGAGTCAGCAAAGGCGAGGTAAAAGCCTAAACAGAGGTAAAGGAGTTGCCCATGACAATGCATAGAAACCCAAGGATGAGGCTGAAAAACCACATAGTCACTCAGAAAGATGAGTAAGTTCCCGAGGAAGACAGAGTGGTGGAAGAAATTATTTTCCTCAAGTAAGAGGAACAGGCAGAGGAGGATAGGTGAGGTGTTATGCCTATGGAAAGATAGGACACATGTCTTGGGAATTCCCCGAGAGAAATAAATAAGGAGGTGAACATCACATTTTGGAAGCACAGAAGCGGAATGTTGAGGCAGAAGGTGCAGAAGATAGAAAATCGTTGATGATGAAGAAGGTTCTCTTGAAACCAGAACCAGAGGTTTGAAAGCCAATGCAGAGCAATAGTTTGTTCACAACTTCTTGCAAGACTAAGGATAGAGTATGCAAGGTGATAATTGACAGTGGGAGCACTGATAACTTAGTATCTACAGAAATGGTGGAGAAATTGGAGTTGGAAACAATTGCACATCCAAGTCCATATAAAGTCTCATGGTTGCAAAAAGGTCACCAAGTAATGATAACTAAACAATGTCTAGTTGAATATAAGATAGGAGGATATAAATATGATATTATGTGTGATGTGATTCCCATGGATGCATGTAATGTTTAGTTGGGGAGACCATGGCAGTATGACAGAAATGTCATTCATGATGGGAGGAAAAATACGTATACCCTGGAAAAAAATGGTAGGACACACATGTTTCTTCCAATTGAGGAAAAGAAAGTGAAGGAAGAAGCCAGCACAAGTATACTTCTCATGAGTGGGAAGGAAATCATGAGTGAAGTAAAGAAGCAACAGGAGATGGAGTTTGTTGTGGTGAGGAAACCCAAAGTTGTCCTTACAGGTACTTCTATGGATGATATTCCTGAAGAAGTTCAGGAGTTGTTGGAGAATTTTGTTGACATAGTAGTGGACGAGTTGCCAACCCCATTTCCACCCATCAAGAGTATCAACCATCACATTGATCTAATACTAGGAGCAAGTCTGTCGAACAAAGTAGCAAACATATTGACACCTCAAGAGATTGAGGAGGCAAAGAGACAAGTTTAGGATTTATTAGACAAGGGATTGGTCAGAGAAAGATTGAGTCCATGCGCAGTACCAACTATATTGAGTCTGAAAAAAGATGGAGGATGGAGAATGTGTATAGACTCAAGAGCCATAAACAAGATCACCATCAAATATAGATTTACTTTTCCAAGGATGGATGACTTAATGGATTTATTGAGTGGAGAAAATTATTTTTCAAAGATAGATTTGAAAAGTGGATATCACCAGATAAGAATGAGAGAAGTTGATGAGTGGAAAACAACCTTCAAGACAAACGAAGGGTTGTATGAATGGCTTGCTATGTCATTTGGCTTTACAAATTCCCCAAGTACTTTTATGAGATTTCTGGATGAGGTATTGAAAGATTTCATTGGTAAGTTTGTGATTTATATATGGATGATATACTAGTCTTCAGTAAAACTGAAGAAGAGAATTTGAGGCACTTAACATTAGTAATGGGAAGATTGTGGAAAGAGAAGCTACTAATAAATATGAAGAAGTCCTCTTTTATGAAAAAAAAACTCATTTATTTGGGTTTTGTGATCTCTTCAAATGAGTTGAAGATGGACCCAGAGAAGGTAAAAATAATCAAAGAATGGCCATCGCCAAGAATCATATTCAAGGTCAGAATATCCCATGGTTTAGAAATATTCTATAGGAAGTTCATTAGAAATTTTAGTGGAATTTGTGAACCAATGATGGATACGGTGAAGAAGAGACATAAGTCTTTAAAATGGACAGAAGAAGCAGAAAAAAGCTTCAATATACTGAAGGAGAAGATAACAGAACGATTGATTATGCTCTTGCTACATTTCGTGAAGACGTTTCAAGTAAGGTGTGATGCTAGTGGAGTTGCAATTTGAGTAGTATTGAGCCAAGATAATAGGCATGTTGCATATTTTAGTGAGAATCTAAATGAGACTAACAAGAAGTACTCCACATATGACAAATAATTTTATGAAGTAATTCAAGCCTTGAAGAAATGGAGACACTATCTTGTTCCAAAAGAATTTGTTTTGTATAGCGATAATAAAAATTTGCAATTCATAACCAGATAATAGACATTCAATCAAAGACATGCCAAGTGGATAGAGTTTATGTAAAATTTCACTTTTGACATTAAACATATCTCTGATAATGCTAAAAAATTTACTGATACATTGAGCAGGAGATGTATGATTCTACAGGAATTTCAAGTGAAAACCTTAGGGTTTGAACACCTTAAGGATATGTATTGTGATGATCCATATTTTAAAGAAGCATATGAAGCATGTGCAAATCCTGTGCTCAGAGACAGAAACCAGTGGACATAGTATCTGATTCAAGATGGATTCTTGGTTAAAGGTTGTCAGTTGTGCATACCAAAGTGTTCAATGAGGGATGATTTGTTGAAAGAAAAACATAGTGGAAGCCTAGCCGAACATTTTGGCCATGACAAAACATTTGCACAGTTGAGAAATTCATACTATTGGCCAAGTATGAGAGCATACATGAATAAGTTTGTAAACATATGTAAGATATGTCAGTATGCAAAGGGAAAGAAACATAACACTGGGTTGTATCAACCATTGCCTATTCCAAAGAGGCCTTGGGATGCAATAAGCATGGATTTTGTGTTGGGATTGCCAGGAACACAAAGAGGAAGTGATTCCATATTTGTGGTAGTTGATATATTTTCAAAGATGGCACACTTTATCCCATGCCATAAAACTAATGATGTGACACACATTGCAAATTTGTTTTTCAAGGAAGTTGTGAGACTTCATGGGTTGCCTAAGAGTATTATCTCAAACAGAGACACAAAATTTGTTGGTCATTTCTTGAGGAGGTTGTGGAAGAAAATGGGAACAGAGCTATCTTTTATTTATGCATATCACCCTCTAACGGATGGACAAACTAAGGTGGTGAATCAGAATTTAGGATATTTTCTAAGAAGTTTGGTCACTTAACATCCTAGCCAGTGGGATCAAATTCTAGCACAAGCAAAGTTTGTGTATAATGACTCAGTAAATACAAGCACAGGAAAGAGTTTGTTCCAAATAGTGTATGGAATGAATCCAAGAGGAGTATCAGAGTTTAGAGATCTAGAGAAGAATGAATTCAAAAACGTTGGAGCAGAAGACTTCGTTGTAGAAATGTAGAGGCTTCACAATCGGATCAAGGAACAGTTGCAGACAAGAAGTAAAGAATACAAGCACAGAGTTGATCAACATAGGAGAGAACTCCAATTTGAAGTGGGAGATCAGGTTCTAGCACATATCAGGAATTAAAGGTTCTCAAGGGGAACATACAAGAAACTAAAGCTGAAGAAGATAGGACCATGCAAGATCCTAAGGAAATTTGATGAAAATGCTTATGAGATAGAGCTCCCAGATGGTCTGGGTATATCGCCCATATTCAATATTTCAGACCTGTATCCTTATAGGGAAGATGACACAAAAGGATCAGAAGATCAAAAAGAGATTCAGTGGAAAGAGCAGATGCCTATAGCAGAAAAGCCACGGATGGAGAAGATCATAGATCAAAGATTAGTAAGAAGACCAGGAGAAAGACTTATTTTGAGTGTTTGGTAAAGTATAAAGGACACCCAAAGGAACATGCCAGTTGGGTAAATGAATCAAATATCCAGAGACATGGAAGATCAGTGCAGGATCTCAAGGACAAGGGTCCATGAATTTTTGTCCAGAGGAGTCTAATGCAAAATCATCATCATCAAAGCACACATGGAGGACATCTTAGCACCCTAGCATGCATTTTGAAGAATTTTTTAAGTTCAAAGTTGGCATATCAATGTAATATCTCAAAAAGATTATAATTAAAGACCATATTAAATGTTTGGAGGTTGAGCCATCGCATGAGATCGATGGGGAATGTGTTTTCCTTTAATGTTGTAGGTTGCAGTATAGATCTAGAGATTTCTCTCTTATCTGTCCATCTCGAATATTTATTGTAATAAATCCTTAGTAGTTGATAGTTTTTAATTCGATAGGATAGATCTAGAGTAGTTGGAGAGAAAGGATCGAAGAGCCCCTCTTGTATAAAGCGTTGTATTGTTTCCTAGAAGAGGTTGTTGAATTTATTATTGTAGTTGTTGTAGTTGTATATGCGGTAGAAGTTGTTGAAGCTTATCAGAGTGTACGAACACATGTATATTTTCAATTGAATGAATATATCAAAGAAACATCATTCCAAATGACTGGTGTTGTTATGGTTGTGTCTATCTGAATGAATGAATGGCAGGCTTTTTGTTTAAATGAAATTCTTTGTTGTTTACTCATTCTTGTGTTTATAAATGCATTTACATGGTTGAATGTATGAATCTCTGATATATTAGGTAAGTTTCAATCGTTTCTCTTCACAAGATTATGCAAGGAGTGCATATTGTCCGCAAGGTGCATTGACAGAGTCTGTTTGGACTCAGAAGCTCAGAAGAGATAACCTAAGGTTTTTATTTGCAAGGAGTGCATGTTGTCCGCAAGGAGTGCGTGGACAGAGTCTTTTGACTCAGAATCCTAGGAGGAGTAGATTTAAGCTTTATTTGAGAAGAAGTGTAGAAGACCTCACAAGGTGTGCATAGGTGGAAACATACTTAAGTTATTTTGTTCAGGAGGATAAGTTGGGTTAAGTAACGAACTGTTGCAAGGCATGCACAGTTGCTCACAAAGAGGTTGAGTTGAGGAGAAGACTTGTTCCAAGTTGTGCACTGAAGTCAAATTTTGACTAAGTGTTGAAAAGGCGCTCTAAGGAGTCAAAGGTCTCGATGAAGAACAAGATCAAAAGAGATAGCGATGAGAATTATTCGTTTGGGAGGAATCCTTGAAGTTTTCCCAAAATAAATGAGAAAGATTCGTCAATGAGGAATCTGGATCATTCTAGAGCGTCAGATCTGGGAAATTTTTCTGGTGGTTAGCCGTGAGTTCCTTCAGAAATTTGTGAGTAGGAGGATCTGGCGTGTTAAGGAGTGAAAATCGTCAAAGTCTGAAGATGTGGGGAGATCCTAGATGTTGGTTATAGTGGGGGTACGTGGCAGCAGATTGGAGAATTCAGAAGATAGAATTTCAGGAATTTTGTGTGAAGCAAAATTCAAGTTTTCGTGAAGTCGTGAGAAGCAGGGATATCTGGATCGTTGATCCAGAAAACATGTGGCAAAGATCCGTGGAGTTCAGGAGAAGAGCCCTTCAGAAGGAAAAGGGGATAGAACATCCAAAAAAAATTGCCAAAGGTCGAGGTGCTGAAATCCATCGTAGTCATCCACTTGGACATGACACATGGAGCATGGAGATTTATTACAGAGGTTTGATTCTCTGAGAGAAAGAATGCAGAAGAAGCATTGACGACAAGTCAACTGAAGTGGAACAAGGAGCGATCTCGACCATAGATCGAGGTGAACATGTGGCTCTCGTCCTATAGATTCAGAGAGGAAACACTTCGGGGAAAACGATGTGTTAAAATTGTTGGAAACCCTGAAGCTAAAGTTCTAAAGGAGATCGCCACTATCGGTTGTCAGAGGGAGCCCGAACCATAGACCTGGTTTCGAGTAGCTTCGTCGGTTCGAAGTTCGCGTAAAAAGAGATATGTTGCATCCAAGCCAGCCGAAGTCTGAAGTCACGAAGCGCTTAGGAGGTTTATCCCTGGGTCACATCCCAAGGTCACATGTGGAGGGGGATGAGTGGAAGGAGCTAGAACCCATTAGTGTTAAGATTTTTAAAATCCCTAAAGAGAGGGCCCACAGGTTCCATACAACCTGTGTCTAAAGTGGCAAAGGTTTGTGTTAAAAACAATATGAGGCCAGCAATGCCTCAAAGATCTAATTCAACTCGAGAATTTAAATATCCTTGACCGGGAGATCGCGCTGCCTTGAGGAGAGAGGGGGGGGTTGCATCAACATTCCACTCAGTAACAACAAGGGATGTTGGTTGTGGATCCTGATTATCTTCTTGATTCAGAGGTCTGTTTCATCTATGCTTGGACCCCATTCCCTAATGGAGGGTGTGAGTGGGATTTCCCCCCCACAATTGTTGCCAGGAGGGTCTAGGGGGGGGGCAGAGACAATTTTTGTATCCCTCCCTGACGATGGATTCAGGGGAAAATCCCCCAAAGAAAAAGTTTGGGAAAAATTGCCTTGTAAAATATTTTAATTTCGTACTTAATCTAGATCGTTCATTATAAGGTCACAGATCTGACAGTAGAAGTTATTTTAGTGTTTTTTTCCCTATAAGGAAACCCTCTCTTATGAGGGAATTGTATTGTGACTGTGTATTATCATGAATATTGTATTCTAAGAGAGGGGACTGTGAGAGAAAGAAGAGGAAGTTACAGTGGGTGTGTTGTAGGTTGTATCCCTTCATTTTTCTGGATAATAAAAAGGAAGGACCTGGGAATTTCTCTAGTGGACGTAGCCCACACTAGGTGAACCACGTATATATGTGTCTCTATTGTATTGTGTATATTTTGTGTTTTATTTCTGCATTTGTTTTATTTTATTGCTCTGCAATATTGTTTTTCTAACAACTGGTATCAGAGAGAAAGGCAACTCGCAGGAAAAGAGGGTTTCTGGTTCGAGAGGGAGCAATGGCAGAAGATGGAAAGTTTAGGGTCGGGAAATTTAACGTCCAAAACTACTAGTTATGAAAGATACATATGGAATATTATTTATATCAGAATGATCTATTCCTACCATTGGGAGAAATAACAAAGAAGTTGGAGACCATGAAGTATGAAGAATGGGAGGTTCTTTACAGAAAGGCACTAGGAACGATATGACTGAGCCTGGCAGCGTCGGTGGCTTTCAATATTTCGAAAGAAAAGACAAAGAAGGAGTTGATGGATGCATTGGCTAAACTATATGAAAAACCTTCGTCATCCAATAATGTATTTCTGATGAAGATATTATTTAATATGAAGATGTCAGAAGGTGAGTCTGCTGCAAATCATTTAATATGGTTACTAATAAGATAAGTTCTGTAAAAGTGGACTTTGATGATGAGGTCAGGGCTCTTTTAATCTTGTGCTCATTGCCAGAAAGTTGGAATGGCTTGTTCATGGTTGTAAGTAACTCTATCTCTAGTTCAAACACTCTAAAATTTGATGATGTTGTTGGTGTTATCCTTAGTGAGGAAATGCAACAAAAAAGTATATGTGAGACATCAGGTAATGTGTTAAACATGGAGAATAGGGGAAGACAAAAGGATAGAGGAAAGGGCTCAGGGAACCGTGGGAATTCTAGGAAGGTAAGATCCAAATCCATATTGGGAAGGATATAATGATGGAATTGTTGGAAGAAAGGACATTTGAAGAAACACTGCAGAGCTCCAAAGAAACAAAGAGATGGACTATAGGAGAAAAATCACGATGCAAATGTAACAGGTGATGTGTTACAAAATGCTTTGATTCTTTCTATAGATAATATTTCTGAGTCTTGAGTAGTAGATTCAGAGGCTTCATTTCATGCCACACCCCATAGGAAACATTTTCTAGATTATGTTTAAGGTAATTTTGGACTGGTTCATTTGGGTGATGATGCACCATGCAAAATTGTTGGAATGGATAAGGTACAAATAAAGAAAAAGAATGGAAACCAATGGTTGTTGAAAGAGGTAAGACATGTTCCAGATCTAAGGAAAAATATAATTTCAACATGACAGTTGGAAAGTGAAGGATGTATATTTATATTTATAGATAAGGTGTGGAAGGTCACCAAAGGATCATTGGTGATAGCAAAATGAGAGAAGGTAGGTGCATGCTATTTATGTACTGGTAATATTGATTCTTCTATCTCTTTAGCTTCTACAGGAGTGGATGCAACACTTTTGCATCATAGGCTTGGACACATGAGTGAGAATGGGATGTAGATGCTTCACAAAAGGAATTTTTTCCCAAATCTAAAACAAATTGATTTGGATTTCTGTGAGCATTATGTTTATGGAAAACATAAGAGAGTTAGATTTCTCAGAGTTGGAAAAGAAAAGAAGAATGAAAGGTTAGGGATTGTGCATATAGATGTATGGGTACCATATCAAGTATCATCTATTGGTGTCTCTTGTTATTATGTTACTTTTATTGATGATGCAACTAGAGAAACTTGGGTGTATTTCATTTGACAAAAATATGATGTTTTGATACTTTTAAGAAATGGAAAGCTTTGGTTGAGAATGAGACAAGAAAAAGGTTGAAGTGTATCAGATCAAAAAATGGAGGTGAATATTGCAGCAAGGATTTTGATGATTATTATTCATACCATGGGATTTGTAGAGAGAAAACAGTTCCAGGAACACCACAATAAAATAGTGTGTCAAAAAGGATGAACGGGACAATCATGGAGTGTGCAAGGAGTATGAGATTACATGTTGGGTTGCCCTTGTAGTTATAGGAAGATGTTGTATATATTGTTGTTTACTTAATAAACAATGGACCTTCAAGCTCTTTGGATGGTGTAATTACAGAGGAGAAATGGATAGGTAAAAAGGTAAACTATTCTTTTTTGAAGACTTTCGGTTGTGAAGCATTTGTCCATATTTATAAATAAAATAGAACAAAGCTTGAGGAAAAATCCAAGAAGTGTACCTTTATTGGATACAGTGTTAATGATTTTGGTTATCAACTTATGGGATTATGAAAATCACAAAATCATTAGGAGTAGAGATGTCATATTCAATGAGAAGGTCATGTACAAAGATCAGTTGCAGGGAAAGAAACAAGAAAAAGAAAAACTAGAATACACAGTGCTTGATGAGATCACTGGAAAAAAAATTCCAAAGGTACCAGAAAATCAAAATGTACAACAACAGGAGCAACAGGTACCTCAAACACCAACAAGTGTTGTTAGAACATCTATCAGGTTAAGTAGACCCCCTGAACGATACTCTCCTTCATTCTATTATTCATTGTTGATTGATTCTAGTGAACCATAATGTTATGAAGAGGAAATGTAGGTAGACACTAAAAATAAGTGGGAGCAAGGCATGGAAGAGGAAATGGATTCCTTGGTAAATAACTAGAATTGGGACTTAGTTCATTTTCCTGTAGGAAAAAGAACATTGCAGAATAAATGGGCTTACAAGTTGAAGGAAGAATATGGAGGAAAAAAGAGGTACAAGGCTAGACTTGTTGTAAAGGGGTTTGCACAAAAGAAAGGTATAGATTTTAATGAAATATTTTCTCATGTTGTTAAGATGACTTCAATTAGTAATATTTTAAGTCTTGTGGCAATAGAAGATTCACATCTTGAACAATTAGATGTAAAAACAATTTTTCTCCATGGGGATTTGGAGGAAGAGATTTATATGCCACAACCACAGGGGTATGAGGTCAAAGGGAATGTAGGTTGAAAAAGAGCTTGTATGGCCTAAAGAAAGCTCCAAGGAAGTGGTATTTGAAGTTTGACAGGTTTATGACAGAGAAAGGTTATAGTAGATGCCATTCTTATCACTATGTTTATTTTAAAATGATAGAAAGTGGAAGCTATATTGTCTTGCTATTGTATGTAGATGAGATGCTTGTTGCAGGGTCTAATATGAAAGATATAAATGTACTCAAGAAGAATTTAGCTAATTCATTTGCGATGAAGGATTTAGGTGATGCAAAGAAAATACTTGGTATGAGAATAACAAGAGATAGGAAAAATCGCAAATTGACAGTGTCTCAGGGTGAGTACATAGAGAAGGTGTTGGAGAGGTTTAGAATGCATAATGAAAAACCAGTTAGTAAACCTTTGGCTAACCATTTCAAATTAACTAAGGAAATGTGTCCCAAGACACAGGAGGAGATAGAATACATGTCTAGGGTCCCTTATTCATCAGCATTTGGCAGCTTGATGTATGTGATGGTTTGCACATGACCAAATATTGCACATCCAGTGGGAGTTGTGAGCGGGTATATGAGCAATCCAGGTAAAGAACATCGGGAGGAAGTAAAGTGGATTCTCTGGTATTTGAGAGGTACTTCTACTCATGCAATATGTTTTGGAGGTCTGTACACTATTCTACAGGGATATGTTGATTCAGATATGGCAGGTGATAAAGATAGTAGGAGGAGCACCACAGGGTATGTTTTTACTATAGGTGGAACAAAAGTAAGTTGGATTTCAAAACTATAAAAGGTTGTTGCACTTTCAGCAACAGAAGCAGAGTATGTTGTTGCTACAAAGGATAGTAAAGAAATGATTTGGTTACATAGGTTTATCAAGGAATTGGGAAATAAGAAGGAGAATATCAGGTTGTAATATGACAGTGAGAGTGTCATTCATATTGCAAAGAACTCATCCTTCCATTCAAATACTAAGCATATACAACTTAGGTAGAATTTCATACAATTCATCTTGGAATATGGAAATTTGAAGTTGGAAAAGATACATACTAGCCAGAATCATGTAGACATGTTTACAAAGGGAGAAACTGAGTTCCTGCTCAATTTCAGTTGGTCTTAAAGCATGAAGGTGAAGATGATAAATTTTCTAGGTCCAAGGTGGATTATAGTCCAGCAGGTACAACAATAGTGGAGTTTTTGTGATCATCCTCCAATTGGGATATTGTTGGTTTTGGAGCCTGATTATCTTCCTAATTCATAGGTTTGTTTCAGTCGTGCTTGGACCCCATTCCATAACGGGGGGGTGTGGGGGAGATTTTCCCTCCACAATTTTCACCAAGGGGGTCTAGGAGGGGGCGGGGGTAATTTGTGTAGCCTCCCCCTGGCAGGGGATTCAGGGATAGTGCCCTCGAAGCGAAATTTTGGGAAAAAATGCCCTATAAAATATTGTAATTTCATAGTCAATCTAGACCGTTCATTATAAGGTCGTAGATCTAACGGTAGAAGTTATTTTAGGGTTTTTTTCCCTAGAAGGAAACCCTCTCTTATGATTGAATTGTATTGTGGTTGTGTATTATCACGAATAATGTATTCTGAGAGAGAAGATTGTGAGAGAAAGAAGAGGAAGTTATAGTGAGTGTGGTGTAGGTTGTATCCCTTCATTTTTCTAGATAATAAAAAGGAAGGACCTGGAAATTTCTCTGGTGGAAATATCCCACACTAGGTTAACCACGTATATCTCTGTCTCTATTGTATTGTGTATCTTCTATGTTTTATTTCCATATTTTTTTTATTTTATTGCTCTGTGATTCTATTTTTCTAACAAGGGAGTCCAATTGTTGGAGTGGAATGTACTCAGCTTGGACTATAAGCCTGAACTATAGGAGTGTTGTATTCAAAGCTATGTTAACCTCATCCATGGAATCTAGTCAGTCATCCTTAGCTTGTATCTCGAAAAACTTATCCACTTGCTTTATAGGGTTAGCAATGGTCGGAGCTTCTGCATGCATATGCTTAAGCCTAGTATGCAAATATTCGACAGGATTATTGTGTTGGTCCAACAAGCCAACCCAGTATGTAACCATATCAAAGAGTCAACGAAATTCCTCATTATGGGCATGAAGCGAGGACTTGACATTGGTGCCCTCTTCAACTGTATGTGTAATATTCAGGAGAAGCTCTTCAAGTTTCTCCTTTTCCTTTAACTTGAACATTGTTACCTCCTGTTGTAGGGTATCTGTTTTGGTGGCTAACAGGGACCATATGCTAGAAATGAAGTCAACTATATCATGTGGCACAATCGGAGTAATATCTTCTAGAAACTAAATAATGGCCTAGCAGAAGGAAGGCCAAACTTGATCAAACTTGTTGGCGATGGTTGCAACATTAGATTTGGAATGTACTCGCAAGTCCTACTCAATTGCTTTGGTGGCAGTGGCTTCATTGATAGCTTCTCACAAATATTTTGTTTGGTGTATGAGGGATTTATTGGTATTCTCAATTGTTTTGATCTGTTGCTCCAACTGTTCTATGGAAACTTGAATCAAGTGCATAGTTTGTGGTGTAGCCCATGTGGACAACTCTCCATTGATGGAAACAAAATCCAAAGGTGGTCGCGAAGAAATCATTTGACCACTTGTGATAGAACGCTCAAAAAATATAGGAGTACCAACACCCTTAGGGGTAGGTGAGTGTGTTTTGAGGCTTCACGCAATCCAACGGTGACTTCTGAAGTATGTGTTGTAAGCACATTTGTTTGCTCCAAGTAGATATCTAAGATATCTTACCATTGTTGAGGGTCATGTAGCAGAGACATAATATTTTCCTTGATATAAGTAGTGTTACATTCTAATTGAGTATCATCCTAGGCATCAAGATGATCCTATCGAGGGTCCTCATCCATCGGAATATGAGTTCCAAGTCCTATTTTTGGTTTTGGATGAGAGACCATATCGAGAGTCATGTGTTGGGGGACTAGAACTTCCAAGATTTTAGGAGAAGTGGAGGGGAATGGACCAGTATGATTGGCGAGATGAGTAGTAGGGTATGAAGAAATTGTGTCAAATTGGTGATGGGTTGGGGATACTCAAGGCGTGTGCGTAATGGTGGTGGTCCCACCATTATGTGGAGGAGTGGCTTCCTCAATGATAGTGGAATATTATAGCTACACAGGAGGGTATTCAATGATATGGATGATGGGGGGTGTGGAGGGTGAAGTGAATGAGGTGGAAAGTCAAGTGCGCGTCTGGGGTGGAGTGGTATGCAATTGAGGGGGGATGGATTTTGATGGAATTGGAGTAGTGTGAGGTTGAGGTGGGATGGAGGAGAGGGGGTTGGCCTCAGTGATGAAAGTATCATCGGGGGATTGGGATGGGGATTTTGTACGAAAATTATTCCGAGGAAAAATTGAAGTCACAACCTCTCGAAATTGATTACCTGAGATCATAGCATCATCAGGAATAGATGAAAATAGAATATGAAGTGAGTCACTTGGAAATGCTTCCTCTTCTCCTTCATATTCCTCTTCCTCTGAGATGGATGGTGTATGTGTTATCTTGCTCACACTAGGGCCTGCATCCAATGTCTCTGTTGGGGTGGACCTTTTTTCAATTGCAGGCATCGCATAAGAGACACTCGTCTTCTTCTTTTAAATAGTGAAAAAGAGATAGAGCCTCCCCCAAAGGCCACACAAATGTGTGATTCTGGTTCATCCTGAACCAAATATTGTGGGTATTCCTATTGAGTAGCACCTGTGGGATTTGCGGTCACTCGGTTGCGTCAATGAGATCATCGCACCATTGTATGAAGGAGTCATTGTGAGTGGCCTCATTGGTCGATTTAGGGAAAAAATTCCATGGGTCAAACAACTTGGAGATATGACCATCGGCATTGAGAGCAATATTTCACCCCCTCAGTGGCTACCACTTCCACATGGAGAAAGAAATGAGTAAGTACCCATAGATGAAATAGCCAACTCGATTATGCGTATATGCACAATCCTGGAACAACTGAGTGAGTAGGTATTTTCACCAGTTGATAGGTGTGCCATTATTAATTAATTCTTCCACTGTGATGGCGTCCAGAGTACATTCTCCCTTCATGTACTTGTGCATCACCTTCCCCAAAATCAGGTAGCATTCCATGCATACTTTCTCATCATTAATTGGCGCAATCTGTGCTCCTCGGCCTCTACGGCGTGTTCCATATTTTTTTATAGGATCCATTCCCCCTTCCTCTTACCATATTTCCCAGAGCCTTGGAAGCCTTCGGTGACATCCTGGCCTTGCATGGACAACCTGGTGAGCATATGGATGTCATCTACATGAATTGGGAAGGCCTAGTCTAACCAAAGGGTATTATTGTGCACTATGTTGATTAGAAATTTGGGGCATTGTCCAGTGTCTCCACCAGTACCAAAGATGAGCAGGTTGTAGATACAAATAAAAGTGGAATCCCATAGGGGAATTTAGTCAGGATTCCATTGCCACTATAAATATTCATCGAGAAAGATAGTTTAGTCCATGAAAGCGTTTGTAGCCTTGTATGGGAATTCAACATCGTTGGTAAAAACAAGGTCGACCAACCTGTTTTGTTCAACCTTCCAATGAAAATCACCTTGAACAGTGACCCATGGGTCAATGAAATTCATTGGAAAAATGGTTCTAAGGGCCCCCCAACCGAATTTATGAACCATTATAGTAGACTTTCGGAAGTAAACAAAGCGAACAGGGGGACAGGGTCATGAACACAAGTTCACATATTGCTCAAGAGGCTCCAAGAATGAATCTACAACGAGTGTGATGATAAAATAAAACATGAATCCATTGGCCAAAGGTATGTTTATAAGAAATATGCAAAAGTTGAGGTGACAACCATGCATTGAATGCTACAATGTGACAAGAGTGGGTATTATCGTCGACTAAATCCCTCGAACATGGAAAAATCCATGACGTTATTGGGGAAACTAAATGCATGAATGGAAAGTTGGTAATGAGATAACATATCAACTCGGAAAAATAATGAGTCAACGACCCATTAACCATAAAAAGGACAGACACTTGTTAATATTTAATTGAATATGACAGGAAGAGACGTGATGATGCATAAAAAGGTAATAACGACTCACATAATGAAACAAGGGCATGGAATTCAAAATTTGGCAACATTAAGTATGAGATGATGTGATTGAGACTTCCCAACCATAAAGGTGATATCCAAGCTCGATGACATGGAAATAACTACTAGACTTCTAGGACTGGTGATAGTTGGACATGTCACTAGTTTATTGATGGAAAGAGAAAATAAAGACAAAATTGGAAAACAGAGACAGAATTGAAAAACAAAAACAGAAAATAGAAAACCTCCCTACAGAACACACTCTCAAAGACATAAGTGTAACAAAACCTTATTTAGAAGGCCAAAAGGTAGGCTTCAGGCGTTCTCCATTCACCCAGCCATGTCTAATAATTCCATCGAATTGCACTATCTTGGCAGCTCCAAAGTCATAGATTTCCACAACTATAAAAGGACCAAACCAATGCATTTGGAGATTTCTCGAATGTTTCTAATAATTGTTGTCATATAAGAGCACGAGGTCACCTTGCACAAATGATTTATGCTTTATATGTCTATCATTCCATAATCTTTGTCAAGATTTCTCCACAATTTGATGAAAATATGCTAAGAATCTAGCTTCCTCAAGTTCCATTAGTGACTCAACTCGCTCAGCAAGTGAGCCATCATCTATCATCTTAGTAGCGTGTGCAATGAATAAACTTGGGGTGAGAAACTCAGCTGACACAACTGCTTCCCTACCATATACCAGTTTAAAAGGAGTATATATGTTTAAGTGCTTTTTGGTAGTTATGTACTCCCATAACGCAACTGGAACTCGCTCATCCTAGTCATCCTGATTTGTGCAATAGACTTTAGTCAACCCCATATCCAAGATTTTATTAAATGCTTCCACTATTCCATTATCTTGTGAATGGTAGGGACTACTCTTATGATGTTGAATCATAAATTCTCTTGTAAGGGTCACGATATTCTCACTAAGAAAGTGGGTTCCTTGATCAGTGGTCAAGCTCTAAGGACAACCAAACCTGGTAATAACATTTTCAAAAATAAACCTTGCGGTGATGGTTGTAGAGAAATTCCTAACAGCCTCCACTTCATCCCATCGAGTCAGGTAATAATTTCCAGTAATTATGTATCTTTCCTTTGAATGCTTAACATGAAGATTTATCAAACCACTGAAATCAAAAACCCATTTTTCAACAACTTGTAGTGCTCTGACATGGTCTAGAGGTAACTCATTCCGACAAGATGGATTTCCCACTCACTAACATACATCACAGGCATGATCATATTCCTTAACATATTTAAACATGGTAGGCCACTAGATTCCTACTTGTAAGATGTTTCGAGTTGTATCCTTTCTGCCAACGTGTCCTCCCACAACTCCACTATGACATTACCACAAAATATCGGGCCACTCATGGTCTAGCACACAACACCACAAGATATTATCCAATCCCAATTTGTATAGTTGGCCCACAATCAGTTGATATTATGTTGCATGAACCACTAGGTGCCTCTTCTGGGTCACAAAATATCCTTCCATCATAGTACCAGTAGTCAAGAATAGGGAATTTTTTTACAGATAATCAATAATAGCCTCAATATGGAACAGATTTGCATCTGGGAGATGGTCATCTACAGGGCCACTGTTATAGAAAATTTTTCCACACTCCATGCATCTTGATTTGATGGCCTTCCATTTCCCTCTACAGAATTAAATTCCCCTTTTTGTTCACTCCAGAGCTAAAAATACACATTTTTTTCCATATACGTGACCTACAGTTATACAACTCACGTATACGTAGGTTGCTCCATTACATCCCGCGTAGATCAGGTTTTGTGCTCAAAAATTAAAAATATGTCGAGTTTCCATGCCATGTCACAAGATCCATGATCCATGACTTTCCATATACTAGAAACACTCTGACCCAGCCCTTCAATTCCATTTGGAGGCTATAAATTGAACCATATACAAGCGTTTGGGCAAACACATAATTAAGAGCAAAGACACTCTGGAGAAATTTCACTTCATATTAAGTTTGCATCCCTTTGTCCTTGAAAGTATGAACTCTTTGTGTTCAACCCCCAAGCTATTCATATCTTAAGATGGAGAACCTCATTGACTCATACTACTTGTGAGCTTGCCTTTGTGGAGGATTGAAGTGGTGAAGGCCCAGTTGGAAGGACTTAGTTTCTCGATTGTGATATGTGTGGTTACAAAAGTTTGTCACCTATGTACTTTTGTTGATTACATTAATAGAAATACTCTTCTCTTGTCTAATTATATGTTGCAAATATTTACATTACTTTCCATGGGCATATTTATCATACGTTTTGATGGATTATGCTAGTTTATATGCTAACTTTCTATATAATTTCTATATGCTTGTGTATCTTGATTGTTGAGGACAATTTCCAGGAATCAAGATTTCAGTCATGATCTCAGCCGAGGTCTTCTTCGAACGTCCGAACAAGGTAGGAACTTAGCCTTCTCTTGTTAGAATTTCCATTTATATAGCATACTTGCGATTAGAGTTGATTTATGGGTGTTTTTCCGTCTGTTGTGGTTTACCCCTTGCCATAGATATCTTCCTTGTAATAGAATTGGCGACTCCACTAGGGAAGATATCCCTTTTTGGGTATTGGATGATTTTTCTCCTTCATTGTTCTTCGTTTTCCTAATTTTATGTGTCACGTGTTGCTTAACAGCCTTTATTTTGCTTTGCATCTGAGTTTCTTGGCCTGAACCTTGCTCTAGAAGTGTCTTCTTTGTCATATGCGGTTTTTCCCTTCACAGACAAGTACATACACAAGCTACTAAAAAATGCATTGATTGTTATTTTACATTTAGGCACTGGAGATATAATTATATCATTAACACTAATTAACATAATAACATTGTTGTATAGTTGTATAGTTGTATAATTAACATTAATGACATTGTTGTATAATGGTGTATTATATAATATAAATTATATATTATATATAATATACATTATATATAATATAAATTATATATTATATATAATATACATTATATATTATATATTATATATAACATATAATATATAATATATGTATCCAAAAGTTTTAAAAAAACTATCCATTGGTAATTCTTGTGTCGGCCTCACCTCATGATCGACCTTTGAGTTGATACCTTACCTCATCGATTGATCTTTGCATTGATACCCTACCTCATCGATCGACCTCTGTGTTGATACCCTACCTCACCTCACCACATTCTAGCCAAAGGAGAGTCGGAGTTGTGACATTGGAGACAGAGGAGAGCTAAAGCTGTGACATGGGAAACAGAGGAGCCCTAGCTCTAGCGACAAAGGATCCCTAGCTTGAGAAATGCCTCCAAAATGGTCAGTAATTTCATGAATTATCGAGCCGTAAATGTGTACATGAATTCTTGGTTTTTTCAATATATCCTCCATCCTCAACATGAATGCTCGAGCCCTAACTATGTACATCATATCCTCCCTGTGTGAATATCCAAGCAATGTGTTTTCAACAAGTGGCTATTGAAAATATGGAATAGTCTCTATATGCAGTCATACAGTAAGAGAGACTAAGTAAGTCGACTAGGAGAATGGACAATGAGTGATACCCCCTCCTCGACAAGGCTAAACAATGTCAATTGGGACTTACTTGCTTGCTTGCTTGCTTTCTTTTTTGCATGGATGAGTTGAACTTATTTTTCCAACATGAGAGGTTCATAGAGTTTCAAGTTACTCACATGATCACATTATGAATACCAAGTTGGGAAGACAAATCTCACTAATAAGAATTATCATTAACTTTCTAGATAATAATATATGGATCGTCCCAGAGAGCCTCCAACTTATGATGACATTGTCCTTTAAAACATTGCTAATGTAATTTCAAACAAACACGGTCCCTAACCTGGAAGTGCATGGGAACTCAATGGTTATCTTGAAAATACTTATAATGTGCTTCAAATTATTGGAGTGTTGTGGTTAACTACTCGTGAATTTGGTCCAACTTATGTGCAAAAGAGGAGGTGCTACATTTCTCCTTTAGTTGGTGGGAAGAGGAGGGAGTCTAGAGAGTGATAGGTAATTCATATGGGGAAAGAGTTTGATACCCATAACATGTCTCAAATGGTGGAAAAAAATAGAATTATCGATAGAGTGATTTTAGCTATGTTGTACGAAATGCAAGTATGTATCCATTGTTTATTGTGAGTATAATGCATGTAGAGGGGTATGAACAAGGAGAGAATTTGCTACCTCAATTTGGCCATTGGTTTGAGGGGTAAAAAGTAATAGAGAAATCAATTTGTAGGCCTAATAATTGCCCAAACATTTTCTTGAATGTCCTTGGAAAAATTTAATTGCAATAAGAAATGATATTAAGAGCTAATCCAAATTGAGACCAAACATGCCTAAAAAATAAATATGCAATTTGTGTGGTTGAAGTAGTCTTTGTGAAAGGACTAAAAAGGGCCATCTTCAAAAAATGATTGACTACAATATATATGAAATCATGCTTGTGAAAGGTCATATGAAACCCACTTAGAAAATTTATATACAATGATTCCAAATGATTGAAGGGAATGGGTAAAGGATTGTAGAGCCCTTGTTTCTAGTGGCCATGCTTGCTAGTGTTGCAAAGGGGACAAGCATAAATGAATAATTTTACTTGATGCTATGCAATTGGGTAGAAGAATTGACACTACATATGTTGGAGACTCTTCATGGTGCCAAAGTGTCTACCATAAGAAGAGGAATGACCATGGAATGAGTAATTTGGTACATCAACTTTATGGGGTCGTAACTTTTGCATACAATTTCTGTTTTAGGCCCATGATAGCCCGTTGGAAATATCTATTCGAGGAATACACATTATGCCATCACTCTTTGAATCTATTTAAGCAGAGGAATGACCTACAAAACTCTTTAATTTTTTTACCATGGCAGGAATGGACCATGTGGCCAACACTTTCACCTTGGATAGATTAGCATGGATGCCTTCTCGATCAATGAGAAACCAAAGGTATATCAGGGAGGTCTATTCAAAAGAATGCATCTTCCTTTTTACCTATAACTTATGCTTATGCAATAATTATAGCATCGGATGAACAAGATGGAAGTACTCAACCCATGTGCAGCTAAAAATAAGAATATATTCTAGATATATGACTACCAAACATCACCAGTTACGCCAAAAGATATCATTAAGAAGTATTTTATGTACTAGGGGTGTTGGTGAGGCCAAAAGGAATCACCAACATCTCAAACCAATCCAAATTTAGTTTTATATGAGATGATATGATTATCATATCTCCATGAGTCATGTTTCTCAAAAGCACGGGATCCTTGAATCCTTTGACAAGGTCCACTACCTTAAAATTATTAAGTACATAAAATCAAAATTTGAATGGAAATGAGAAATAAATATTTCGATGCTTGGGATGATAGTGCAATTCATCTACATTGAACATTTTTCTAGCATATTCCAAGGTAAATATTCTTAGGGTTAGAAAGAGAGGTAATATGAAAGGTTTGACTTCCACTCCATAAATCCTGATCATTTTTTAATATTTGGACATAATCCAATCACCCACTTCAAACTTTCTCATCCATTTGTAAGATCTTCATTTATCCCACAAGCATTCAAAGATTGTGTTCACTTCTCATTAAGCAGAAAACCACATACATATTGAATTTATCAATATAATATTTGAATCCTACATTTTGACCATGCAAGCTTACTAATGGAGTCCATTTTTTCATAGTATTTCTCTCACCCATCTCATTTACCTTCTTTGATCTAGGTGTTCTAAATTCTACGCTTGTTGAAATAGGACTAGATACACTACATAGGCTTGTTATCTAAACATTTTTTATTGAACAAATATAAATAACTTCTCATGGATGGAACCAGTAATGAATTCACCATATTTTAATAGGACATAAGGGTCTTCAGGATTTAGATGGATTCTATCCAATCATTTCCATCATGCAAGCATCAACATTATATAAGGAGTCTATAGAGTCTTTCAACTCTACAACAAGCGAATATTGTTCCTTATAGAATATTTTCCCCTTAAATGATTCTTGGTCATCCACATGGATTAATCTCCCATCTTTTAAGGCCCATGTAAAACCCTTTTCATAGTGTGTTTATCCCTTGAAATGAACCTTGAATGTCCACATGTTATCATCTCTCATATTTTAGAGCTATCCCAAGGCTTCTTTAGTAGAAGAAAATTCCTCCCAAAAATCTCAAGGGGGTGACTATCTCCCAAGTTAAAGTCATTTTGGGGCTTGAATGAAACCTCTCAATGAGAAGGAAATTCCTCCAAAAATGTTTAATGAGGTGACACTAGTAAAATCATTTTGGGGGTTAAAATATACTTGAGGCATGAATGGAAATTCTTCCTGAAATGATAGAGGGTGTGACTCCTATCAATCTCATGACTTCTTTCATGATAAGAGTATAATTTGGAATGAAGCTTGCAATTCTATATAAAGTTGATATGTGAGTGACACAATTCCATTAATTCTCATGTTTTAGAGCTTGTAGAGGGAGAAAGAGTCAAAGTATTTTGGCTCCAGAAATGAATAAAGATTTAGTCTTCAAAAAAAAATTAGGGAGACTTAAGAGTTTCTCTAAGAATACTTAACATTTCAAATTTTGGGACCACCTGACAATGCCACTAAAGGTGACAATAGATTGTATTATGTGACACAACATATTGTTTAGGAATTCTTCAAAACCATTTTTGGGCAATATTAATGTTCCCATAGTTGGCATACATATCTACAAGGCCATTTCCCACAATATCTACATGAAACTCTTATTATTGTGAATCATATTTCTGAATCAAGAGATTGTTGTAGCCTTCTACGAATGTTTGTTAACTACTTCTTTCATTCGATGGAGTGCAAGTACAAACAAATAGGTATTTTTCATATTTGTCCTCCTCGAGCGAGGGAAGTTCAGGAAGACTAGAGGAAAGTGAGACATCTAGTAGGCCTAAAAGAGGGAGATCAACTAGATGTCAAAATATTAGAAGAAAATTCCATAAACGAATGGAATTTTTTCTCACTGAAGGGGGGTCATGTTCTTATGATGATGAGACCATAAGCGACATCAAGGTGCCCTTGAGGTACAAACATCTAGTGAAACAATCGGTACCCAAGAATCTTCCTCATCTAAACACAGATTTTTGTGTGAACGAGAGGATATTTCATATTGCACCATCATCATTACACGGTTTGGGGTTATTTTGCATGGATGGAATAAAGGAGGGTTATGGAAGATGTACTGAATTAATGGATTATGTCAGACCCTACTACAATTATAGAGATTGGATTTGGTTGGTCCAATATACACGCAGTATGCGAAGATACGGAGTGTCTGCAAATTATTTAAAGTTAAAAGACAATAATCAAAATAAAGGAGTGAGTATGTAAATTGATGGAAGGCCAAAATCATCAAGGAATATTGCAGGGTTTATAAATAGTACACAACCTGGGTCTACATATAAACATTCCAATTTCATATTTGATGGGCGTGAAGGAAACCGTGTTTTCGTGTGTGCCATAAAATCAATAGTTGCAAGGGAAGAGTTGCTAATCAATTACAATTTGAATCGAATAGATACAAATGTTGTTACTATGGGAGTGGTACATATAACATTTCACCAAACCTGTAATTAATGAATCCAATATTTTATGTTTTCATTAATGTTTCATTTCGATATAAGTAATATGTTTCATTAAATATAAGCAATATGATTTTTAATTATGTTTTTTCGAGAGTCTTTTGGTTTCATTTTGATATTAATGTTTTCAATATTTTTTTGTAGCCTCTTGATCGGGGAAAGTCCCCGATGGATCAGATGACACCATCATCGGGGTAGTAGGTATACCCCATTGTAAATTATACAAATTAAATATAAGCAATATGTTTTTTAATTATGTTTTTTCGAGAGTCTATTGGTTTCATTTAAATATTAATGTTTTCAATATTTTTCTTGTAGGTTATTGATCGAGGTAAGTCCCCGATGGATCAAAGCAAACGATCCTCGAGGAAACAAGTATAACCCATAGTAATTGTACAAATTAAATATGTTGTATTATTATGTTTTTTTGGCGAGTCTATTGGTTTCATTTTGATATTAATGTTTTCTATATTTTTATCGTAGGATACATATCTATCAGCAAAGCTATCCATAAATATCAATGTGGATGAGCTCATGTTTGATGTTTAAATCACATCATCATTGAACCCCATTCAGATGGAAAAGAACTGCTTAAAAAAAAAAATGTGGAAATCCTTCATCTGGTATTCATTTAGCCACAAACAGATGATATTAGAGAAAATATTAATCGTTTGACGATGAGAAATCAGTTCTTGAATGTAAGCTACAATATCTTTAATTATAATATAAATTCATTTATGGTTTTATATTTTCTACGCGTATATGTCATGAACTAAAATATGGTTTGTTTTTACAGACATATTTGTGTCCACATACTCTTGGTAAGGGGCATGCTGGTACTATTGATGCTACTAATGAGTCGTCACATCATGAGCATTTAACCCCATGTGCATTTGATCATGTGTCATTATTTTCGACTGAACAGTCGACAACACATAGCAGGACACCCCAGAGGCAATATGTGGGTGCACCCTATACTGGTCGATGCACGCCAGATCATGCAGAACAAGGTTAGGGGGTTGATGCAGCAGAGACTAGTATTGATATTTCTCAAGCAACATTTCCTGGATCTTCCCGTGTCACTAGAACTGAAACACTAGAGACCACATTTTTGGTGGAAGAAAATCTCGTTCCCATAAATATAGAGAAGATCCCAGTTATTTAAAAAATGTTTTAACTATTATATATAATCTGATTGAAATTTACTTATAGATCATTCTTTTTAAACTAATGATCACATGATCGTTTTGCAGGAAATCAATTTTTTTATAAACATCTAAATGATTGGTCATTGGAGATATTCGGGCCCACCATCTGCATAGGGTGGGATAAACAAAGTAAAAATTTAAAAGATGAGCTCATTGATCGCTTGATTGGTTTGTTGAGTGGTGAGAACTTCAACCAAGAGGAGGTCCTCAAGAAAGTCGTCCAACATATAAATATTGTGAGGGACCAATATAAGGTTCATCTAGAAACTAACCCTAGGTATGAGCCCCCTCCAATGATTCTAGTAAGGGAGTGGAAATCCCTACTGGATGATGGAAGGGAGAGGACTTTAAGAAAACAAGGAAAGATACCATCGAACACAGGAAGGTATGCAATACTTTGAACAATGTAATTATATGTTTATTACTCTTTATTTTTACATGAAATTTGCAACATCTAACGTATTTCAAACTTTTCATAGGTTGTCAGACACATCAAAGGCCAGATGAGAAAAACATGGCCAGCACAAGATTGGGCCTGGTGGTTATTCCAATTTGGTGGCATGAATTGTAAGTATCAATAACTCAAATATTGTATCCAAATAATAAATTGCATATAAAAAAAATGTATTTCACCATAAAAGCTAAATTGATTATCTTATGCAAAATTGTAGGCCAATCGGTTCAACAAATTTCCCATAGAGGAAGACTTGAGATTGGTCTTCCATCATGACTTTGCATCTATTGTTGAATGTCGAAAAAGTTTGGGCTTTGGGCAACCACATTCTTCCGGTGATCCATCCTGCGCACAGGTAAATAAAATCAACAAAGTTTATTTAAGATTGATTCCTCATGCAGTCTATTCATTATTAATTTGTCCATAAAATATTGATTCTCTTTGTTTTAAGTAGGCAAGTGACAATACACATAATGTCGAGGATGGAGAACAACCCAATGAAATTCATTTTGTGCATACTAGTAATGTATGCATTAATGTGCTACAAAACAATTAGTATGGATTACAGTTTAAAAAATTTAATTGCAAATAGTGTATTAATTGTAAGCTTTGATGTTTCAACTCTATATCATGTAGAGGGTCATCCTATACAAGATGAGGCATCTAGACAAGAATATGAAGTACATGATGTGGCCCCATCAAGTAAACAACACTACTCTAATGTTGTTTTTATTAATGAAATACTTGTAATGATAATAACAAAACATATCAATTTAACATTTCTTCATTATCGCAGTAGATCCTAGCACCTTACAGTAGCATCCACGTCGTAAGTACATGACCCAATAAACAATAAGACAAGCTGCAGAGGCGGCCAGAAGAACTAATAAAGAAGTTGTAGAAGATGATCAGTTGATTTCTGAATTTGTGAAAAGAAAAAAGGCAAAAAAGAAGTGATTGTAATAACATTATGACATGTTATTTTTTATAATATAAACTAGTGTCATGAAATATTTTTTCCTACAAATGAATGAATGTTATTTAAGTACTTAATGAATGAATGATGAATGTTTCTTTATGATGAAAAGCACATATTTTCACATAAATTTATTTATTTCCAAGTACATGCATTGGGTATGGGGAATTGAGAGTGATGTGAGGGGGGAGGGGCCATATGAGCTTCCACCTTCACGTGGTTGGCCTTGTTCAATAGATAATATTAAACTATTCTCGAAACAAAGAGAATCTCAATAAGGTAATGTTCTTTATTCTTATGTATTATATATTCTTGTAAATTTTGAAATGCATGTCTATTTCTTAAATTCTTTTTCATAAATTTAACATTTCATGGTTCATTGATTTCTATAGGACTTCGCTCTAGGAATTGCAACTGATCACTAGACTATGTGGAGAGGCTACATCAATTGTACTAAAAGGTACATAATACTCATGAATCTGTCTTTTTATATGTTGTTTTAGTTATTTACCTTTCATGTGCATTGTAGTACTTTACTTCATTTATTATATGTAGTTTATTTCATCCATTCATGACTGTATGCATATTTACCCTAACAAACATAATTCTCACTTTACCCTACAATCATCTACCTTACCTTACTCGCACCTTCCAACCCTAACTTGACATAACCTATCTTGATCATTTAACATACCCTATATTTTCTTACCCTACCAACTCAACCTAACATAACCTGACCTTACTTAGCCTAACTAAACCTAAATTAACTATGTATTATATTGTACCCCATGGGAACCATTGATGGTGTGTACCATTTCATGCCAATAGGGTGAGAGGAGAACATTGAATGGTATGTCACTTGCATAGAAAATGCAAAACACTTTTTCATCCATGTCATTCCTACAACCTTTCTCAAGTAAATATGATATTATTATATGCCCTGAATGCATAGGTGAGAATCCACTAGCATGGGTTGATGGTGATCAATCAACCAAAAGTACATAAGATACAAGATCAATCAACCAAAAGGCCTCCTATTTATACTAATCTATCCAAGTGAGCAGGCGTCTCTTCAAGCAGGATTGACCTATCCTTTTATGCATAGTGGGCTCTCCTTCATAGTGGGATTTCCTTCATAGTAGTCTCTCACCACCCCACTATGACTTTACCATAGGATTCCCACACACTCATGGTCCAGAACCTATCACTTGATTATCCCATCTATGCTCAATGTGTATAGCTAACCCAGAATGGACTAATAGTTTGTAGCTCTGACAACCAACTATTTCTTCTATGTGGTTGAATACCCCCAAGGAAAAATTCCTCTAATGAGTAACATGGTGATGTGTTCCAAGTAGTATGGTACTTAATTCTACTTTGACCAAATCAGAGTCTAGAAAATTGTTATCACATGACCATCTAAACTATCGAATTTCCAATCTAGATAGGTGGTCTAGACCAACATTAGTCCTTCCTGGCTTCACTATAAATTCAAAGTCAAATTCCTAAAATAGTAGAATCCAACTACGGATGCAACTCTATGAAACCAAATTTTTTACCAAGTACTTGAGTGTAGAATGATGTGTGAAGAATTTAAAGTGCTCATATAGTAAGTAGTGCCTAAATTTTTGTAACAAATACATTATTTCTATCCCTACTATTCCTATGGTGTTGTAGTTGTGTTCAACCTTAGACAACTTCTTTCTAGAAGATTATATTGTTTGATCTAATTTCCCCCTTCCTGGGTTGTGCCAATATTTCTCCTAAAGAAATGGTTGAGACATCAACATGCACATGTAATTTGAGGGTCTGGTTTGGTAAAACTAGGATAAGTACATTTACTAACTTTTATTTCTAGTGATTCTTGGCATTATATAGTCTAGAAAAAGTCTTCCGCCTTATTTAGTAATCACTCCATGAGGGATTTGATAGTGGCAAGCCCCTTAAGAAATATTTAGTAGTGCCCACTATGGCCCAGAGTTGACTATGGTGTATGAACATAGGTTGGGGCCTTGATATCAAAAATACTCATTATTTTACCTAGATCCACAAGCATCCAATCCTTGAAAAAAATAGGGCATAGTAGCATGTCAAATGGCATGTAGAACATGCAATTATCTAGGTTCAAAGAGATATTAAATTGCTAACATATTTCAAATATCAGTCATAACATCATGACATGATCCTGTAGTAGATCGTATATAGTGTAGGAATTTAAGTACACTTTTAGGAACTTGTGGATGTACTCTCTAAAGGATGTTATTACGATTCTGGAGAATATTGTTAGGGTGTTATCTAGGACAAATGGAATGAAATTATAAACAAAGGATCCACACTCGGTGGAAAACATTGTTTTATTCTTGTCCTCTTCAACTATTTTCACTTGATGATATCTTGAGAATCCATTAGTTAATGAATATGTTTCCTTCCCACTACCTAATATACCACCTCATCACTGAAGGGGATAGGAAACGGGTCATAAATATTGGTTGCATTTAGGCCCCAAAAATAAACATTGACCCTTATTCCTCCTCCCACTTTCTTGTCCTAGATTAGTATTGGATTGATCCAATTTGAGTCATGTATGGCGAATATAAACCTAGCCACAATAATTTTTCTAATATCCTCGTTTACCCTCTCTTTGATTCTCAAATTCAACCTATAAATCCTTTTTATGGTGGGCTTGGAATTTTTCTTAAGTTTTATTTGCATTTCACCAAGTTCCCCTTTACTCCCATTTAATTTAGTTATTCTTTATAGGAATATATCTACATTCTACTTAAGAAATTTTACAACCTCAAATACCATCTCATCATCCAAATATTCTCTTATGGATGTCAATGTAGGTTGTTATTATATACCAATGTTCAAGTGCATTATCTTTAAAGGTTCCCAATATATTTTCCCGTAGGGTACTCTATTGTCTCTTTTATTGATATTTATCCCTTTGATTCTTAGAGTGACAAGTGCCACAACTTATTCAAATCATCTTGTTCTTCTATCTTCGTTGTTATCTTAGCACAACACTGGAAATCCTAACCTTCATCTACTTAATCGGGAATTGGTTATTTATGTTGTTGCTTGTGTATATGTGCTTTGCATACATATCTCAATAGTTTTTCCATCCTAATATCAAATAAGAAATACTTAATGGAATTTATATAAAAAGTGATACTCAAGGCCCTGCCCAGATACAAGAACATTGAGTAGAACCCTTCCCCTATAGCCTTCAAGTTATAGGTCTACCAAAAGATCTCCTTATCTAAGTACTAGGCCTTAGGGATGGACCCCAAGGTGTAAATAATTGTATGGACCCATTATTGTTCTAGGAAGCTCTGAATGGTCTACCTTTGGATGCACCTATTTTCATGTAGGAATAGATTTATCTTTCCCTTGTAGACTTCTAAAAAGGTAATTGGATCCTTTTCTACCCTTGGAAATTCAATCACCGAGTACTTGGGTGGGGGAGAAAACCAATTTCATAGTGTTGGTTGGACTTCTTCCTAACCATCAAGGGAATATTTATGAAGATACCACCACCTGAAACTCATGGATCTCAACATCATGTCTACTTTTGGTACAAATTTCTCTCCTGGGACCATTATTCTTAGATCTTCCATAAACTCTTCAACATCCCATGTACCATCAAATATTGCAGGGTCTTGTATCTCCATTCCAATCCAATGGATAGACCTAATCATGGTGCAATGGAAAGATGGAAACTCTTGGTTGTGCTCCTACCAATCTTGGAATGCTTATTAGCTATCTAACTCATAGAACAAATGCTTCTCTAGATAGTTTCTCCATCAATAGTGGGTTTGATATAATCATCTCTCATTGTTGTAGTCAAGTTATACAAATGGTCCACTAATTTACCACCATGACATCATCTACTAGATCTATGTATTACTTCCCTTTGATAGGACCAATGGGTTGTATTATTCTACTTCCATCAGTTTGAAATCACATTTCCCTTCTCTTTAATTTAATTATGGCCCCATTGTCATTTTCCCATTTGTATCCAAGGAGGGTAGGGTAAGCATTATTTTCTCGAAGATCTTAATGACTTCAAAATCTATTATTGTTTTCACATTTCCATGGTTGGCCTAAAATTCCTCTAGGCATTCAATGGGGTGAATTATGTACTAATTCACTAGCTGCAACTGAATTTATGAGTGTATTAGACATAATCTCCCATCATCTCCTACAATTTATTTGGAAGGATGTTCACATCAATTCCAGATCCAACATGACATGTCACACCTCATACCAATGGATATAAACATCCATCTAGAGTTCTTGGTTGGTCCAAGGATTCTTCTTTTGATCAATCCATCAAAATTTTCTTTTAGGATAGTGATAGTGGATGGGTTCTTCTTTCCACTCCCCCCACCCCTCAAATAGATTGTTGAAGGCATACCATGACTTAATTTTCATCCCTTCATAATATAGTATTCTAATGAGGGTATGGAAGAATTCATGAACCATATTTTTTGAGGTGGTCTCTCTAGTAGCTCTATATTGTGATCCCTAAATTCTTTTTCCTAGCCACAGATGATTAGGGGGATTATAGAAGACTAAGTTATTATTTTCACCATTCCCTAGCATAGTGGTTGCTTCTTGTAATGCTTACAAGTATTCTTAATCATAAACCTTCTACTTCCCCACATCAACCTTTGGTACACAGGAACATTTTTTCTTATGTGGGGAGGTTATGATATGCAATCATAATAATTCCACTATCGTGCCCTCATCTCCCACTTTTTATATTAGGATTCTTGGTTGTATGACCTATAGACTTGTACTAACCACATTGCATCCTCCTCAACCATGTGAAATCCCAAGAAAAAATACCTATATCATTGCAATTATATCATCTTATGGGGATAATGTAGCTACCATCCCTACTTTTTAATATCCTCCTTCATATCCACTTTTGTAATCTCTACCATATCCTCCTCGAACCCCTCCTTTAGTCATTCTAATGTTTTCCTGCTTCACCTAGATGGAAATTTTATCAAGCCACTTCGTTAACACCTATATGCCATGATAGTTTTATGTGGAATGAGTTTTTTCCCTACAAAAATCATAGAGAATGGTAGACGGGATAGAACTATACTTCTATAGAATCATGTGAAGGTGAAGGGGTCGGTGTAGGACCTATGAATCTTAAATTTTTCACCTACCATGTTGCATAGGAACCTAGTAGGTGGTGTCATTGGGTTAGGAGTAGTAACATCAACTCTTAGTGAGGGATAATCATTTTCCATGTAACCCTCTATCTAACATACGATACACCAATTTTTATTCCTCCTAACCTTGGTGTGTCTCATTTCATGGATTTGTTTTATTATGGATGAGAATTCCAAATGTAATTGAGAAATATTAGAAATTACACTAGTTAAGAACATAGTCTCAATTCCCACTCTAGTCTCTCATATACACCCATTCATCAATTCAATATCCATGGCTTGGGCCAAGGCCTCTCACTAGGTGGTCCATTTTTGTTGTATTAGTGGTGTTGTTGTCAAGGGAAGAAAACCTTGAGTGAAAAACTCCTTATTTTGAGCCTTGTGGATGGGGTAAGAGATTTTTTTTATCAAGTCATGGAAGCATTGATTGTATTCCCAAGCACTTTCACCAATCATTTGTTTTATCTCCTTTAGCTCAATGCAATTCTAGTGCTCTAAGTTTGGCCTCAAAAACTCAGCCACAAATCACACTTTCACCTCATCCATAATCTTACTTGTTCCTTAAAGGTTAGTCTGGAAAAACTTCATATACCATTATAGAGCCCTCCCTTGTGAAGTGGTTTGGAACTCCACTAGTTTGGTGTCTGGGGTTGTGACCATTTTTTCACTCTAGATTGATTCGTAGAGGAACCAATGTTACTTCGCATCACTATTTCCTTTTCCTCAGAACTTGGGGAGGTGGATTGTGGTATTGTTTGTTTCTCTAGCCATACTTTTTCTTTGATTTCTTGTAAAAAGGAAACCTCATGGAGATTTCTAACTTATTAGGTCAGTCAATATTTTTGAACTAGAATCAAAACTCACTACTACACTTCTACTATTACTAATATTTCAAAATACACTTGCTTTTCCACCACTACCATCCACTGCATTGTTAGGAGGTGATTTTAAATCAGAAATAGAAAAAAATTACTAATTACCTTACTTTTCTCAAGATGCAAGAGGAGTGGTGACTATTCTAGGTTTCCTTTAGTATCCTTAGGTCATACCATGTATGTTTCTTGTGCTTTTCATGGTTTGAATAGTTGGAACATGTCATTGATTTATCCTTCTTCTTATGGATTGACGATCATGCTCCCCTCCATGATCTTATCTACATTTCCTTTAGATGTAAATTATCACTATACGATCCTCAATATATATTACTCAACATGCTCACCCACTTGCTTCACTCTTTTCATAGACTCATTTGACTATGTAGACATCACTCCCCAATGTAGTCTACTCTTTGGATTTGCATCCACTACCAATACCCTCTCTTTCAACCATCAACTATCCTTCTCTCCTATTTTATACTACCCTTTCAACTCCTTTAGATTCAGTTTGGTGTATATACCCAATATATATCTCTAGGTATATAGGGATATATCCATGGGTATATATACCATTTTGGTATTTTATTTTATTTTTAAAAACAAATTATTGTCGTCGGATATTCAACTCCAAAGAGCTTGCATCTGACAGCTGTGTTATAGTTCTGATGGTTGACGGTGTCGGATTATTTCCATCCATGAGGGGCATCCTTCGATGGTTGGGCCATAGCTCCGACGGCTGTGAGTGCCGGATTATCGCCAGCCCTACCATGAGTCTGACATGTTTAAGAGGTGGTTAATCGATGGTGTAGTGGTCGGATATTTAATGGATATTGATATTAAGTATTCAAAAAATGTTGTAGGATCTTCGATGGAGATGTGTAGACGAACTGACGGATGATTTTTCCTATCGAATATCCAAAAACATGCCACCGACACTTTAAAAAAAAAAAAGACGTTGGACTATAGATGCATAATTGTCGAATTTTAGACAAATTAGCCATCAAATTTTGGGCACAACTGTAGTAGTGAGTGCTAGTACACCAAAATAGGTTCTGGAATAGATTAAAATAATTCAATCTCCCTCTTCTAGACAACCATCTATTACACCATTGATGAATTATTCCTTTAATTATTTCCTATATCCATCCCCAATCCCCCTTTCCATATCCATTAATATTTAATAGGAAACCTAAGTATTTGAATCCTTCTTAAAGGTTGAACAACTTGAAAGGAAAGTACCTCGACAACTTGAGTTCATCCTCCTACTCTAGACTATTAAAACAAATTGCATAATTTTGCATATTTATCTCTATACAGATAGTTGTACTATAAATATCTAGGATCTCTTGAAGCTTCATTTCTTCCCTTAAAAAACAATTAGAGAAAAGTATTCTTGAAGCTATAATATATATGTAATATATTTGTATTATATATGGGTTTAAATGATGTGTTTTGACTAACATGTTTAATGGAAATTAAAAAATTCAGTAAATTTGAGAAGATTGTTCATGATTTGAGTGGAAAAGTGTATAAAACCTTTATGAAAAAGTTGTAAATAGTGGAAGGCAGACCAAAAGGTGATCAACATGAAATTTGTCTTTAACTTTTTTACTAATATTATACTTCTTAACAATAATAGCTAACAATTTTCAAGCATTCAGTTCCAATTATGTTGAACATTGTGCAGTGAACACCAACGAGGAAACATAAGGCCCTCCTAGGAAAAATAAAGAATTCAAAGGATGTAAATGATGATGAATTGATCTTGAGTTTATCTATAGTTTTGTTGGAAGTTTATTACGGGGAAAATGTTTGTATAATATTAAGAGGAATATAGTGGAAAGACTATATATGAATTATTCATCTAGATCCACTTAGAATGAAAAAATCAATCCAATGAATCCAAGAACCAAGATATATTTAAACTATAATGAGCATTCCTAGAGAAATGGGTGATGAAACTCGTTAGACTTGCAATAGAAAAAAATGTATAATAACAAAAAAAATCATTTAGAAGGTATTATTGCTAAACATGTTTTTCTATAATATGTATATACTAGTCCAAAAAAAATACCAACATAACATTCCTACTATATTTGTCTCATAGAAATAATAATCAAATTTCATTATTCATCTGGTTTTTTAGGAAGACTAAGAAAATTAAAGATGATGCTTGAGATGATATCTGAAACATGTTGGTGGCAATGTCCAAAAAAGTGTATAAGAAGATGGTCAAAGAATTGAGAATAAGTAAATCAAAGGAAGAGTTATCCCAACAACAATGTACATAAAACATATGCATTGACTTTTTTTATATGTGTAATCAATGAGTGTTATCACATGGAATACCCATTTTCAATTGTTTATTGTTGTTGGAAAGAAATGAAAAGGGAACCCATTCATCACATAGGATGAAACAAGAAGGTAGAAAGGGTTGATCACAAAAAATGTGAGAACTTGACTTTTCCTTACTTAACATTTAATATTTGTTTTGAATTTCACAATTTTAATTAATTAATTGTCCATGGATGTTTTCTACAAGGTGCTCATGTTCAAAGAAGATCCATCTGAACATTGATTAACATTGGATTGGGTAATGGTTATAAGTATACATTGGAAACATTGGATTGGGTAATGGTTATAAGTATACATTGGAGTATCAAGAGTTAATTGAACAAATTGTAAGTAGCTATGTTGTTGTACATCCCTTTTTTTATAAATATTGGACACCAAGAAACTTCCAATTATATCTAAAATTTGTTATGGCATATAAAACTCTTAGGAAACAAACTATGAAGTGGAGCCAACATGATATATGTTCTAAAATGACATGAGGCATGGCATTGAAAGAATGTGTATTGTTCATGAAGATTTCACTACTATGGTAAATTCATCGATTTATGTAATCACACATATTATACTATAAATGTAGATATACTCATTACACTTTATTTCTATGTTTATAGATGGAAGATGGATAGGTCGAACAAAATCAAGATAATTGACAAAACATTGCAAATAACCCAAATACAACATCCCCGGAAAGTGATGAAGAAATAAGGCATGCAAGCAGCGCGAGCACTAATAGAAGTTTGAGTAATGAATGATGATCAATATAATTGAATGTTACAAGTGTTATATTTTGGAACATTTTCTATAAAAATAAGACATTTTGTTTAACATCCACCTTTATATTGTCCAATTTTATATGACAACAAATTACCAATAATTGTAACAATTGTCTATTCTCATTTTGTTTTGTATACCTTTATGTTGACCCATTTTGTATGTAGAATGGTTTCTTATTCTTATATAATACAATGGGCTTCTTATTCTATTGTAGTGTACTTTGTTGTAAAATGTTATATTGTTGAACAAATATATGCATGAATTACATTATTAAAATGAACACATGTCTAATCACTAATGCTCTTAATGAACAAGTATGTAATCATTAATGCTCATTGTATATATGATCTATAAATTGTTGTGTATATTCCACTAGAATTGTTTTTTTTTTTACAGAAACGAGTAATGAGGCTTTTATTAAAAACAGCGGAAGCCGCTGGCGCTTTTACAAAGTTTATAGGACTGCAACTATTTTAACTAGAGTCGACTACGACTCATATCTGCTATTACAAGATACTTAGATGTCGAGGCTGGCTAAAACATAACTACTTAGACACCCTTTCTGACTGTTACTGATGCTTAAAGAGAAAATTCTTGCTTTTAGAAGTGCTTCTGAACTACTCCTTGCCTTTCCCCTTTGACTGCGCTTTTTCTTCTGTCCATTCCTTGTTTAGTTGTTCCATCTGTTGCTCCAGATTTCACATTCTCTCTTCGTGATCTTGCTTTGGTTTACCCAATGCCTTCCTCAGCTTCCAGATCTCCTCACTCAAACTGGATCTTGTGAAGATAATGTCGTTTTCTAAAGCCTCCATCCGTCTCCCGGCCTCACTGTCCAAGTTCTGCAAGAAATCTTCCAGATTGACCATGAGCCCCCGCAGTTTCTCCAGCTTCTCTTCCAGCGTCGTTATTCCTTCCTCCGCAGACGGCTTTGGACCCGAGCTCGACGCCATCCAGAGCTTCTGCTCGCGCCTTCTATCGACCTTCCCTTGCTGCCTATTTTCCCTGGATCGGCCTTCTTACTTGGTGCTCTTCTTCCTTTGCTCATACCCCTCCTGCTCGCCTGAGTTTTATAACCCTGCTCTGTCCTTACTCTGTTGGATTCTATGCACGAAGGTATGGCTTGAGGATTTGGAAACGCCAGCCTCATGATGGAGAATCCTTTCCTTTCTGAAGAACGCACTGATATTCTAAGATCCGGCAGTCTTATCTTCTGCTCCTGCGTCTTGTCCATGTGTCCACTTGTGTTGTCGATTCGGTTTAGGGAAACTACGGGATGCTCCCTTCTACGGTGGCTCCGTTGAGTATCATGATACTTTTTCCCAAACGGGCTCCCGTATTGGCCTCCTCATCCGCCTGGACATTGTTCCCTCTTAGAACATGAAACCATTGTATTGACTGGAACTGACGCCTGAGAATCATTATTTTATCAATGACGTGCTTGAGTTGCCCATTCGCTACCCTGGTGTTCTGATTTAAAATTTGGATTAGAAGCCTTGAATCTCCAATCACAATTAAATTTTGAATATTTAAGGATAGGGCTTGGGTGAGCCCTTGCCAGAGGGCAAGAGCTTCAGCTTTGTTATTGGGTTCTATACCTAGTCCTCAGGCATACCTGAGTACGATGTTCCCAGTGGGATCGCTTATTACCCCTCCTCCCCCTGCCTTCCCTGGATTACCCTTAGACACTCCATCGAATGAGAGAATGTTGGAGTTTAGAGAATTTTTCCATTCCTCCATTGCACTTTTGTCCATTCTAATCTCCCAGCTGCAGGGTGAGGTGATTGGGGAGCCCCCTGTCGAGACATTTTGAAGCCCAAGATGGCGCATCCACTCTTATTCTTCATTTCCCAGGGCCCTCTTATTGGAGGTCTTTATGAAATAGGTCGCACTCTCGCTGAAGAGGCTGTTAATTTTAACAGCTACCTGGGCTGGAGTTCTTTTTTCTTCCCTAAAGATCTGGTTGTTCCTTTCCAACCATATCTTCCAGAGTATGAACTTCGGTAGAGCTTGCCATGTCGTTGTAAGGTGACCTTGACTTGATGTCTTGAATGGGCACAGGGCCTGCCAATTCGAAAGCAGAAGTTGGATATCCTGTGGAATGGAAGGGGTCAGGGCCCCTAAACCAAGAGCTATATGCCAAACCTTGCTGGCAAACGGGCAGCTTAAAAGTAAGTGAATTTTCGTCTCTTCTACCTGACAGCAAAGTGGGCATCTTGTAGGCCCTGCCCATCCTTTTTTCCTGAGATTTTCACCAGAGAGAACTCCTTTTTGGGCCACTGTCCAAACAAACAAATCAATTTTTGGGAGAGATTTCACTGCCCAAATTGCCTTCCAGACTGTCGAGTCCTGGGGAGCTTGAAGGCCTGGAACGAGATGTCGGTAACCTCCAGCTGAGGTGTAATTTTCTGCTCTAGGACCCCAGCCTATCTTGTCCTTCTTTTTCTCGCTTAGGGGGGTTCTCCCTTGCAATGCTTCCTTTAGGCTACTCCACTCTTCTTCCAGATCATGGGGTAATGAGGCGATCTCCCACCTGGACCAAGACTTTCTTTGATCATTTCACCAAGTCGAGATATCCCAAAGGCTGTGAATATTGTTATTCTGCATCCATTATTTTAAATGCCTTAGCTCCTGCCTGGTTGAAAGCGTTGATCCTCCTAGGACTGAATCCTCCCAAATGTTAATGTTTTGCCCATTCCCTGGGATCCAAGTGAGATGTGGGAGGAAGGCCGGTAGCGCCTTCTAGCATACGTTGAATATTGGAGAGCCCTTCCCTGGTCTGATTGGATTCCTTAGACATTTTTTCCTAGGCCCCCAGAAATACTTTTTCCAGATAGCTCGCTTGCTCCAATTGGCAGTCCCTGTGATGAGGTTCCATAAAAATTTTGTTCCAAGAGACAAATTTTCCGTCTGCATGTCCTTTATTTGGAGTCCCCCTTCAAGATAAGGCTTTGTAATTTTCCCCCAATTTACAAGATGCAGCCTTCTGCCCGTTTGCTTTCCTCCTTCCCAAAGGAACTGCCTTGTCATCGCCTCTATTTTCTATATTACAGATTTGGGTGCTAGGAGTATTGCACTTTGATAAATTGGGATGCTGGATAGAACCGCTTTTATGAGAACTAGTTTGCCTGCCAAGTTCAGCCAGTTGGCTCCCCAGGAGTGGATTCTGTTTTTGATTTTTTCTATCATGTTGTTCCAGTGTGCCACTTTTGGGACGGCTTTGATGATAGGGACTCCTAGGTATTTAAATTCTTCCCAGTTGGTGCTTCCATCAATCCCAAGTATTCGCGAGATATCATGCATTTCTCTTGGGTTAACGTTCCACCCATAGATTTTACTCTTGGTTGAGTTAATTACGCTGCCAGAGATGTCTGTAAAAACATCGAGCTCCTTCTTGAATTTCTTGGCTATTTCCATACTTGCGCCTCCCAGAAGCAGCGTATCATCTGCATATTGGGCATGGTTTATGTCCTTTACCCCTTTTGCAATGCGCAATCCGGAAAGATTGAGCTGTCGTTGTCCAAACTCTAGCTGAAGGCTAAGGACAGAGGCTTGAAGAGTGTATAGAAGCGGGGAGAGGGGGCAACCTTGTCGGAGTCCTCTTGTTGCTTGAAAGAACCTTGTGGCACGTCCATTTACCAAAGGGGCTATCCATGGTCCTGAGATACATGCTCTAATCTAGCTTATGAAGGCGGGCACAAACCCAAAACGTTCCATCACTTGGAATAGAAAAGCATGCCTTACCCTATCAAAAGCATTTGAGAGATCGAGTTTGACAATCATACCTTTGTCTTTCCGCCGTAAACTTGAGTGAAGTGCCTCTTGGACGAGAATGATATTGTCCGTTATGCTCCTTCCTTTTATGAAACCTCCTTGATTTTCCGGAATAATAGCAGGGAGGACGCTTTGGAGTCTGTTCGCTATGATTTTGGTGAGTATCTTATAGCTAGTGTTGCAGAGGGAGATAGGTCGGAACCTGTCAAAGTTGGTCGCTCCTTTTTCCTTTGGAATCAGCGCTAAGAATGAAGAATTGGTCCCTCCTCCAATTCTGGCACAAGCTTGGGACTTTCTGATGAGTTTCGTGAGGTCAGACTTGATGATATTCCACCCATGTTGGTAAAATCTGGCCATAAATCCATCTGGACCGGGGGCTTTATCCGGATGCAATTGATCCAGGGCCTCTTTAATTTCATGTTGATCTATTTCCCTGACTAACTTGCTATTAACCTCTTCTTGTATCTTTGCCTGGATCAAATCCAAAGGATAGGTGGTTGGGTCGCTTGCTTCTCGATGAGGCTCTGTATAGAGCGCTTCAAAGGTTTGCACCGCTGCCTCCTTGATACCTTCAAAGTCCATTATAATCTGATCCTGAGTGCGGATTTTTGTTACCATTTTGAACTGCTTCCTGGCCTCCGCTTGCTTGTGAAAGAAAGCGGTGTTCTTGTCCCCTGCTTCAAGCCAGAGACACCTCGATTTTTTCTTCCAATGTTTCTCCTCTTCTCTACAGGCTTGGTGCCAGTCTTTTTGCAATGTTGCCTCTTGCTGCAGAGTTTCTTTCGAAGGCTCCACATCTTCCATTTCTAACTGGAGAGCCTCTAAATGTTGTTGCGCTTCTAGGCATTTGGAGATGGGATTTGGTAGGGATTTGGCCCACTCTTTTAAAGCTCTTTTTAACCTCCTGAGCTTTTCTTCCCAGACATAAAAGGGGGAGCCTGAAACTGGACCGTTCCATATTTTGGCCACCAGGGCGGGATAGCTTTCTTCTTGGATCCATCTTGGGATGAAACGAAAGGGGATTGGCCCCAGATTATAGTCAGAAGTCAGACTTAGAGAGATTGGCTTGTGGTCTGACATGCTATGAGGGAGAATGGCAGAGTCTAGATTTAGACCCAAGACAAGGAAGGAGCTTTGGACGAGGAATTTGTCCAGTCTTGCTGCATTATGCCCTGGCCCCACCCTCTTGTTTGACTAGGTTTACTTTCCTTTTGCTGGCTTTATATCCTCCAGCTCCCAGATAGACATGAGGTCCTCTACCCATTCCCTTTCTTGATCCCAAACTCTTGAGCCTCCCTTTTTCTCATTCACCGATAGGGTTAGATTCAGATCACTCCCGAGGATGATGTTGTCCAGGGCGTTGTCTTGCATGAAGTCTCTTAAGGTCTCCCAGCAAGAGATTTTATCTTCTGGTAGAACTGGAACATAGAGATTAAAGAGACTTACCTGTCTCCCTGAGTCCAAATGGACAAGGCTGGTGTAAATCCAATGTTTGCGCATTTCATGCTTGTGTAGGTCATATTTTTTGGAATTCCATATCGTGCCAAGGCCGCCCGAAGCCCCTCTGGCACTTTCTGTTATACCACTACTGAAATTCCATCTTGCTTTGACTCTCTGGAGGAAATCTTTTCCCTCCATCTTGGTTTCTTGGATCAGCAGGATCTCGGCTTTATCTGTTTTGATAATGTCTTTTAGCGCTTCTTCCTTGGGCGTGCTTCTAAAACCTCTGCAGTTCCAAGACACCAATTTCGTTGATTACCTGAGGGGGAGTGTTGGCCTTCCTGGAAGGCCTTGGACTTCTTCCTAGTTTGTCTGACATTGATCAACTACTTGAGGGTTGGCTGTGATCCATTTAGCACATCCTTGTAAGTATTCTTTTCTCGCTCTACTATTTTGGATTTCCTTCCTCTTATTAGTTTTTTTCGGGGTGTGTTCTATGTTGCTATCTTCCTCACTACTGCTTTCTGTATGGATCTCACCCTCCTCCCTCGCTTGTGTTTCCCCTGGATCTCTAGGATCTTGGGCTTGGTCTTTCCCTTTTCCCTGCGCCGAGCTATCCACTAGGTCTGGGTTTGGTCGCTACTGCTCTGGCTTCTCTGCATGACTTGGCTCCGTTACCACTTTTGTAGTTCCATTTGTTTTTTCTACATATGTTCCCTTATTATTGTCCCGTGCATCTTGGTTGGGTCCCGAGTCTGCTTGAGGTGCCCGATCCGTTTTCCCGGGCCTTGGCCCCTTTTCCCTTGTGTTGGGTTTTTCTTTACCGACCTGTTGCCATCCCTCGCTTGTGTCTTTATACATACTTGGATCTTTGGGACAGTTTCTCTAAAAATGCCCGTACTCATGACATCCCCTGCATTTAAACGGTAACTGTTCATAGTCGAGTTTTTGATAATGCTGCCATTCTCCTACTTTTAGCTTGATTGCCTCCGGGAGTCCTACCTCCAGGTTCACCTCCACATAGATACGAGCACAGGAGTACTGATCTTTTGGATCTGCCTTATCGATGTAGTTTCCAAGGCCATTTCTGATTGCCTGAAGCGAGGAGTTGTTCCAGCAATGGATTGGTAGGTTTGGGAGCCTCACCCATACCGGGACTTCCTTGGGAGCCTCTGATTCTGGATCAAAGCTCGAGTGCCAATGATTCATATAGAGACCTTGGGGGCCCATGAAATACGGTCCGTTCCTGAATATCAAGTCTCGATCGGCTTCTGAGATAAATTCGAAAATGTAATAACCTCTACCCACTGCATAGCATGTAACATTGTTCTGGATTAGGGGCCTCCAGTTCCTTTGAATCCAGTTGTCTGTAGTTTTGGTGGAAGGCCAGAGCCCCATGAACTGGCCAACCAGCCCTCGTTCAGCTAGCGAGACCGCAACTTTCATTGGCTGATCCGGAGGCAGAACAATTTCAGGAACCGTTTCTAAGCGTTTTACAAAGCTTGGGGGTGCAGCGTTTGAAGGTTTCTTGCCGTGCCTGGTCAAGAGATTGTGAAACGCGCTACTGTACGGGGGAGGAATGCTTGGCTCCCCGCCCCCAGGGACGGTCATGGGCAAACTCTGTGAGGAAAACTCGGCTAGGTCAACCTTCCCAGCGCCTGCCCATTTTTTTGATCACTAAGTTTTTTATGCGGTATATGTTATATTGTTTCCACTAGAATTGTTCATCACAATAGATCTGATAATTAAAATTGAAATCTACACTATGAAGGTTAAATTCATTTATATTCTGGAATATTTAGTTACTAATTTTCTGGTTATGCATGAAATAGATCAAATGTGGAAAGTAGAGAAAAATAAAGTAAAATCACACACCATCCACAAGATAATACAAATATTTGCTCTAGGAAACCCTTACGTGAGAAAACCCAGCTAGAATGTGAGGTTGCTCTGCTCTCTTTTCTCTGTTATGGAAATAATTCAAGTACAAAGGAGAAGGCACTCTCTATGGAGTTACTTGAGACTTGTGGCATGTTAGGTTGCTACAGAACATTAAACCACTATGTTATACTCTCTAATTTTCCACTCCTAGTTTTTCTTCTTTGTTATGGAACAAAATACAATAGCATAGAATGGAACGCCTTCTCCTCCTAGTGGCTCAGTATTTAACATAGCCCAATAGCCATCTAGAGGTAGGTTTTTGACTTCCTCAACCCTCAATTGTGGCAGGGTTTTCAACCTTCTATAATATCCTTGAAATTCATTATGTGGCTATTCATGAGTAATGGGGTTTGACATGGAATCCTCTCATACCATGGTGGTAAACACGATAGGTCAACTTGCGGGAGGCATAATTGTTGCATACGAACTCTGCTTGATGCACGGTCTACACCGTTGGAAAGGTATCAAAGTGTAAAACACTGTCAAGGGGGTGTGTGTAAGTTCCAAACACTAGAACCCTAAAAAAATGCCATTTAATGCCTCAAAATATCTTGGGAAGGTTTTGGACCCCAATTTTCCAAAATGGTACCTACCACTAAAATGGACCTACAAGGTGATTCCTCCAATTGTTTTCCACTCTTAAAGCATCAATATAGATGAAAAATAATATAATGACCTAATATGGATCATACCTCCCCATTTAGGGATGATTTTGATCCCAAAAAGATTTTACTGAATGAGGTGAGGAAATTTTTCCTCTACCTTCTCCCTAGAGTACCACTTTCCTTTTCCTGGAAGTTTTCCTTTCAACCCAATCTACCAAAGGTCATGCTACCCCTGTATTGTAGTTATGGACCACTTCTGCAAAAATGTGTCCTCTACTAACTCTGCTTGAGAATTTGGTGCTAAGTCCTCTATGGAAGGTAGGACCTGCTCCTCCTCTTGATCCATCATGGAAAGCTCACAGAGTTTGATATTCACCACATTCACTATTGATTAAATGTGCATGTATGGGTGTAGACTGAGTATCTACGCATTATCTCCCACATTTTCCAATACCTCAAAAGGACCATAGCATAGATCCTTGATCTTCTTACCAAGACCTCATAACATATCCTTATTCAGTTGTAACCATACTCTGTCTCCCACTCTAAATTTTCTCATGTCTAATTTGTTCATGTCTAGCCTTTTGTTTTTCCTGTGACTTCTTTAGTGTCTTTTATACTTGAAAATGGAACTGCCTAATCTTATCAACAATTTTTGTTTCTTTTAATGCATCCATTGTGAGGTCCTCCATCACTCCTCCTTGTTTTCCATATACAACATCTAAGAGTGAAGGTGGAAAATACCCAAAGAAAGTTTCAAAAGGTGACATACTAGTAGAAGTGTGTACTTCTTTGTTATAAGAGTGGTGTATATAGATCATATTTTCATCCCAGGTATATAGATGCATTATAAGAGTGCTACCCATATTATACTTTATGAACAAATGAAATTGTTGTTAAAACCCCCATCAATTTGTAATACATGGTTTGTTGTAGCTTACTGTAGGCCTACAAATACTATAGTGGCTAGTGATATGTGTGGTTTCCCATCAAATAGTGCTTCCACTTTTTGATAGCTTGTACCAAGGAATATAGCTCCTTATCATAGGTAGGGTAGTTGAAAACTGCCCCATGAAATTCTTCAGAATAGGGATTATGAAGGGTTCATGGCACTGGAACTCAGCTTCTCTTTCTCATATTCTTTTCATGACTCATTTCCTAAGTCTTCTTTATCTCCCAATTTCCCCTCTGATCTGATCTCTGAGTTAGAGCCTCCATCATCTTTGAACAGTCTGAGATTGCTTGCTAGAGTCGCCATGATATCATAAACATGCACTTACAACCTCTCAAATATCTTGTATGTTGTATCTTTAGGTTTGTTATGAATGGACTTGTATGTCATGGCTAGGGTTTCCTCCACTTCTCTTTAAGATGATTACTGGATCCTGCAACTTCCCACAAATACCCAAAAGAAAACCTGCTATGATACCAATATGATCTATAAAATGTCATGGATATTCCATTGGAATAATTTTTCACAGTAGATCTGATAAACAAAACTGAAATCTACACTATGAAGGTTAAATTCCTTTAGATTCCAAAATATTTAGTTATTGGTTTTTCGCTAATGCATGAAATAGATAAAATGCAGAAAATAGAGAATAGTAAAGTAAAATCATGTGCCATCCAAAAGATAACAAACAAAAAAATCTCTGGGAAACCATTACGAGAGAAAACCCAACTAGAAGGTGAGGTTTCTCTACTCTCTTTTCTCTGGTACGGAAATAATGCACGTACAAAGGAGAAGGAACTCTCTATGGAGTTACCTGACACTTGTGGCCTATTAGGCTGCTATAGGACATTAACCCCCTCTATTGTGCTCTCTAATTTCCCACTCTCAGTTGTTATTGTCTGCTATGGAACAAAATACAATAACATAGAATGGAACCCCTTCTCCTCCTATTGGATTAGTATTTAACATAGCTCGATATCCATCTAGGGGTAGGTTTTTTACTTCCTTGACCCTCAATTATGGTAGGCTTTTGAAACTTCTAGAATATTCTTGAAATTACTCATGTGGCTAGCCCCATATACATGAGTAATGGGGGATGACGAGGCATCCTCTCGCACAATGATAGTCAACAAAATAGGTCAACTTGTGGGAGGCATAGTTGTTGCATACGAAATCCAATTGATGCACGGTCTACACCATTGGAAAGTTATCAAAGTACTATAGAACATTGTCAATGGGGTGTGTGCAAGTTTCGAACACTAGAACCCCAAAAAAATGTCATTTAATTCCTCAAAATGGCTCGAGAAGGTTTTGTTGACATTTCCCTCTACCTGGCACCTGATATTTAATTCCAAATAAATCACTTATTGAATAAAAGCATGGCTAAGTTATCAACTAAAAATTATAGCGGAAGCATAAATAAGGAAATTGAAATCTTATGCACAATACACAAATATATTTTTCCCATCAACTAAGCTTATCATTCAAATAGCTTCAAAGCTTACAAGGGCTCCCTTACTAGGAAAATGGCCCAAAAAAAATGGCCCATCAACACCCAGTTGGTTGATTTGCTGCCAAACCTATTGTACAATCCTGTATGGAAACAACGCGAACATTACCCTAATACATGTGTTTTCCTGCATTATTTGTGCGATTTTTATGCCAAAACCCGTGTTGTTTTGTGCGACCTATACCAGAAAACCTGCATTGTTCGTGAAAGCACGTCCTTCTGTTGTATGGTTTCTCTCTCTTTCTTCCTTTGACCTAGATGTCTAGATGGAATTTCTTCTCCACCTATCCAATATCTCCTTGAATCACAGGCCTTCGTGATCCATCTCTCTTTGCATAAACACTTGGATGAAATTCTCTTCACCCAATATATGATATCTCACTCACTCACACAATGTGTAAGCAAAAGTCATGTTTTGCTTCTACACTCTCGAATGACTCCACACTAGAAAAATCCCTTCTTTTTTATTTTTGTGTAAAAGTGTCTTCTCCTTTACCCTAGCCTTTCTTTTATAATATTGAGTTACGACCTAACCCTAATCTCCAAAGTGATTGGCGGTTAAATTACTTCTCACCTCACTTGAGATCAACAACTATTATTTAATTCACTAATGTTGATTAAAGCATTTCCTTAAATAAAACTCAACTCACTAATAAAAACACTTTACTTTAATAATTACTTTAATTAAAGTAAAATCTCAAGGTAGAAGACTTTGAATGAATACCACATGCTAGACACCAAGCCTATGTGGAAGTACATGTCTGATGCTAACATGCATCAACACTCCATCTTAGTGAGGAAGGTACTTCTACCTCATGGATGTGGCTTTGTCTTCGCTGCTAAATCCACTACCATGGTTGCTCTCCAATCCACCTAATTGGTTGCTCCATCTGAACAAAAAGATATCCCTGCCATCTCACTCGAGATCTTCTTTGAAGACTCTTTGCCTTTGAACATACTCCTAGAAGCCTCCTTCTTCTAATCATTTTGCATGGCCATCTCGTACCATGACTCCTTGATAGACTTAGAAAGTTTCTCCTTCCCACTCTATCCTGAAGGTTGACTCCCTATGATTTTCTCAACCTTCAGAGCTACCTGCTATGTTTTCTCTACCGCTTTGTTGTTTTCCATAGCTCACATAGGCTGGCCCTTTATACAAGTTGCTCTCTCTAACTCCAAAAATAATTGTTGTATTTAAGATAAATCCTCTGGGATTGATCAGTGCTTGTCCATCGTAGAATGCTATGTCAAATCCATTCTTCTCAATCGTTGAGATTGATAGCACACTCCTCCTTATTTCTAGCACCCATAACACATTCATCACTCTCAACATGCCTGTAGACTCCATCTAAAATGGCATTGTTCCAAATCCCTTTATTGCATGCTTGGTGCCTATACCAAGTTCCACATGCACGCCTGAGTCTGAATTTGTGAATCTTTCAAAAACATTTTGTGCTCTTATCATATGAAATGTGGATCCACTATATATTAACCATGCTCTAGTTCATATGGTTCCCAAGGAAGTCTAGGAAACAAGTAAGAACTTTGTTTGTTCAAACTTCTTCAAAAACTCTTCCATTTGAGTCTTTATCGACGTAGCTACCTATGGTTGCATTTCATTCCCATCATTCTTCTTATTTGGACATTTACTTGCACAATTCCCAAACTTGTGACATGCAAAGCACTAGACTTTGCTCATGTCCTTCTTCTTGTTGTCTTGAGAGGTAGACTCTTCATCAGAAATATTCTTGAACTTTCCCTTCTTTGCTTAGCTGGCAAGAGCAATGTTCTCATCATCATTCTTGTGTCGACCTCCATTCAGTTCTTCATATCGAAGTTATTTCTTAACGAATCCATCTCGCAACCTTGTTTAATCAGGGAGTTTCTCACGTGCCATGATCACTTTGATGAATGATGTCCATTTCTTAGTGAATCCTTTTAGTGTCATCCTCACCAATTTTGAATCAATCATTATCTTCCCAACTGCAGCCATTTCATCTCAAACATGTCGGATCTGCGTGAGATAAGTTTTTAGTGTGTTTTTAGTGTGTCTTATCCTATCATCTTTGTGTCTCTAATATTCTCTCTCAACACCATTTTTTTATTCTCATTTTTATTATGAAATAAACTCTTCAGAGCCTACCACATTTCCTCGATAGTTTTATTTCCAAATAAATGAGGGATCAAATAATCCTTCACTCCATCTATAATTATGTGGTTGGATTTCACATCCTTCTGATTATGGATGACCAGTTATGATGCATATGTTGGAGGAGTGATGTAAGTATTATCAAATTCCCATATCTCATTCTCCATCAACACCAACATGGTATCATAGCAATCGCTCTAAGTGGGAGCCAATCTCAGGTTGTACAAATGGCATATATGTTAGATATGAGTGACTAGGAGAGAGATCTAGTTCATATCTAGGGTTACAATAGCACATATATTGGATCAGGAGTGTCGCGGTGGGTGTTTGAAGGACAAAGCACAGATCCACTATATTTTGCAGCAGATATATCAGATATGCAAGGAGATCTTATCATATCGATAACCAACAACAAGAAATCAAAGGAAAATTTGTATTGAAACAATGGTATTGTAGACAGATCAATAGTCAAGCAAAGCGTGAGTATTTTTTTACATGTCAGACAGACCATGCAAAATGGTGCGAGTATCAGCGTAACAGTCGCATTGTTAGCGTAGATAGCACGGGAAAAGATCATACAAGACAGTACATGGGAAGTTTTAGCATAAGGTTATCATATTATGTCTTGGAGATGGAAATTGGATTGTGATTTGAGGACAGGTTGGATGATGGCATGTTGAAATTTCCCTCTACCCAGCACCCGACAATTAATTCCAAATAAATCACTAATTGAATAAAATCACAGTTGAGTTATCAACTAAATATTATAGTGGAAGCATAAATAAGGAAACCAAAATATCATGCACAATACACAAATATATTATGCCCATCAACTAAGCTTATCATTCAAATAGCTTCAAATCTTACAAGGGCTCCCTTACTAGGAAAATAACCCAAATAGAAAAGAGACAAAGTACATCAACACCAAATTCGTTGATATGTTTCCAAACTTGTTGTATGATACTGTATGGCAACAGTGTGATTGTTACCCTGATACTCATCTTTCATGTGCTATCTTCACATCTGTTACACCAAAACCCATGTTTTTTTTCACGACGTGTACCAGAAAACCTACACTGTCTGCAGCAACCCATCCTTCTTCTGTACGATTTTTCTCTCTCTTCCTTTAGCCTAGGCCTCTAGATGAAAGTCCTTCTCCACCTATCCAGGATCTCCTTGAATCATTGTCCTTTGTAATACAACTATCTCTACATAAACACGTGTATGAAATGCTCTTCATCCAATATATGAGATCTCACTTACTCATACAATGTGTAAGCAAAAGTCCTTATTTGCTTCTACACTCTAGAATGACTCCACACTAGCAAAATTCCTTCTTTTCTATCTCTTTTTAAAAGTGTCTTCTCCTTTACCCTGGCCTTGATTTTATAAGATTGAGTTATGACCTAACCCTAATCTCCAAAGTGATTGAGGGTTGAGATTACTTCTCACCTCACTTGATATCAACTACTATTATTTAATTCACTAATGATAATTAAAGTATTTCCTTAAATAAAACTCAAATCAATAATAAAATCACTTTACTTTAATAATTACTTTAATTAAAGTAAAGCCTCAAGGTAGAATACTTTGGACAACTACCACATGTTATACACTAAGCCTATGTGGAAGTACTTGTCTAATGCTACTGTTGTAACCTAGGTCTGCATCCCCTGGCTCTCCTCTCTTTTCCCTATGCCTTCATCAATTTTTCCACTTCTGGTTGGTTGAGTCATTTTCCCATTACTCATTTACTTGGTTCTTATTTGTTTATTTCTGGTTTGAGTCTTTGCGCGTTTATGTTCTGTTTTCTTGAAAGGATGGAATATATGTTGGATTTGGTTCGAATTACTTGTCATCATATTTTCCTTTGATCCAGCTGACCACAAGTCGACCAAGCCTTTTTATATACACATGGAATGCCCGTGGAAAAATGCATCCATTCAGAATGGTCATTTTCGGGCTAGGATTGCCGAAATGAACATGGAAATTTTCAACGGTAAAGATCCACCAAGAAAATCATATCAACGACTGTCATTCATTCGGGGGTGCAGAATCGCATGGAGTTTAACACCAAGAGTCATCAGAAGTCCCGAAGAGCTTAAGTTCTGAAGTCCCAAAGTAAATCTATACCATTCATCGATCAGGACATGCGGCAGCAGATCTTTCACTTCGGAGATTTTCCTCCGATATATTTTCATGCTTCACATTTGAAACTCTCGAAGCCCAGACTTCCAAAGAGAATCTGGACCATTAATCCATCATGACATGTCGTGATAGATCATTCACTTCAGATATTTTCCTCCGAGATATTTTTCATGTTTCACATTCAAAACACCCGAAGCTCGAAAGTCTGAAGTGAATCTAGACCATTGATCGCAAGTCAACAAGAATCGTCGATCCTTGCAGCAGGTAACCCCTCACCACTCTCGCTCCTCTAACCACCTAACACTTGTCCTCCATT
>ML803763.1:88064-120276 GCA_009831015.1 Picea engelmannii | reverse complement strand
TACCCCCTCCCCCTCCGAGTTCCTCCCGGGTTTTTTTTCAATACCTCCCCTCTCGCCTTTTGCCACCTGTTCTCCACTCACTTCCCAACCCATCTACTCCTCCTCTCCCTACGCGCCACCTTTATCCTTCACTACACTTCTCCAAATCAATATGCTTGATACCTCCATCGTATTCACACCTCCTCTCACTTTGACATATGTCTTCACATGTCATCTACCCTCACGTCCATTCATCTCGTCTCCTGATTGGATGCTCGCCTCCATGTCCCCCCTCATGCCCGATGGGTTGAAAACCATTCCAGCAAGCTATTTCACAGGTACATATGGCAATTTACGGGTCAATACAGAGTGTGCTTGGCTTCCAAAATATCAGGCATAGACAGAGAGTTAAGACTCAGTCACAGGTCGACGCAGATTAGTTCCAAAAAAACTTAGGCAAACTCTACTCATGCAGCTGGTTATCTCCATTGGCCTCCAACAGCTCACAGACATGCCATCGTTCAACATAGATCTCTGCTTTGTCACTCTGAGGCCTATTTTTGGCCACTCAGTTCCTCTAGCACATGCATCAGTTCTGTCACAAAGACAGTAGTATATTTATTTGATTAAGTCCAGCATTTTCCTAGATTAGATGCAAGAGTGGTCTTATGTGTGTGATAAGAACCACTCTTGTTGATTAATTCTAGTTTCTTAGTGAAGTTAATTATTTGATTTACGAACAATTCCCTAAATTTAGGTCACAATTCCCTAAATTTAGGTCTCATTCCCCTAAGGACGAGATCCTCTGCAACTCTTTTAAATAGTTAGTTTTTGGATATTGTAAAGGTCGTATTTTTTGAGGAAAGGATAGCAATACAGTAGACTAGTTGGACCTGTTTTATGCACGGATTAAAGATCTCTACCTTATGAACATACTCTTGATGGCAGTGTTTCATTCAAGTCTTCATGTGTTTTCATTCTTATTTTGAATACAGTTTTTGAAATGTACAACGTACATTTCATTTCCTTTCAGCTATTGCAGGACTTATTTTTACTGATATGCAACCTATCAAACAGCTAATGCTTTGGTGAAGATTTGTTTTCTACAACCTGTGGGAGTTATTGTGTTTTGATACATGTTTGATGTCTTGAAATGATATTTTAAGTATTGAACTTCTTGCAACAAATTATTCATTGAGTAGTTTGTTGTTTCTCTTTGTTTTCTATTATTTCACTGGTATGTCATTAGTGTGTCATCAGCCAAGGAGGGCCCTCATCCATATCGTTCTGCCAACCCAACATTGCCTTTGTATTGATAGAATAACCCTCTGACCAACCAACAAAAATTTAAAGAAGCAATCATTCTAGACGGGTAGGTGGCCTAGATTTTCCCTTTAGCAGTCAGGTGCAGACTTTAGGACCAACATCTTCTCATGTCGTTGTCGAGGAATGAAGTAACGAAATATCTTTCCCTGGGAGAACGAAAATTGATCAGCTCTGAACTTTGATCGTGAACAAATATCAAACATAGACAAACTACCATATTTCACCTGGCGACTTCATTGAGTAAAATTTAAAGAAGAAATATTGGCACCCAGAAAGGGATTCAACAGATGCAAATCTAAAAATAGCAAAGCCAAGAAGGTTGATTATAACCCTGAGAATAACACAGTAGGCTCTAAGCTAGAAATGAAACTAAGGAAATCCATTTTAGCTCAGAGATACACTTCCTCCCTCAAGGGAAAAGTTGCACACCAAGAGAATAGTTCAAACCATCATCACGAGCAGCTTGAATATGCTAGCCCTGGGAATAATATTTCCAAAGGGGCTCAAACATCTCCTACTCTTGATTCCACTTCAACATCAAGTCCTACATCCACTCCTATATCTCCCATAAATTTGTAGATTACTATTGTTCAATCCATGGTCATTAATAGGACGGATGTCATAATTGTTTCCAGTTATGCACCCTTAGTGCTACCTGTATTTTTACATGCACTCCCAACCACAGATTACATGAAATACCTGCCAAGATATAATGAGGAAGGTGAAATAATTGTTGAAGAACATCTATTAGCCTTTTACAGTTTTGTAGACAACTTTAACATTAATTATTCAAATGTGTGGTTGAGGTTGTTTGTACAGAGTTTGGATGGGGAGGTCAGAAAATGGTTCAAGATTCTTCCTCCAGCCTCCATTGTCGATATTGAGGCATTGGATGAATCCTTCATAAAGCAATGGGGAGATAGGAGATATTATCTCTATTACATCACTAAATTTGGGGCTCTAAAGAGAAAGAATGGTGAATCTATTTCAGACTTCGCTAAGAGATTCAATAAAATGTATGGTAGAATCCCAGACAAAATCAAACCAAATGAGGCCTATGCCAATATCACTTATGCTAATGCATTTGATGTAGAATTATCCCTCCTTCTGAGAGAGAGAAGGTCAACCACATTGTTGTCCATGCAGGAAGAAACCATTGAGGTTGAATCTAATATTTTGGCATTAGACAAATTGAAGACTAGATCTAATAAAGAGAAGAAAAAACAGAGAGAGGATGCCCCTGCCTCCTCTAACCCAGCTACATATGATCCCAAACTTGAGGATATGACCAAGACTTTGAAGCATCTGACTTCTGAGATAGCTAATATAAAATGGGAATCCAAACAGCCAAACAAAACTTTTCAAGGGGCTGGTAATAGAAATCAGAACCAATTCAAAAGGCCTAATGATGCTCCTCAAGTTATGCGGAGAGAAAGGAGAAATTTTGATGATCAAAGGGTGGTGCCCCCTTTCCAAAACAATTAGATTGAGGAGATAGATGCAGACAATGATGTTGTGGACGATATTGTTGTGCTTTTCAATGAGACAGATTATTATACCAATCATTTAACACAGCAAGAATATGAGGTAGCTCAATTTTCAAATCAATTTGATGATTAGATAGGGGAGGAGGGAGTTATTCAAGGTCAACCCAAGAAGAAATACGATTTGAGGACAAGAAATGGAGCTTCCAAAGCCACTACCTCTGATCAAAGAAAAAAAGCAGAAGCTCCTCCCAAGCCAAATCCAGGTATGCCATCTAAAACTCGATCATCTCCACTATCAAAACCTCTTGCCCCTTAAACAAAGGAAGTTGATAAGCCACCAACCTCCTTCATCCTGGAACATGAGCTGAGAAAAATCAAGATTCCTATCCCTTTGAAAGAATTGTTAAAAAATGAACCTTTCAATAAATCCATCATGAAACTTCTGCAACCAACTCCTTCTAGTGTATCTTCCGATGTCATTAGTCTACAAGATGAAAACCCAGCCATTATTGTGGGTCCACACATTGAGGATGGCTTTGATGCTTCTCCTCCTTTCTATATATCTTTGAATGTCCATGATAAGATCTTGCACAATTGTCTTATGGACTCAGGAGCCTCTCACAATGTCATGCCCAAAGTTGTTATAAAAGAACTAGGTCTGGAGATTACCAAGCCTTACCAAGACATGTATTCCTTTGATTCTAAGAAAGTAAAATGCCTGGGATTGATAAAGGATATGGTGGTTTCTCTAGAACAATTACCCATGAAGAGTGTAGTGATGGACATTGTGGTGGTCGACATCCCCCCAAAGTTTGGCATGCTCTTATCCATAAATTGGGCTAAGAAGGTTGGAGGATCATTGCAAATAGACCTCACATATGCCACCATTCCTTTTTTTGGTGGTGAGCACAGGCAGCTATACAAAGAGGTAAGGTTAGCCTACATAGTCAGTGATCATCAGAACCCAAGCAATCACCCCATTTATGTTGTTGAGGATGGGATGGGTTCATTTTTTTTCATTTAAATGATGATGAACCTGAAATATCAGTTAGCCAAGGCAGAGAGAAGTTGATGACTGGTCAACAAAACAAGGTGTGGAAGATGTATTTTGATGTCTCTTCATCAAGATAAGGATATGGTACAGGTATTCTCTTCATTTCCCCTTCAGAAGAAGTAATAACCCTCTCTTATAAGCTGGAGTTTGGGACTACTAACAATATAGCTAAATATGAAGCTATGGTATTGGGATTGAGGGCTGCCAAAGACATGGTCATTGATTGTCTATCAGTTTTTGGTGATTCTAAGTTGGTCATCAATCAAGTGAGGAATATATATCAAACTAAGCAACAGAGGCTCAATCAGTACAGAAATGAGGTATGGGATTTGATCGATAATTCCTTCCTAGCATTTAACATTTCTTTCATTCCTAGAGAACAGAATCAAAAGGTTGATTCTCTGGCCTTAGCTGCCATCACGTTCAGGCCTCCCATTGGCCCAAATATTAAATATCAGGTGGAAATCAAACATAGAACAGCCATACCGGACAACATAAAGCATTGGCAAGTCTTTAGTGATGATTTAGAGCTGCAGAAATTTCTACACACCATTGATGAATTCTCCAATATCTCAATAAATCAAGAAAGTCAAGAAGATGAAAATGAGAAATCAGAATATCAAAAATCCTCTCATCTACTGAAGACAGTGGTTGGTCATGATATTGTGGAGCTGAACACCAATCACATTCTGAGAGGACTAGTGCCATTGGAAAGATTGTTCAACAACAATGATGTTTACAAAGGAACTTCCATGAAGAATCAAGAAGAGGAGGTGACAGAGTGAAATATTGGGACCACTGAGAATCCCAAGATCATCAAGCAGTCCAAAGCATTAGCTGCAGAACAAAAATACAGGTATGTCAGTCTTATTAAAAAATGTGTTGATACTTTTGCATGGTCCTATGAAGATTTGAAGACATTTGATACTAACATCATCCAGCACAAGATCCCTCTAAAAACTGGCTCCAAGACATTCAGACAAAAGATTAGACAATTTAATCCCATGTTAATGTCTATAATTGAGAAAGAGCTAAAAAGGATGTTGGATGCCAAGATTATTGTACAATTGAGGTATTCAAACTGGGTGGCCAACTTAGTGCCTATAAGGAATAAAAATGGGGAGATATGCTTGTGTGTTGATTTCATAAATCTCAACAAGTGTTCTTTGAAGGACAATTACTCCCTCCCCAAGATGGATCATATTTCACAGAGGGTGGTATGTGCACACATGATTTCCTTGATGGATGGATACTCTGGTTATAACCAAATAGCAGTTTGTTAGGAGGACAAAGAAAAAACAGCGTTCACCACCCCATGGGGGACATTCATGTATGACAACATTCCCTTTGGGATCCTGAACGCAGGGGCCACTTTTCAGAGGGCCATGGACATAGCTTTTGTGGGGGAGAAAGACAAATTTATGGTCATATACCTAGATGACATTACCATTTTCTCCAAGACTGATGACGAACATTTGCAGCATTTGGAGCAGGTTTTCACGAAATGCAGGAAGTATGGGATATCTCTCAATCCTAGTAAGTCTCACTTTTCCATGCAAGAAGGGAAGCTCCTAGGCCACATCATATCAACCAGAGGCATAAAAATTGATCCAAAGAGGGTTTGTGCCATTCAAAAAATTGAGATTCCCAGGAGTAAAAAGGTTGTCCAGCCTTTTATTGGTAAGGCAAACTTCCTCAAACGTTTTGTGCCAAATTTTGTTGAAATTTTGAAGCCTATTACTAACATGTTGAAGAAATATGTTGTGATAATATGGTCCTCGAAGGAAAAATCATCTTTCCAAACAAACAAGCAAGCTTTATTTGAAGCACATGTATTGGCCAGCCCTGACTATACCAAAGATTTCTTCATCTTCTCCTTTGCCTCAGATGAAACAATTTTTGTTGTACTGCTGCAGAAAAACGAAGAAGGGCATGAACAGCCAATAGCCTTTTTTAGCAGAGCCCTCCAAGATGTTGAGCTCAAGTATGATATATTAGAGAAACAGGATTATGCACTGGTCAAAGAACTCAAGGCCTTTTATGTGCTACAGTCTAGCATAACGGCCTTTGTTCCTAGCAGCAGTGTCAAAGAGATTTTGGTCCAGCCAAACAACGAGGGGAAAAGAGGAAAATGGATTGTCAAGATGTTGGAGTATGACCTACACATAAGGCCCACCAAGCTGATCAAGGGGCAAGGACTGGCCAAATTGCTATCAAAATCAAACTATAAGGTGATAGAATTGCATCAAATCCTTACCCAATCAGATACACCCATCATACAGCATGGACAAGACAACTTACATGTATTTGAAAAATATTCCTCTTCACCTTGGTATAAAAACATCATCTATTTTCTACAACATTTTGAATGTCCACCAGATGTGAAGAAGACAAAGGCCAGGTCTCTCAAGTTGAAAGCCATCAAATTATGCATTTCAAACCAGAGCTTGTATTGGAGGGATCCTGCTGGCATTCTATTAAAATTCCTTGATGGAAATGAAGCTAAAAAAGTCACCGCAAAAATGCACAAAGGAGTGTGTGGAGGGCACCAGCAATGGAAGGCCATAGCGCTCAAGATCCTAAGGGTAGGATACTACTGGCCCACCCTTTTATCTAATGTGTTTTCCACTGTTAGAGCCTGCAATGAATGTCAAATGTTTTCAAGGGAACAGAAGTTACTATCATTTCCCCTGAAACCTATCAAAGCCAGTAGTTTGTTTCAGCAATGGGGGTTAGACTTCATAGGAGAAATAAATCCACCCTCTAATGGACAAAACAAGTGGATCCTCATTGCCACCGACTACTTCACCAAATGGATTGAGGTTGTGCCCACCAGGAATTCCACTGACAAGGTAATTATGAATTTCCTGGAAACTAATATTTTTTCTAGATTTGGTTGCCCCCGCAAGCTTGTAACAGAAAATGCCTAAGATTTCAAGTCCAAAGCCATTATTGACTTATGTGGTAGTCACAACATTTCCTTGACACATTCCACACCCTATTACCCTCAGGGAAATGGCCTGGCAGAATCATCAAACAAGAGTCTCATCAGGATCATCAAAAATTTGTTGACTGAAAGCAAGAAATCATGGGACTCTAAACTCAAATATTCCTTATGGGCTGACAGGATGAGCACTAAGAAGTCTCTAGAAACCTCAGCATTCCATCTTGTTTATGGCATAGACGTTGTTTTTCCTACTCATCTCGGTATACCAGTCCTGAAATTCTTGCAGGAGGATATTGAGGAGCCCAATGACATCCAACGGAGGATCTTCCAAATTATAGAAGTTCAGCAGAGAAGAGAAGAAATTTATCAGAGAACAGAAGCATACTAGAGAAAGATCAAATCATCCTTTGATAAGAAAACCAAGAAGGAGATTTTTCAGGAAGGTGACCTAGTTTTGAGGTGAGATGCCAGAAGGGACGACAAGTCCAAGCACGGTAAATTCGACAACCTCTAGTTTGGCCCTTTTAAGGTGATTGAAGTTCTGGACAACAACATGTTCATCCTGCACAATCTAGATGATATAGAGATCTTTGGAGGCCCAGTAAATGGGCGCTTCCTGAAACACTATTTTGTTTGAGGATGGGGGAAGGCCCCTCTTGTACCATAGACGCTTTCCTTTATTGTTGTTTTTGATTAGTTAGTTGTGTGTGAATAAAGACTCCATAGCCCAACAAGGCGTTGGGGTGTAGTTTCAAATTTTAATTCAATAAAATTCATGGTTGAGGGACAATAACAGATACATAGGGCTGACAGACATAAATGAGGGTAAGAGATGAAAGGTAAGAGTAGATATCTAATATCAAGGCATCGATCTACAATTCTTAGCACCTCACAGGGACAAGCTATCCCTAGTTGGGGCCCATGTTGTAACCTAAGTCTCCATCCCCTACCTCTCCTCTCTTTTCCCTATGCCTTCATCAATTTTTCCTCTTCTAGTTGGTTAAGTCATTTTCCCATTACTGAGTTACTTGGTTCTTATTCATTTCTTTCTGGTTTGAGTCTTTGCATGTTTTTGTTCTGTTTTCTTGAAATGATGGAATATGTGTTGGATTTGGTTTGAATTACTTGTCATCATATTTTCCATTGATCCAGCTCACCACAGGTCAACCAAGCCTTTTTATATACACAGGGAATGCCCATGGACAAACATAGCCATTCAGAATGGTCATTTTCGGGCCAGGATTGTTGAAATGAACAGGGAAATTTTCAATGGTAAAGATCCACCAAGCAAATCATATCAACGGTTGTCGTCCATTCGGGGGTGCAGAATCATGCGGAGTTTAACACCAAGAGTCATCATAAGTCCCGAAGAGCTTAAGTTCCTAAGTCTCGAAATAAATCTGGACCATTCATAGATTAGGACACACGGCAGTAGATCTTTCACTTCGGAGATTTTCCTCTAGGATATTTTTCATGCTTCACATTTGAAAATCCTGAAGCCTGGACTTCCGAAGAGAATCTAGATCGTTCATCCATCATGACACGTGGCGACAAATCATTCACTTCCTAGATTTTCCTCTAGGATATTTTTCATGTTTCACATTCAAAACACCCAAAGTCCGAAAGTCCAAAGTGAATCTGGACCATTGATCCCAAGTCAACGAGAATCATCGATCCTTGCAGCAAGTAACTCCTCACTACTCTCGCTCCTCTCACCACCCGACACTTGTCCTCCGTTAACCCCCACGCTGATCTCCATCGGTGGTGGCCCACCTCTCCAGATCAACAGTCCTTATCGCAGCTCAGACCCCCCTGACCATTATACCTTTAATGGTGGGGGGGAGGGGGGTTCGAGTAAGTAGTTTTTCCACCACGGGCCCTACCTAACGTGGCAGCTCCTCAGGAACTCAGACCCCCCCCCTCTCTAATCCGCTTACCGCCTACCCCCCCCTCCGAGTTCCTCCCGGGTTGTTTTTCAATACCGCCCCTCTCGCCTTTCGCCATCTTTTCTCCACTCACTTCCCAACCCATCTACTCCTCCTCTCCCTACGTGCCACATATATCCTTCACTACACGTCGCCAACTCCATACTCTCGATACCTCCATTGTATTCACACATCCTCTCACTTTGACATATGTCTTCACATGTCATCTACCCTCACGTCCATTCATCTCGTCTCCTGATTGGATGCTCGCCTTCGCATCCCCCCTCATGCGTGATGGGTCGACAACCATTCCAGCGTAGTTATTTCATAGGTACAGATGGCAACTGACGGGTCAATACAGAGTGCACTTGGCTTCCAAAATCTTAGGAATAGACAGAGATTTAAGTCTCAGTCACAGGTCGACACAGATTAGTTTCAGAAACACTTCGGCAAACTCTACTCATGCAATTGGTTATATCCAGTGAACTCCAACAGCTCGCAGACACTTCGTTGTTCAACATAGAGCTTTGCTCTATCACTCCAAGGCCTATTTTTGGCCACTCAATTCCTCCATCACATGCATCAGTTCTATCGCAGAGACAGTAGTAGTTTTATTTGATTAAGTCCAGCATTTTCCTAGATTAGATGCAAGAGTGGTCTTCTGTGTGTGATAAGAACCACTCTTAATGATTAAGTCTAGTGTCTTAGTGAAGTTAATTATTTGAGTTATGAATAGTTCCATAAATTTAGGTCTCAGTCCCCTAAGGACGAGAGCCTTTGCAACTCTTTTAAATAGTTAGTTTTTGGATATTGTAAAGGTCAGATTTTTTGAAGAAAGGATAGCAATACAACAGACTGGTTGGACCTGTTTTATGCATGGATTAAATCTCTCTACCTGGTGAAAATAGTCTTGATGACAGTGTTTCGTTCAATTCTTCATGTGTTTTCATTCTTATCTTGAATACAGTTTTTGAAATGTACAGCGTACATGTCATTTCCTTTCAGCTATTGTATGACTTATTTTTACTGATATGCAACCTGTCAAATAGCTAATGCTTTGGTGAAGATTTGTTTTATGCAACCTATGGGAGTTATTGTGTTTTGATACATGTTTGATGCCTTGAAATGATATTTTAAGTATCGAACTTCTTGCAGCAGATTATTCATTGAGTAGTTTGGTGTTTATCTCTGTTTTCTATTATTTTATTGGTCTGTCATTAGTGTGCCATCAGCCAAGGAGGGCCCTCATCCATATTGTTCTACCAACCCAATCTTGCCTTTGTCTTGATAGAATAACCCTCTGACCAACCAACAAAAAGTTAAAGAAGCAATCATTTTGAACTGATAGGTGGCCTAGCTTTTCCCTTTAGCAATCAGGTGCAGACTTTAGGACCAACAGCTACCATGCATCAATAGGTTCCAAACCCTAAATTTCCAAACTTGGACTTGCCACTAAAATGGCCCTGCAAGTTGATCCCTCCAATTTGTTTCCACTCTGAAATCATTGAGATATATGACAAATAATATAATGATCCAATCTAGATCAATCTATGAAAGCAACAATGCAATTCATAAAATACAAGCATCAATGTGAGTAATGTGTATCAAGGTGTTTTTAATTAATGAAGCACTAATGCTTATATCTATAATAAGTGCATAGGTGATCCTGGTTACAACAACATCATTATTACCTTTAATGATATTTTTAACACGGGTGTCATTGTTACCATTACTAGTGTTTTTATTGTTGATGTTCTTGTTTTTATTGCGATATAGTGGTGCACAAGAAGATATTTTGCATTGGTCCTTAGCAATATATATAGGTTCACTAGTTCTTTAGATGATACATGGACAGTGGTGTATTGTTCATATTGGTGCACCAATGGGAGGATCATCCTTGATCTTGGAGGAAAACAAGAACTTACTTTCATTTAAGAGCTAGTTGAGGCCACAAACAATCAAGCCAAGGCCTTAGCATTACTTCAAGGGATAATGTTTCTAAAGCATAAAGGAGTTTGATAATTATTAGTGATCAGGGATTCTTTGGTGATGATTCATCATATGCACTTTCAATCAAATGCTCAATATGCCTTGCTAAATTGACTAGTAACCAGAGCTCAAAGGCTGGAAAATAGTTTTTCACATTGTGAAGTCTATAACATATTTAGATATCACAATTCTTCAATTGCTAACCATGTGAATGAAGAGGTCAATTTTCCTTTGGAATTTCTTAGAATAAATGTGGGGGGGTCTTATTTTGCATCATCTACCATGAAATACGTGTCATTAATTAAATCAAGGTTAAGGCACATCAACTCAAAGGACAAGTGGCAATAAATTCCAAAGGAGAGTACTAGTATATTAAAGGGCCTTTACTCCTCTACTCTATCATACAATATGTAGGTGGTTATTGTTATTTTCTAAGCGAGGATAGGATTTTTGTCTTCATGTTGTATTAAGTCTTGATTGGATAAGAGAATGTTTTCAGCTCCATACATACCTTCCCTCCTTTTCTCCTAGAACCTAAGTCTTGGAGCCTTTTGGAGGCAATTTGATAGGTCTCATTTTTGCATTATGGACAGTGGGTTGGAGCTACAAGAGCCAAAACTATTTTCAATAAAGTGGCATAAGGTATTGGAAAGTGGGTGTATTCACTTTAGAGTTCTTGTATCAAATCTATTGAATTGGGATGAAAGTAACCAGTAAGAAATGTCAAACTCCCATGGCCATCCAGAATGTTGTGCCATTTATGAGAATTATGAATTGTGCAAAGGTATTTGAATGTGTGAGAGGAAAATTGAAGAGGCCAAAGTTTAATTTTCCTTTTATACTATAAATGGGAAGGATAGAGGAAATACTCGGAGAGGAGGAATGTGTTAGAAACCCTGGCAATGCAAAGGTAGATAATTGGCATTAATATTCATATAGAGTCATCCAAAAACCAACAAATGTAGTTTGAAATCAACATAGGAAATAATGCATAGAGGGTTGAAGAGAGAGTAGAAAAAATGGACATGTTGCAGGAAAGTATTTAAAATATGGAATCGAAGAAAGAGTTTGCTAATGAGGGTCATCTGTCAATGGTGCATCCTCCCCTCCATGTTGGCCCTTTTGGAGTGGAAAATTTGATGAAAAAAGAGGAAGATACAATGCAGTAGACATCAGCTCAAGCAAAGGAACAATCCTCAGTTATTCGGTCATCTATGGCCAATAATAATTTGCAATCCTAGGGTGGGCAGGACCTCTATTAGTATTTGAATTATGTAATTTTTTTGAAGTAGTTTTTTTTAGTTGGACAGTTTATACAATTTTACGCTTGATGAATAGATAGTGGTAGATATAGAACCTTTAATCTAGTGCCCACAGTTGAAAGTTGTGTTGAATTTTTGATAATATGGTTAGCATTTTTCTCTATGGACCTCTTAATACTTTGCCTTATCTTGATAGATGTTTCAGCCGCAACAATATTTTAATACAAAAGTATAGTTATTTCCATTGATACACACACACACACACACACACACACACACACACACACATATACATACATACATACATGTGTGTGTGTGTGTGTGTGTGTGTGCGCGCGCGCACTAGTATGTATGTGGCACACTAGTGTGCTAGCATGTACGTAGCACACCAACAAAAAAACTCCACTAAAACCCTTATATGACTTCATTCCATTGGTTTGAAATAGAAAAGAAGGCTTTTGAGAAGATGAAGACAATTATTTATTTATCCCTAGCTTTAAAAATCCCTACAATCATGACTTTTTTGTCTATACTTTCATATCTGAATATTTTATTGTAGTAGTGCTCACTCAAAAGGAAAAGAATAGAATGAAATTCCCAATATATTTCTTGAACATAGGTTTGCAAGGGACTAAGATAGATTACAAAGATGTTGAAAAATAAACGTATTCCCTAGTTAACGCAGTCAATAAATGTGTGCCCTACATTATCAAAAGTCATATTGGTTTTATTGCTTCACACCCTGCTATCAGGTCCCTCTTATTTCAAAGGGAATTGGGAGAAAAATGTGGGAGTTGGATGACAACCATCCAAGAATATGACCTCGATATCTATCCTACCAAAATTTTCTAAGGACAAGGTATTTTAAAAGTAGAGGAAAAGGCATAAGACAATATTAGTGAGGAAGGTGGGGAGAATAAGGTTACCATCTATTAAGATATCCAATTCATCCCAGCCACTACATGCTCATGGTACCATGAAATCAAGTTCTATAAAATAGTTCTAGCCCAAAATACTTAACCTTCAAAAATAAAAATAAAACATTAAGGCTTAAGTCCACATATACACTATGATTCGTGAAATTATATTTAAAAAAAACTGTCATGGGGTGTTGTTACACTATTTAGAAAAAACAGGTTATGCTATTTAGAAAAACCAGGCACAAAAAGTGTTTGGGTATATTTTCAAGAAGGGAAAGCGGGAGGTCACTACTCTAGGGACACTATGACCCATAAAAAAAATTCAATAATATATTAGTATCATACTTTGTTCAAACACTACCCCATGCATGTTAGGAAACATCACACTTACCATACATGTGTAGTTAAATAGAAAAAAAAAAAAAAAAATAGTATTTTTGCAAGTAGTAAATATCAAGAAATTGTTTGAACAATGGGGTTTTGATGTAGTCAAAGAATTGAAACCCAACTCATCCAATGGCCACAACCTTGTTCTAACAAACATTAATTATTGTACTCAATGGTCAAAATCCATACCTATCAAAATAGTTAATGAGGGAATAATGACCAAATTCATTGAACAACACATAGTCACTGGATTCATGGTACATGTTACCCCCTTTCACCTAGGGGTAACTAGAGGAGACCATGTCTCATGGCCCACAATAAATACAATGATCTGGGTGATGATGATGATGATGATAACTATTATCATAGGAAACATCCCATCGTCCCTGCAGATGCATATCTCCTCATCAACATAGCTCATCACACCCAATCAACATGGTTCACTGGAAGAGGGTGGTCTAGAAAATTATGAGGTACATTAGTCCTTGTTCCATACAAAGTGTCATAATTAATGCATTTTTCATGTCATTGAGGATCATAGGTTCAAGTGTAATAATGAATCATAAGCTCGGAATTTATGTTTTTTTCCGTGTTTCATCTTGGTGGCCATCATTAGTGTCCTACTCATGTGTTGTCACTCTTGGGGAATAGGGGTACTATTGGGAGACTTTGATAAGAGTAACATACCACTCCCCTCCATACTTAAAACTTTCCATCCTAGGACCTTCCATAGTTTAATAAACTTCTCCATGGTTGTTACATGTACACCAAAAAGGCCCATGCTTCATCCTCCTATGAGAAGAAGGGCTAGAATGTCGAGGTTGATGCAGTTGATATAAAAAATAAAGAAAGAAATTTGGGATAATGAATGGTCAAAATTAAAATCCAAAGGCTAACTTGAGCTCTACCCCCTCACTATGAGGTGATCGCCCCTAGTCCTAATGCATTGAATGCTTATCAAATAAAAGGACTTAATCCCGACAAGAAAAGGAAAGAATAAAATGCTTGAAACCTGAAAAGGGGACTTGCAATGCTTTAAATGAATATCAAAAGGCAAGAAAGGAGTTTGGACTACACAGATTCCAAGGAAAGGGTATATTAAGAAATAAGTGCTCCCTCTACAAAGGCACTCATGTAAATGGACCAAGTACGGTACCTTGCATGTTAATGACACCATCACCATGAAGTTATCCCAACACATTTTCATTTGCCATACTTACAATTAGAAAGGTTTCTTCAGAAATATCCTTCTACCTGGGTATTGGCACACCAAATAGGGTCTTTTGATGGTCCTCTCATACCTAAACTTGCCAAATTTCATAAAGTCTTGAGATAATGTGAAGTTTTAAGGGGATATCTAATGTGAATTGCATATGTGGCTTTTATATTAAGTGATGGCCTATTTTGTATGTTTCTAAGTGATCTTGAACCTTTTGATTGTTGGTATTACTTGATTCTATGGCTTTGTTGACTTGGATGTACTTGACATGGTTCTTTGGACGACATCCTCATGCTTTCACCTAGGACATTGTGCATTTTATACAGGACATGGCACATGTGATGCAGAGCATTGGGTCACATGATGAATTGACACATTCAGATGTATCCTCTCACACCTCCTAGACCCTAGATGATGGACAGATGAGCTATTATTTTATAGATATGGTCATATTGGTTGACATATGGGAAAGAACCCCACATCTTGGGAAGTGCACCCCTAATATTATTATACATTATATAGAGGATGTCGCATTGGGACATGATTAGGTACCATTTATAGAGATGATGCACCCTTTTTCCATTGTGGATGTTGGCCTCTTCACCTTGGAAATTGAGCACATTGATGATGATGTCATGCGCTAGGTGCTTTGATGATGATGGGGATTTATTTCCATTGGGGAAGCATTTGATGGTTTGGGTCCTTGATGTATGACATAACCTTTGATGAGGAGACATGGCTCCTGCCTTGCTTGCACCACTTGATGATGAGACAGGGCTTTTGGAGGCCTCCTACACCTTCTTGGAGCATGAAATCACCCACATGTGTGACCTTGGAGGACATATTTTATTGTATTATCATATTATTCTATTGATTGAGGCTACTTGAGGGGTCGGCCTACACCTATCTCACTTGTATCATAGATTACTTATGTTTAGAGAGGCTTTAGAGGGTTTTAGTGCTAGGGTTGCCTCATATAAAGAGGCTAGTGCTAATCCTAAGCCAAATCATAACTCATCACTTATGAATCATCATCACTAGTTTTCTCTCTTCTCTAATTCGGTATGGAGTACTTGTGTGCACTTTTGGAAGGATGATCTTTGTTGGATGCTTTCTCTTGTTTTGATGGATGAATTTTGAGCTAGGGTTTCCTCATGCATAGCGCTTGATCTAGTAAGTGTTATTCTTCACGTTTTAATGCTTTTTCATGGTATAATCCTTGTTCACAATATATTATGGTGGATGCTCTATTAGATGGTTAATTGTTGCATGTTACCGTGTATGCTAGGTTCAATTTTGCTAGAAACCCTAGGAGGGATTAAGATTTTTTATCCCCCTCCCTATTTTCATTCATCTTGATTTGTTTAAGCATTTAAGACCTAGTCTAGGGGTTAAGATTGTTTATCCCCCTAGGGTTTTTCTTTGTCTAGCTCAAGACCTAGGGTTTATGATGGTATAAACTCTAGGTTTTGACCTAGTTCATTTAAGATCTTGTTGCTAAACACTAGAGAAACAAAACTACACTTAGGGTTTATGATGGTATAACTCCAAGGGTTTGTTTGCTAGAAGGGTTGGCTTGGTTTTATGATGGTATAACTCCAATATTGTATCCTCAATCCCTTCTCTTGCCTTTATTAAGCTTCCAAGTGTTTTCTTTGACTCCATTTATCCAAACAAAGGAAAACGACACTAGTATAAGGCTCACAAGTGTTACAAAACCTCGATAAACTCTCTTTCTCCAAAAAAATGACTTGTTAATTATATGTCTTATTGCATTCTCATTCATATTATAACCTAGATATTTGTATATCAAGTCAGTCACTTGTTGCTATCATAATCATTAGTTACATCCATTAGGGCTTGGTTAAATTGTTGACAACTTACTTAATATCATGTTTAAAGAAGGTTGAAATCAGTGACACTTGGATTCTATTCTACTCTTTAAGGGTTATATTTTGAGAATTTATTTGTTGATTTCAAGAGCTTATTTCTTGTTGTTGTTATAAAATATACTTTCTTCATATAACATTGTCATTTGCTGCAATTTCATTATAGCAGTTTATTTTCACTTGATAGTTAAAGTTTTGAGGATCATTTTCTACATTTATTAGACTTGATAATTGTTTGGAAACATTGGAATACTTCACAGACACTCAATTGATCAATTGTAATGTCTAATTTTTTTATTTTCCCTTCACCCATCCTATCTCATGAAGTGACCAATACAAGGGGTCGTAGAAATTCCCTTGGCTTGCTATAGGATCCCTTGAGGTCACAAGGGAAACCTTCCTTGTGTTGGATCTATTTACATCACTAAAACAAGGGAAGTACTTGCCTAGGTGATAGTGGAAATTACTTCCAATTGTTACACAAGTTTAGCATCTTGTGAAGGCTTTGCACAAGTGCTATATTTTGTGATAATATTTTGGCATCATTTTCGAGAAGAATCGAGTTAATATTCCTAAGAGACTTACTTGGTAAGCATGTCTTTCAAGTCCTTCTCATCCAGGTTATGTGGCAACTCCATTGAGGGAAAATCCCCTTTATCTTATATTTATGATTCATTTCTAACAATATCATCTAGTGACTCCATTGAACCCAAGTATTGAAAGCACTAATCAAGAGCCTAATAGAAGATTCGTCAATCCATGTAAATATTATCGAAAAAATATTCCTCATAATTCTCCAATAATCAAGTCCTTGTTCAAAGGAAGACTTCCTTTATCCCCAATGGCTCAAGCTCAATGACCATGGGTTGTCAATGTCTTCTAGCCTTTGGATATGTCTGCAATCCCAGGATACCATCATGCTTTGCCTAAAAATTTTGAGAAGTGGGTGCCCAAATTATTTAGTAATAACGCCATTATTGCTAAAGAACATTTGGCCAAATTTTGGGGATCCCTTGAACGAAATTGTCCTCTTAATAATGACAACGAAGATATCGTTATGAGAATTTTTTCTGCGACTGTTCGGCTCCACTACTTCCATGTTTTTCGCTATAAAATACATTCATTGTTACACATTTTCTCACATTTCGTTGTTAATACACACAATAAACCCTAATTAAATGTCATCATTCATCATTATATCCAGTGTGGTTAATACATCATATTTTCTATGTTTTTAGTGGTTAAAAGATGATTATATCATGGTTTATTGACGACGGTTTGTGAAGTGTGATTCTTGTACTAGCATGATCAGTATTCTTGTACCATAATTGCAGTTCAACATTCTCGCACCAATACTGTCATTTCGGTTTTCGTCATTGTTTGGAATATTCATGCATTTCTAGTAAAAAATTGGGAACATGGGTTTTCTCCAAAGAGACGTCGGCATGCAGACACATGTGTTAGAATTCACCCATATGGCACATGTGGACCTCTGGCTCAGGGGCAATAATTCAGCCAAAATTAATAAAAGTTCTAGACAATCAATTTCGGCATCGATTTTCGTACAAATAAAGAAGAATATGAAGAATCTCAAACATGGGTTTTGTTTTGAACATGGAAAATTGAGTCCTTTGTGCGTCATTTTCCAAACAAAGGAATGGTTGAGGAGTTATTGTTGGTTCTTTAAATTGACATTTGCACAAAGTTCATGATATGTCCATATTTGATGGTGTGGCCTTGGGTTTAACGTCAAAACAAAACTCGTACGAGGATATTTGTTGGTTGCAATTGTCTCCTCATTTGTAAAGTTAATTTGTCCATTAAACAATGGAACGATAGACTCAAGGAATTCGTTGAGTTGTAAGTAAAATATATAAATGTAACTATTGTAAAGCGTGGAGGGGTGAATTGGAATAGTTAGTTTGAGCAAATTATTAGTGTTGAGCATTCATTTGTAAACATAGGTTGGAATTTATTTAATGAAGACTTAATTGCTGAAATTTTGAACATATCTTCTGACTGAGTTAACTTCTCCAGGTGCGTCATTCCAGTCGAGAAGGACCCCTCGATCCAGTAACGCCGGTAACGCCTTGGATTTTCATCTATCTAATAGTCTAGATTGCATTTTTATTTGATTTCAGTTTATATTTGCATTCAAATTAAGTTTGTGTAATTTCAATTTGTAGATTTAATTAAGAGATTTCCCCTCAGATCGAGAACACCCGCATTCATATTTTCTCTATGTTGATTCCATATTAATCGCCCTTCATTCTGCAATTTAATTTGCTCTTCTTCTATGATTGAGTATGTTATTTAATTCACTCTCGTTTCTTTACTTTCCACACTAATTTTCTGCCTAAAATCCCCCCAACCATCCCATGCAATTGTTGCCATTCATTATGCACCCACGCCTACTCTGTCATTACGCTCCAATTTGGCTCTGTGTTATCTTTTTTGCATCTCCACAATCTGATTTCTTATTATATCCATTTCACTCACCTCTTTCCAATGTTGTCTCTTCATTCAGTGGAACACTCGCTCCTCTCTTGTCTTCATTATTTGCGCTTAGTTTGCACATCCAACCATTCGAATTGTTCCCCTCACGCCCACAACTATTCACTTCAACGTTGTCTTTAACACCATCTCCATTCACTTACCTCTTACTCCTTTGACACTACAAGAGATGTATGTTTATGTCCATAGATTTTTAGGTTTTATTTGGTATTCTCGTGTTATATTGGTTTCATATATCTCGTGTCATATCGTTTTCTAATATGTGAATATTTTGATACAGTGTCATATGATTGTGTATTGAGTTCTTTTTTATTTAATTATTATATGTTGTGTTATACGTTGTGTTGATTTACAGGTTACATTATTGTGTTGTATATAAGTATTGTTGTTGTTTGTTAATTGTTCTTTAAGTGTTCTGATGTGTATTGTTATAATGTTTATTTATTGAGGACACATATTTGTTATAACATTTTTCTTAATTGTTTATTTGTTTTTATAACCCTTTGTTAATAGTCATAACTTTATGTTATATATTTATAATGTTTTGTTAATTGTTTGTTTAATAGTTTATTTGTGATATGTTTGTTAATATTGTTTACATATTTTTAATAATATTGTTTAGTTTGTTTCATATTATGTTATATTGTTTGTCAGGTTGTAATTATGTGTTGTTTTATTTTTTTAAGTATTGTAAAATATTGTTAAGTGTTATGCAGAAGGAGTATGCTTGTAGAATGATTTCAAAATTAATTTTGTACCCACACATTCATTCTTGCATATAAAACAAAATTAATCATGTGCCTACATATTGACTTCACTTTCATTTCCGGGTGTATTTTTCGAGGACATTTCATTTGCATAGTTTAAATTCAGATTATGTTTCCTATTTGTTCGATTTTCCCTTTAGCTATTTTGCTTTAATTTGGTTTTTCCATAGTTTAAATTTCCTTTTATTTCTGCACTTTGATTTTACTTCTACTTCTACTTTCATTCATTTTGAAGTGTGTTTGTCGGAATTAGTTGTTAGCATAGGTTAGAATAGGATCCAATTCTGCATTTACTATGCTTGCATCTCTAAGTTTACGAACTCTCGGTCAATAATTTAATGTTCATAAATTAATGCATATATTTTACCCAACATTTTTGGTGTCATTGTCGGGGAGGTGCTAAAGGGATTAAAGTCTAGGTAGGTAGGTTACCTTTAAATTAGATAGCCTGGTGGACGACAAGACAGTAAGACGAGAGGTAAGAACCTGTGCATCCACTTTCGTGGGTCTCTACGTAAACCCAGGTTTGTTCATTTTGCAAGTGTATTTCTCTTTCGCAAGGTGTGTTTAATTTTCTGCAAAGTGTGTTTACTTTCCTTCAAGTGTGTTTCTTTTCATGCAAGTGTGGTGTGATTTTCAAATTATTCAATCAGTTTCTATTATTTCTTATGGTTTTCTTAAAATTGTTTCGAGTGTTAGTTAGTTTTCATTTCATTTTTCATCGAAAATATTAAAAATCGAAAATATTTTAGGTATTGTAAGAACCCCATGTGTTAATCCATGTGTGAGACAAGACCCATCAACCAACAACATGGATTCAAAGATGATAATGAGTTTGGAAGAACTCTCTCAAATCCTAGCAGCAGTTGGGATCTCTTCTTCTCAGGAAGACCACATCTTGACAATAGTCAGGAACCTATCTACTTCTCCAAAATACATAGAAGAACCAAAGTTCCATAAGCCACATCCACGAGAATATCTAGAAGCCTTATGTAATCACCATTTCTGACCTATAGAAGAGACTAAAGAATCATGGACCACATCCGATGGAGAGACACCATTAGAATATGAGATGGAGGAGTTCCTAATATGCCTTTCTGAAGATCCTTTATGCAATAACAAGACCACTCATTCGAAAAAAGATGATCTACATGGAATGATAGAGGGAGACATGAAGAGTGTTCTAAATGAGGAAGTGAACCAAAAACATCATGACTTTATCGAACATTGGTTCCAGACAATGACCAGATTGAACCACCACTCTCTTCTTCGACAACTCTTCACATCCTATCATTCAAATCAGTCGGTTCCTCATGTTCAGGTACTTATTAAAGTATATTGTTCAAACCTGGATGTGAGTATATTCATAATCATGTTACGCACGTGGCTTCATTTGAAATATTCATATGCTTGAAAATGGGTCTTTTCTTAGGTAAGGTAGGATAATAAATGAATAAATGTTGCATATAGTTGTTAGTTTGGTGTAGCATCGTTTGTATGTCTTTTGAAATAATTGGAACTATCAGATTGAGAAACTAATTGTAAGGGATTCTATTGCCCCAAAAAAATTTAATATGTTTTTCAACTGATAGTCAGATCTTTTTCCAAGTTTTCTAAATAAATTAGTCTATGATGAGTTGTTGGAGTTTTGCAGGTATCCTCTTTTCAGCTGGATTGGGATAACATCTTCATGACTAATTCAGGGAAGTAATTTCATTTCTTTTGGTTCTTTTGTTTCGTCAAAACTATCTTCTATTTTGATATTTTATTACCTAAGACTGTTTTGGGACAACTGAATTTCATTTCCTATTACCCCCCCTAAACTTTGTTTGTTTGAAAATTGTTCTCTAACTTTTATTAGTTTTCCCTACTATTTTTCTGAATTGTTTTCCTTGAAGAAATTTACAGTTTAGGTAATTATTAATAATGAAAAACTAAAAAGAAAAGAGTTCATTATCAAACCAAAGACTTCTTGACATAACCAATCATTTTCAGTTCTTTTAGATATTTTTTTCCCTTCTTTATACAAAATTTCATATCATTTATTATAGCCATGTCTTTGATTATACTATGGGATTACATAAAGTTAAAATTCCATATTATGAGGCCCAAAGACAACTAGTACAACCTAATCTAATATCAAAGTTGGTCAGTAGAGAATCCCTATTAAAGAGTATCGGGAGAGTGCATGAAGTTTCTACCCATGGGAACACTACTATAATCCTATGTGAAGAAGATGACCTTAGGGACTAGAGGTACTTTAGGTTATTCTTTAATGTCCTCATCCACCACACATTAAGTAAATTTAACCATGATATGTCTTTGGATTGATCTAAATACATAAGTCTATTTTTCATGCGAACAATATTTTATGGGAAATTTGTAGAATATATTCCAACCTAATACCATCCCATCCTGTAAAAAGGTTTTCAGAGTTGCTCCTCCATTCACCCATCCAAAATCAACCTATGAAATTTTATCTTAAGGGTGAAGTTTGGGACAAGAGCCTATGATGGAAAATGGGTGTAAGAGGATAACCCGTCGGGATATTGAACAATTTTGTTGGCAGCGGGTACCAACATGTGGTATGACTAGGCAAACCCATCAGGGTACTAAACAGGATCGTGGGAAATGGGGCATTCTTCCTAGGGGGGAGATATTTCTTAGATGTCAAAATTACCCCATTGGAGTACTGAACAGACTTGATGGCAATGGGTTCTGATTTTGATATGCCTAATCTATATTTGTCTATATGAACGATATACTTGTGTAAATCATTAAGAAGAAGCATGCATAGTTGAACTAAAGGTCAAATAAAATCCCTCTATTTTTCATTTGAGAATAAGCCTAAGTTGACCTTAAGACCCTATCATCCAATTCATACTATATCTAAGATGTATTATCTTAAGAGTGAGACCATAATCTTAGAAGCTTAATATACTCAAATGTGAAATTTATCTTTATTACTTGAATGACTGTAAATCTTTTCAGAGTAAAATAGGTTGATTGGTTTCCTATGGGGTTTTCATTTGTTGAGACTGCTAATACTCTTTGATTTTCCTTCCTAAAGGAGAAGAACAAAATCCCTACTCTAATTTATACAGGGCTCTCTGAATATAAGTGTTGCTAATCTTTTGATGAATTTTGTTTAATCAAGGAAATAGAAATATTTGTTATAGAACGGAAAAGTTTATTATACATTTTTTGTGGGTTATGCTTGAATTATCTCGGTTAGTCATAGAGGGGTGATATTCGAAAATTTTCAAAATGTGACATTAGATTTACTTCATGTTATGATCAGTTTATTATATGATCTTATGATTTTCTCTCTATGTGGTCAGGCTTAGCACTCATGGACTTTGTGCCAACGATTCATCAGCAGCTCTCAGATTTTTGTTCTTAGTAACTCTCTGATTGCTACCAACAAAATTTGGAAGCAGTTTTTTTTCTTGTAGCCGCATGCCACTCAGTCTTAAGTGGTTTGCATGAGGACATGCAAACTCTTGGGTTTGGGGGAGATATTCAGATATTCATAGCCTCTCTTCAGCATCTCCAACATCTTTAGTTCATTTTAGCCAATTGTTTTTGCAGGATTCAACATATCAGCATCCGCTCTCTTCAGCTCTCATCATATTTTGTGCAGCTCTCATCGGCTTTGTTCTCTTCAGTAGTTCTCATCTTTGTTCTGCCTCATCTGCAGCTTTCTGATCCGGATTTAGGAGCGGAATGAACTGATTAAAAGACTGAATACAACAAACACAGATTTATGGAGAATAACACAAAAATCCAGTGAACAATATCTTCTATTAAATAATGAAATAGGTTGAAACTGTAAAACTACAGAACTGAAACTTGCTCGAATGGTGGTAGTTATCTCTGAGAAGAGATGTGGCTTCTACGTGCATCCGTCTGAGTAGAATGGATTACAATGAGGTTCCATAGGCCTTTTTCATATTACTCGTGAATGCCAAAACCCTATACATCCAAAAACCTAACCCTAGAAGGTGAAACACCAAAAGTTATGTGGGCCCTATATGTAAGTTGGTGTAAATTGGTACCTCAACTTCCTAGGTTCGTAACTTTTGCATACGACCTCTGTTTTAGGTGTGTGATAGCCTGTTGAAAAGGTATTTCAGAGAACTAAACATTCCATCGTCAAACTATAACTTCGTCTACAGTTTGACTATGGCGAACCAAAAAAATAACGTTTAGGACCCCAGAAGTATAGCAAGATGTGCTGACATGAAAACATACAAAATAAGCCAGTTGGATTAGGAAAGAGGCCACTCGTATCCACCTAGAGGATGTGTGGAGCTTCATATAGCTACAGAAGTGTATAGCCCACAATTACAAAGCAGTACAGAAGAACATGTTGAACAAAAATGGACACGAGGAGCCAATTGGAATAGGTAGGTGGAAACCAATATCCATCTGGATCAATCCTCCCCCCTTAGGAAGCAATGGTCTCCATTGCGTTGAGTTCCCCCATCAGGTGAGGAAACTTCTGATGTATTTGGACCCGGGTGAGCCACTTGACTTGGTGTAGGAGTTTCCCTGCCTTGACAACCCGATAAAGATGGATTTGTTGCTAGCGAGTGCCCTTGACCTATGTGTCCACAATCTAATCAGTGGATGCTTGTTCTATGAAGTAAGGGTTGAGCTATGTTGGTGTCAGTTGTTTTGTGATCTCACAAGTGTCCAATAATGGTGGAAAATATGGTCGAAGGAGGTCCACATTGAATACTGGATGCAGACCAAGGAAGGGTGGAGTGTTGAGCTCAAAAGAATTGCTACCCACAGCCTTGGTGATAGTGTAAGGCCCATAACGAAGTGGGAAAATCTTTTGATGGGGCCCGGTGAGATGCTCCTTCTGCAGATGTAACCAGAATTTTTCACCAACCTAAAACTGGTGTGGTACCATGTGTTGATCATGGCGTTCCTTGTACTTAGCATTGGATTTCTGCAAAATCTCTTGGACCTGTTGGCGGATGTGTTGAATTCGTTCAATGAATCTGGTGGATTTTTCGATCATAGACTGATCAGGGGAACATTTCGTCTGTGCGGTGGAAAGAGGGAGTGCAACATCAATGAGTCCCAAGGGTTGGAATCCCAAACCCACCTAAAATGGGCTATGGTCGGTGGAACTATGGAGAGACCTGTTGTAACTGTGTTGGACATAGGGAAGACTCTTGTCGTCCCATGTACATGGATGCTTAGAATTGTACATGCGCAGGATGTGCACAGTCATTCGATTGACGAAATCAGTTTGGACATCGGTTTGGGGGTGGAAAGCAGTGCATGTTTTGAGCTTGGTGTCCAACAAAGACAAAATAATCGACCAAAAGGTGTTGAGGTAACTGTTGTCTCGGTTGGAGATGATGGTCTGTGGTATCCCAAAGTGGACCCACACTTTCTTGAAGAAGAGCTTGGCAGTCTCTTCTATTGTGACAGTCTTCTTACAGGCTGTGAGGATGGCCATCTTTGAAAAATGATCAACGACCACAAACATGCAGTCATTTCCTTGCTTGGTGGATGGAAATCCATACATATAATCCATTGAGATGGATTCCAAAGGTTTCTCGGGAATAGGAAGAGGGGTATATAAGCCTTGATTCTTGATGGATGGCTTGGAAATGGCACAGGAAGTGTAAGATCTGATATACTTGTTGACATCATGTCGAAGTTTTGGCCAATAAAAATTTTTCTGAAGAATAGCCACGGCTTTCTCTACACCAAAATGTCCTGCCACCCGATTGTAGTGGGCCTCCCAAATCAGCTTTGCATGCTCGCTTGTAGGAACACAAAGGTGGCCCAGGTGGGATAAGAGTTCATCCTAAATCTGAAAATCAGTGACAGTTTCACCTGTACCCAAGAGCTAATATGTGGTGGCGAAGTCTGGATCTTGTTGACAAAGTTGGGGCCACTCAGAGGGTTCATGTCCAGGCACGGGAATAGAGCACAGTGGTGAGTGCAGCCATAGGGGGGCGACTGAGGCAATTAGCGACACGATTGGAGATACATGTCTTATACTTGATGTAGAGATGAAACTACTGCAGGTAGGTGGACTACTTCTTATGGCAGTCGTTCTGCAATTTCCCCTATTTCTGTATGAACTGCAGAGGCTTGTGATCAGTGTGTATGATCGTCTCTTTCCCAAAAATGTAATGTTTCTATTGACGACAGGATTGTACAATGGAATACATTTCCTTTTCATAGGTGGGGAATTTCCAGACAGTATCGGAGAGTGTCTCAATATGGTATGCCACCAGATGCCTGTGCTGAGTAAGAACTGCGTCCACGGCATAGTCAGATGCATTAGTCTCAATCTTGAATGGTTGTTGCAGATCAGGCAAGGAGAGTATCGGAGCTGAGCACAAGTTATGCTTTAGATCATTGAATGCTCGTTGTTTCTCCTTCCCCCACATGAACTTGGCCCTACCACCGCCCTTGGTCACCTGGTTGAGGGCCCATGTAATATGGGAGAATCCCAACATGAACCGTCAGTAGAAGTTGGCTAGCCCCAGAAAGCTCTGAAGCTCGGTCAGTGTGGTCGGGGCTGGCCAGTCATGGATGGCTTGGATCTTAGCTGGATCAGCATGTACCCCATGCTCATCAATAATGTAGCCCAATTATTGGACCTTGTTCATGCCAAAAGAGCATTTTTCCAAGTTCGTATACAGCTTGTGTTGTCGCAGAGTGCTCAAAACCTGTTGAATATGCCGCATGTGCTCTTCCCACGTTCTGCTGAAGATGAGGATGTCATCTAAATATAGCACCATAAAGGAGTTGGTGAAGGATCTCAATAGATCATACATCAACCTCATGAAAGTGGTTGGTGCATTTGTTAAGCCAAAGGGCATGACTAGCCATTCGTAGAGACCTTCCTTAGACTTGAAGGTTGTCTTCCATACATCAGTTGGTTCAACGGAAACCTGGTGGTAGCCAGACTTTAGGTAAATCTTGTTGAAGAAATTGGCCCCATTGAGTTGGTCAATAAGGTCATCAATCCTTGGAATGGGGTAGCAGTTCCTGACTGTGATTTTGTTTAAGGCTCTGTAATCAATGCATAGTCACCAAGTCTCGTCCTTCTTCTACACCAGTACAATCAGGCTTCCACAAGGGGAGGATTTGGGTCTGATGTGCCCCTTTTGAAGAAGTCCTCGGATATGATACTTGATTTCATCATTCTCCATCAGTGAGTGTCGATAGACTGGTCCATTAGGTAGAGGTGCAGCGGGGGTCAGATCAACTGGATGCTTGACTTGGCAATGTGTTGGTGCCCCTGTAGGTGAGGAGAAGATATCGTTGTATTCTTCCACAATCCCAGCCACTTGCTTCTGCTGTGAAGAGAGGTGTTGTGTAGAGGCCACGGATGTGGCGGCGACCTTCTGCTTACTATGAGCATAGATCACAAAGAAGACAAAATTCTCGTTCTGTGAAATCACCTTACTGCATTGCTTAGAAGAGATTAAAAAAATAGTAGTAGGCGACACTACCTTTGGGATCCTGTACAATTTTATACCCAAAGTAATAATAACACTATGGGGTCTAGACTCATACACAGCATGATGCTTCCACAAACATGGTTTTCCTAAAATAACATCACAAACTTCAAGGGGAGCAATATCACACAGTACCTCATCTTTGAAAGGCTTGATGTCGTAGGGCAGATGACACTATTGACTGACACGGAGATATCTTCCTTGGTGAAACCAGCCGATGGTGTAGGGTTGCGGGTGCGGTGTCATTGGCAGGTCCATTCGCTTGACGACCTCTACTGAAATCGGGTTCTTCTAACTACTCCTATCGACAATTAAATGCATCGGAGCCCCCTTGACCCACATCTGTGAGTGAAACAGGCATTCCCCTTCCTTTGGTTCTTTTGGTTCGCTCGGCCAGACTTTGGTGGTAGCGACAGTGGAATCGGGTTCAGCATCGATGATCCACTTCCCTCCTTCATGATTTGACTCAGAATCTGAATCGGTCTCTGACTCGGAATCCTTCAACTCGGCCACGAGGGACTGCTTGGAGTGGCATTCTTTGGTGTTGTGCCAAGGACTTTTATGGTACTCACACCATTTTCCTGTGTACTTCTTCGTCTTCTCATTTCCCTTCTTGTGTTGCAGCTTGGACTAGTTGTCCTGAGGGAGGCCATCTCAACTTGGTCCCTTGTTGTGTGGGTTGGGGCTACCTTTTCCATGCTTCAACTATGAGGGGTTTGCAGATCCAAACTCTCGTTGTTTTTGCTTAAATTTATGCTCGATCTTGACAGCGTATCTATAAGTCGTGCCCAAAGAGGTGATGTCCAGGAACTCCAATTTTGTCTGAATGTATCTATGAAAATAGTCACGGTATTTGAGCACCAGATGATGCTCAGAGTCTTTGATACCCAATTTGGTGTGTAGGGTATGGAAAATATTGGTGAAATTTGATACTGTCTAGTCCATTTCTTGACGTAGGGTGGTCCATCTGGTGTATTGGTCCTCGTAGCTTCCAACAGGGTAGTATTGTTCTTTAATGGTGTCCCGGAAGGAATCCCATGTAGGGGCCACCACAAATATTGCAAATTCCTCCACGACCCTTTGCTCAGAGTAAGTATCCCACCAGTATTTAACATGGGGAACGACCTTGAAGAGTTCAAAAGTGATCTTTTCCCTATCGAAAAAATTGTGGACCAAAAAATACCCTTCGAGAAGATTCAACCATTTATCTACAGCATATGCATCTATCAGTCCTTCAAATAAAGGAATATCAAAATTTACATGTACCATGAAGGGGGTTGCATGGCCGCTTGATGAATATGCTTCTCCTGTGGGCAGTCGTCGAAGGATCTGTGCGAAGTTGTCCATCATTTCGTTCCTTTGTCACGCGAGGGCTTCATCGAGAAACATTTTAATAGGATATACTACTCCATCATCTTTCTTTTCATCCCCCATGGGTTGTTTTCGGGCTCGGCGTGACCGATCTGGTAATGGCTCGATTGGTTCAAGTCCCAACTTCTTGTACCCAGATCTTGTCGGGGACATGCACGAAGAAAAATAAATGAAGAGAAACCTGCCCGGATACCACTCATCTGGATTTAGGAGTGCAACAAACTAATTAACAGACTAAATACAATAAACACATAGATATGGAGAATAACACAAAAATCCATTGAACGATATCTTCTATTAAATAATGAAATAGGTTGAAGCTGTAAAACTACAGAACTGAAACTTGCTCGAATGGTGGTAGCTATCTCTGAGAAGAGATGTGGTTGCTACGTGTATATGTCTGAGAAGAATGGATTATAATGAGGCTCCATAGGCCTTTTTAATATTACACATGAATGCCAAAACCCTAGACATCCAAAAACCTAACCCTAGAAGGTGAAACGCCAAAAGTTATGTGGGCCCTATATGTAAGTTGGTGTAATTTGGTACCTCAACTTCCTAGGGCCATAACTTTTGCATACGACCTTTTTTTTAGGTGCATGATAGCCCGTTGGAAAGGTCTTTCAGAGAACTACACATTCCACCGTGAAAGTCTAACTTTGTTTATAGTTTGACTGTGGAGAGCCAAAAAAACAACGTTTAGGGCCCCAAAACAACCCTAGAAGTACAGCAAGATGTGCTAACATGAAATAATACAAAATAAGCCAGTTGGATTAGGCAAGAGGCCACCCATATCCACCTGGAGGATGTGTGGGGCTTTAGACAGCGGCAGAAGTGTAGAACCGACAATTACAAAGCAGTACAGAAGAACGTGCTGAACGAAAACAGAGATGAGGAGCCAGTTGGAATAGGTGGGTGGCCACCAATATTCACCTATATTACTTTCAATGGTCCACATCGTGGTTCCACATATCTTTCATCCTATTCTTCATAGTTTCCACTTCAGCGTGCATTAGAATTCAAAGCAAAGGTAACTTGAGATAAAACATGTATAAATCTCTTTAATTTACTAAAAATTTGGAAAACATGATGCATAACCACTATTACCTACTCCACACTCCACTATAAATTATTACCACTTAGAAAGTCCCATCACAACCAATCAGTAAGCCTTTCATTTTCACTCTACTAGTCATAATGAAAATTATACTCTGATCATAAGATGAAGCAATGAAAAGGAAATATGTGGTATACAAATGCAAACATAAAGCAACATCTTTAGTGTCCTCTCTTTGTACATCATAAAGAATTCCTAGTTCATATGAATGTTTTGAATAAGAGGATGAAGTCATTGTTGCCTACCCAAGAAAAGAACCACAATTAAATCTTGGTCTTAGAATGAATGTTTTGAATAAGAGGATGAAGTCATTGTTTCCTACCGAAGCAAAGAACCACAATTAAATCTTGGTCTTAGAATAAATATAAGATAAAGAGTATAAAGGTGTCCAACTTCATATGGCCACCATCCCCATCATTTCACATTCTCCACACTCATACCATTCACTATCACCCTGTGATAACCCATCCCTTACTTATCCTCCATTTTCATGATAATTTTCTTTCTCTGTTTTAAATCAATTTGTGACAGTATAATCAATTTTCAGAGTGTCGCTCCACAAGAACCAACACCTACACAAAGAAACAATGTCACATAAATTCATAAGCAAACTATCATGAGTTCACATTGTTTGCATGAGGACATGCAAATTCTTGCGTTTGGGGGTGTGTTGGGCTCCACTTTTTCCATGTTTTCCGTTATACAAATACATTCACTATTACACATTTTCTCACATTTTGTTGTTAATACACACCTAAACCCTAATTAAACAACATCATCTGTCATTATATCTAGTGTAGTTAATACATCATCTTTTCTATGTTTTTAGTGGTTAAAATATGATTATATCATGGTTTAGTGACGACGGTTTGTGAAGTGTGATTCTTGTACTAGCACAATCAGTATTCTTGTACCATAATTGTAGTTCAGCATCCACGCACCAACACTGTTATTTCGGTATCCGTCATTGTTTGGCATATCCACGCATTTCTAGTAAAAATCAGGAACGTGGGTTTTCTCCACAGAGACGTCTGCATGTAGAAAATGAGTCAAAATCCACCCATCTCACACATGTGGACCTCCATCTCAAGGGGAATAATTCAACCAAAATTAATAAAAGTTCTAAACAATCAATTTTGGCCTCGATTTTCGTGCAAATAAAGAAGAATATGAAGAATCTAGAACATGGGTTTTGTTTCGAGCATGGCAAATTGGGTCTATTGCAAGCCGTTTTCCAAACAAAGGAACGATTGAGGAATTATTGTTGGTTCTTTAAATTGACATTTGCACAAATTTCGTGATATGTCCATATTTGATGACGTGGCCTTGGGTTTAACATCAAAACAAAACCAGTACGAGGATATTTGTTGGTTGCAACTGTCTCCTCATTTGTAAAGTTAATTTGTCCATTGAACAATGGATCGATAAACCCTGAGGAATTCGTTGAGTTGGAAGTGCGATATATAAATGTAACTATTGTAAAGGGTGGAGGGGTGCATTGGAATAGTTAGTTTGAGATGATTATTAGTGATGAGCATTCATTTGTAAACAGAGGTAGGAATTTATTTAATGAAGACTTAATTGATGAAATTTTGAACATCTCTTAGAACTGAGTTAACTTCTCCAAGCGCGTCATTCCGGTCGGGAAGGGCCCCTCGATCCAATAACGCCCTGGCTTTTCATCTATCTAATAGTCTAGATTGCATTTTTATTTGATTTCATTTTATATTTTCCTTCAAATTCAGTTTGTGTAATTTCAATTTGCATATTTAATTAAGAGATTTCCCCTTAGATCGAGAACACCCGCATTCATCTTTTCTCTGTGTTGATTCCATCTTAATCGCCCTTCATTCTGCAATTTAATTCTCTCTTCTTCTACGATTGAGTCTGTTATTTAATTCACTCTTGTTGCTTTACTTTCCACATTAATTTTCTACCTAAAATCTCCCCAACCTTCCCATGCAATTGTTTCCATTCATTCTACACCCACGCATACTCTGTCATTACGCTCCAATTTAGCTCTGCATTATCTTTTCTGCAACTCCACAATCTAATTTCTTATTATATCTAGTTCACTCACCACTTTCCAACGTTGTATCTTCATTCAGTTGAACACTCGCTCCTCTCTTGTCTTCATTCTTTGCGCCCAGTTTGCGCCCAGTTTGCACATCCATCCATTCAGATTGTTCCCCTCATGCCCACAACTATTCACTTCAACATTGTCTTTAACACCATATCCATTCACTTGCCTCTTACTCCTTTGATGTTACAATAGATGTATGTTTTTGTCCATATATTTTTAGGTTTTATTTTGTATTCTCGTGTTATATTGGTTTCATATATCTCGTGTCATATTGTTTATCTAATATGTGAATCTTTTAATACATTGTCATATGATTACGTATTGAGTTCTTGTTTATTTAACTATTATATGTTGTGTTATACGTTGTGTTGATTTGCATGTTACATTATTGTGTTGTTTATAAGTCTTGTTGTTGTTTGTTAATTGTTGTTTAAGTGTTATGATGTGTATTGTTATAATGTTTATTTATTGAGG
>ML803763.1:74560-87964 GCA_009831015.1 Picea engelmannii | reverse complement strand
TTTTTACAATAAACAGGAATGCCAAAAACCCTAGACATCCAAAAACCTAACCCTAGGAGATGAAGCGCCAAAAGTCATGTGGGCCCCGTTTGGGTAAGTTAGTACATCAACTTCCCGGGGTCGTAACTTTTGCATACGATCTTAGTTTTAGGCGTATGATAGCTCGTTGGAAAGGTATCGTTGAGGAGATTCATTTTATTAGTACATCAACTTCTTGGGGTCGTAAATTTTTCATACGATCTCCGTTTTAGGCGTATGATAGCTCGTTGGAAAGGTATCGTTGAGGAGATTCATTTTGGGGGCCCAATCATGCCTTCGAATATCATTGAGAACCTCGATCTCAAAAAACCTTCATTTAGGCCCTCAAAATGGCCCCTAAAGTTAAAACCTGCTAAAAATAGTAAATTGCCAAAATTGCCAGAAAATTGTTTTGAGCCAGTCGAAAAATGTGGGTGGCCATCGATATCCACTTGGATCAATTTACCTTATGGAGATGCTCATTGGGAGAATGAATTTCCCAATCTTCATGAAGGTAATAGCAATGGTGAAGACTCTATGAACTTTCTTGATGTAATGGATCTTATCTACACCATTTCTTCCCAAGACTACTTTAACATGACCATAGAACTATTTAAACAAGCCAAGCAAGAGGTCGTTAGGCGAACAAGGATGGAAATGTTAAATTAAATGGATGAAGAATCAAGAGAAATGCTTAGGTGAAAGGAAATTTAAGTTTACACTGGAAATAATAATGCACCCGAGGCCCTTCTTAGCAATTCAAGACTCCCTCGATCTAGGTCTCCTTTAACACCAAGTCCCCCTCCTTAGCCAACCTTTCCTAAGAATAGTGGTACAGACCTAAAAATTGATTTGACTAATGTCTTAACTAAAATTAATGTACACATTCCCCTCACAGAGATAATTAAAATTCATTTTATAAGGGACAAGGTAAAGATATTTTTTAATGTTCAAGAAGAGTCTCGGGATCCTCCTATACTATTGCAAGTTAATCATTTTGAACCAACTAGAGAGAAATATGAACCTTTTTTTATTTCCTTAGCAGTGTATGGCTTATGGATTCATAATTGTATGCTTGACTCTGGGGAATATGCTAATGTGGTGACTTGGAAGGTCATGAAAAGTTAGAAATCACAAAGCCTTATGGGAATGTTTATGGAATGATTCAAAAATATTAAGGTGTATGGTTTGATTCAGGATCTTGAAGTTCACCTTGATAATTATCCTGAGGTTGTTATTGTGATGGATGTTTTAGTCATTAATGTTCCCAATGCTTGGGAAATGCTTTTATCTAGGAAATGGGATACAACTTTAGGTGGGAACCTACAGATGGACTTGACTTTTTCCACCATCCCAATTGGAAATGGGAATTATGCTACTTTGTACAATCAACCAAGAGCCAAAAACACATGTAGAGGACCCTAGTAATGATGATGCATGGAGTGATCATGAGTTTGACATCCCTGTGAAGTTGTACAAAGAAAACCATCAATAACCTTTGAATCCTCCTATTGATCCTTACCTTTTTCACGGCGTGGATGAGTTCCATTTTTCTCAAGAATATGACATTAGCGATGTGATAAGGTCTAAACGTAAGGACTACCAAGAGCAGCTAGATAAATACAAAGATAAATATTTGGTCTCTATTACAACTTTAAAACCAAGTAATGAAAATAAATTGCATTTGTTTGAGGATGATCAAAAGAATATTTCCTTAATAAGGTCTCACCCTCCTACTTTGGAACAAGGAAAAGACACTCAAGATGGTGAAGAAATTGTTGATTCCAAAATTACAGAGGAATATTTTCAACAAGGAAGACTGGTATCCATGTGGGACAAGAAGAAGGGTAAGCCTAATATGCCCAAGGAATTTAACTATTTATAGAAAGGCCCTTAGAAGATCGAGAAGAAGTCTGAGAATGGTTCCTTTTATTTATCCACTCCAAAGGGAAGGAGACTACCACTGTCCATTAGTGAGTCTCTTCTCAAACCTTATTATGATGAAGGAACCTGACTTCTTAGAGTAGGCTAAGATAAGCTAGAGTAGGTCATGTTGTGTTCTTTATTTATTGCATTGTTTTTTTTTTTTTTAATGTTATTCATTGATTTATTATGCATTCATTTTATCCTATCATATATATGTTATAAAATAATAATAAATGATATATTGATGAAAATGAATTTTTTTTATCTGGCATAATTGTATATTTTTCATAAACCAAGGTGGATAACATCCCTCTTCCGCTTTGTTACTAATGATTTTATGTTAGAATGTAGCAATACTTTTAGAGTGATGTAGATTCTAGGTCTCGAATTATCAGAGATGTTGAGGTTCTCATGCGCTCTATGGTGAGCACATGTCCCCATGTTGGAGCAAGATGTTACCCCCTCTCACCTAGGGGTAACTAGAGGAGATCATGTCCCATGACCCACAATGAAGACAATGATATCGATGATGATGGTGATTAGTATTCTCACGAGCAACAACATAATTCCCCTTCAGATGCCTCTCTCATCATCATCACAACTCATCACACCCAATCAACATGGTTCATTAGAAGAGGGTGGTCCAACACATTATGAGGTACATTATTCCTTATTTTATATAAAGTGTCATATTTAATGCATTTGGTATGTGAGTGAGTATCATGGGTTAAAGTTGGATAATGGATCATCAGCTTAGAAGTTATGTGTTTTTCCTTGTTTCACCTTAGTGTCCATCATTAGTGTCCTAGTCTCGTGTTGTCACTCTTGGGGAACAAGGTTACTATTGGGAGGCTTTGATAAGGGTAATGTATTGTTCCCCCCCCCCCCCATACTTAACACTTTCCATCCTGGGGCATTCTGCAGTGTAATAAACTTCAATATGGATCTTACATGTACACCAAAAAGAATTGTGGTTCATCCTCCTATGAGAAGAAGGGATAGAATATCAATGTTGATGTGGCTTCTATAAAAAATAAAGAAAGAATGTTATATAAGAAATAAATAAATGTGGGATAATGAATGGAAAACTTTAAAAACCAAAGGATAGCTTGATCTCTACCCCCTCGCTACGAGGCAACCACCCCTCGTCCTATTGCACTAAATGCATATCAAATAAAAGAACTTAATCCCAACAAGAAAAGAAAGAATAAAATGCTTGAAACCTTAAAAGGGCACCTACAATGAATAAAATGAATATCAAAAGGAAAGATAGAAGTTTGGAATAAAACACTTCTGAGGAAATGGTGTCTCAAGCAGCAAGAACTCCCTCTATAACGACACTCATGGAAATTGACCAAGTATGGTACCTTGCATGTTAATGACACCATCACCATGAAGTTATCCCAGCATGTTTTCATTCACCATACTAACACTTAGATAGGATTCTCGGGAAATATCCCTCTTCCTGGGTACTAGCACGCTTAATAGGGTCTTTTGATGGTCCTCCCATACCTAAACTTGCCAAATTGCATAATTTTTTGAGCTTATGTGAAGTTTGAAGGGGATATCTGATGTGAACTGCTCATGTGGCTTATGTATTAAGTGATGGCCTACTTTGTATATTTCTAAGGACTCTTGAAGATTGTAATTGTTGATCTTACTTGATTTTATGGCTTTGACTAACTTGGGTGTACTTGACATGGTTCATTGGAGGACATCATCATGTTTTGACCCAGGACATTGTGTATTTTATACAGGACATGGCATGTATGATGCAGAGAGTTTGGTCACATGATGACTTGGCACAATCAAACGTATCCTCTCACACCTATTTGACCCTAGACGATGGACATATGAGCTATTATTTTGTAGATATAGTCATATTGGATGACAGATGGAAAAGAATCCCACATCTTGGGCAGTGCACCCCTAAGCTTATTATACATTACATAGAGGAATTTTCACTAGGACATGATTGGACACCATTTAGAGAGATGATGCACCATTTCTCCACCATGGATGTTAGTCTCTTCACCTTAGACGTTGAGCACATTGATGATGGTGTCATGCACTAGGATGCTTTGATGATGATGGGGATTACTTTCCATTAGGGCACCATTTCATGGTTTGGGTTCTTGATGTATGACATAACCTTTGTTGAGGAGACATGACTTCTACCTTTCTTGCACCACTTGATGATGAGACGTGGTCTTTGGAGGCCTCCTACACCTTCTTGGAGCATGACATCACCCACATGTGTGACCTTGGAGGACATATTTTTGTGTATTAGCATGTTATTATATTATTTGAGGCTACTTGAGGGGTTGGCCTACACCTATCTCACTTGTATCATAGATTACTTGTGTTTAGAGGGGATTTAGAGGGTTTTAGCACTAAGGTTGCCTCATATAAAGAGGCTAGTGCTACTCCTAATCCAGATCATAATTCATCACTTGTGATTCACCATCACTAGTCTTCTCTCTTCTCTTATTCGTTATGGATTACTTGTGCACACTTTTCGAAGGATGATCTTTGTTGGATGCTTTCTCTTATTTTGATGGATGAATGTTGAGCTAGGGTTTCCTCGTGCATAACGCTTGATCTAGTAAGTGTTCTTCTTCAAGTTTTAATGCTTGTTCATGATATATATTATGGTGGATGCTCTATTAGATGGTTAATTATTGCATGTTACCTTGTATGTTAGGTTAAATTTTACTAGAAACCCTAGGAGGGATTAATATTGTTTATCCCCCTCCCTATTTTCATTCATCTTGATTTGTTGAAGCATTTAAGACCTATTATAGAGGTTAATATTGTTTATCCCCCTAGGGTTTGTCTTTGGATAGCTCAAGACCTATTCTAGAGGTTAATATTGTTTATCACCCTAGGGTTTGTCTTTGGCTAGCTCAACACCTAGGGTTTATGATGGTATAACCTCAGGGTTTGACCTAGTTCAATTAATATCTTGTTGTTAAACGCTAGACAAATAAAACAACACCTAGGGTTTATGATGGAATAACCCCTAGGGTTTGTTTCCTAGAAGGTTTGGTTTGGTTTGCCTTTAGAAAGCTTCCAAGTGTTTTCTTTGACTCCATTTTCCCAAAGAAAGGAAAACAACACTAGTATAAGGCTCACAAGTGTTACAAAACCTTGATAAACTCTCTTGCTCTCTAAAAGGACTTATTAATTAGATGCCTTATTGCATTCTCATGCACATTCTAGCCTAATGCTTTTCAAATCAAGTCATTTACTTGTTGTTGTAATAATCATTAGTTACATCCATTAGAGCTTGGTTAAATTGTTGATAATTTACTTAATCTGAGTATGCAGGTTTCCATAGTTCGCCATAATGCTAGAGAAACTTTTGGATCAAAGTTGTGTGTGGAGTTTTAAAAGTCCAATGTTTCGAGTGGACACTCCACCCATCATCAGGGAGATAAGAAGCTGATAAGTTTTAAAAGAGTGGCGAGGTTTATAATAAGGTAGAAAATTATCGAATTGAAAGTAGTCATTGACATTAGTTAATTAATAACGGTAATAAGGTTGTTAGGGTAGACTGAGAAAAATATTAAATATATAATAAAGTTTTAAATTAAGGGTTAGGTTTTGAGAGATGGTCAAATTAAAATATTCATTAAAGATTTAAAATATGGTTAAAAATATAAAATAAAATAAAAAGGAAAGAAATAGCTATTGAGGAAGGAAATACTTAAAGAGAGATTAAATAAATAAAAAGATGAAGTCGAAGTAGAAAAAAAGTATTAAAGAGAGAAAAAGTTTAAAGAGAGTTAATAATAAGATTAAAGGCATAAATTTGATAATGAAATGTGAAGTAAAAGGGGAATTAGGTTAAGAGAGCAATGAGAATGGTAATAAAATGATGAGAAAATGGAAGAATTTAAAAATTAGACTATTTGATAAAGAAAGGAATATTTAATAAGGATAAAAATAATGAATGATTAAAAATAATAATGGATTAGCATAAAGTAAAGGGAGGTTAATGATCAAGTAATTAAAGAGGGAGATAATGATAAAGGAGAGTTTATGAACATGAAAGCCCGGAGAAAATTAGGATAAGAGAGCGAAAAAAAAATGAAAAACTAATGAGAGAAGCAACAGAATTAGAGATTTGGAGATAAGGTGTCACGAGAGGAGCTATCAAGATGATGAGAGATGAGAACATTCAAGAAAGGGAGGGAGTTGTTTTTTTGGGTTTTCATAGTGAATTGGATGTGGGGGGGAGGCTATTAAGATGATTGAAGAAAGAGATCAAGTTGGAATTGCCAGGCTTAAAGAGCATATAGTTGACACCATCCACAACCGAATCTCAAAATATGCCATCGTCGAACACTCCGCTAAATCCAAGAACCTTATTTGCTTTGACCGAACTAAAATCTTAGCCTCATCCCCTCATTACTCTTCCCACTTAAAACATCCTAATAACTTTAACCGAGAAGATGGCTACAAACTTATCCATTCTTGGAAACCCACCATTTATCACCTCAACCATTAGTCCCCTTGTCTTGAAAATCATCCTCCTTCCCCCTCTATATATTTGAAAAAATAGATCATGAGATTCTTTTTGCTCCTCTCATGACACCTTATCTTCAAAACTCTAATTATTTTGCTTGTCTCGTTAGTTTGTAGAATTTTTTCGTTCTCTTATCCTAATTTTCTCCTGGCTTTCATGTTCATAAACTCTCCTTTATCATTATCTACCTCTTTAATTACCCTATCATTAACCTCCCTTTACTTTATGCTAATCCTTTATTTTTTAAAATTATTCATTATTTTTAGACTTATTGAATATTCCTTTCTTTATCGAATAGTCTACTTTTTTTAATTCTTTTGTTTTCTCATTATTTTATTATTATTCTACTCACTCTCTTAACCTAATTTCCCTTTTACTTCACATTCCATTATTAAATTTATCTCTTTAATTTTATTATTAACTCTCTTTAAACTTTTTCTCTCTTTAATCATTTTTTACTACTTTGACTTCATCTTTTTTTTAAGTATTTCCGTCCTTAATAATTATTTATTTCCTTTTTTATTTTATTTTATATTTTTAACCATATTTTTAATCTTTAATGAATATTTTAATTTGACTATCTCTCAAAACCTAACCCTAATCTAATACTTGATTATTCTAATTTAAGGCTTTATTATATGTTTAATATTTTTCTCGATCCACCCTAACAACTTTATTACCGTTATTAATTACTTAATACCAACGACTACTTTCAATCCGGTAATTTTCTGCCTTGTTTATAAACCTCGGCACTCTTTTACAACTTATAGCTTCTTATGTCCCTGATGATGGGTGGAGTGTCCACTAGAAATGTTGGACGTTTCAAAACTCCACTCACAGCTTTGATCCAGAAGTTACTCTAGCAACTTACTTAATATCATTGTTAAAGAAGGTTGAAATCATTATTTGACACTTGGATCTTATTCTACTCATTAAGGATTATATTTTGAGACTTTATTTGTTGATTTCAAGAGTTGATTTCTTACTGTTGTTACAAAATATAATTTTTTGATATAACATTGTCATTTGTTGCTATTTCATTGCAGCAGTTTATTTTCACTTGATAGTTAGTGTTTCGGGGATTATTTTTTGCATTGATTAGACTTGATAATTATTTGGAAACATTGGAATACTTTGTGTACACTCAATTGATCAACTATCTTATCTCATCTTTGTTTTGGCCCTTGACCTATCCTATCTCATCAAGTGACCAATATAGGGGGTCATAGACTTTCCCTTGGCCTTTTATAGGATACCTTGAGGTCACTGTTGAGATTGTAGCAAGGAAGGTCTTACATCATCATTGCAACGTCCTAGGATGATGGAAGACAGTGAAACTTAGGCTGAGTTAACTAATTAAATGTTTTCCTCGGTCTAACTTAGGAAAAGAACTGTTGATATGTTATAATATTCAGTTGACTTTATTGAGTACTTTTTCTAAAGTTCAAGTGAAAAAAAAAATTAAGTTGTGGCCTTTTAATCTTAACCATTGATCTCATCATGAGGGTGAGGGTTGATCTCATCCCTCAATCCTTTTGGATATTAGGGTTTCACTTGCTCAATGAAGAATAAGAGAACGACTTGGCTAAGAGGGCGCACAAGGAGAAGGAGAAATCGATCTATAGAGAGATTGATTGCAGATTTGAGTGTGAGGGTTTGCAGGGAGACACAGGAGGACTCATCAAGCAAATTAGCACACACATCTTCAGCATTGTAGAGGACTTTAATATCATATATGAGGGTCGTCGTACCAGGTGATGCAGCACCCACGTAGATAGTCGTACGATATTGCACAGAGGCTTACGCAGGGGTCTCATCAGTCACGTTTTGGTTCAGGGATTTGCAGAGAGGGGTCATACAATTGTTGGGGAGGAGTTTGGCTGAGAATTTTTCTTGGTATTTGGCAGGGTCGATTTGTATTGTAAGAGAACTCTATATTTCCTTGTTGAATAATAATAAAATCTCAGATATGCTATACCGGTTTTCCCATCTTGGGTTTTTCTGGGGACTATTGTCCAAAAATAAGTATGTACTTGTGATGTGATTGTTGTCTACTTTACTTTTAGTTCTTGGACACTTATTTTTTGTTGTGTATTTATTTTATTGTGAAGAAAACCCTAAATAATCAGTTAAAATTAAATTAATCGGTTTAAAGTGTACTGGGTTTTGAGAAAATTCACATGGTATCAGAGAAGGACTGTTAAAGAGGCAGTATTACAAGTGGGTTTTAAAGATCCAACAGAAATCAGAAGTTTCAAGCACATATCTAAGGTAATCATCATCTTCCCTTGTGCCTATGGTTTCTGCGCTAGGGTTTCAGTATAAAATTGAAGCAGAGGTAGGGTTTGAACATAACACTTTTAGAAAATGGCCATGAGTCTGACGATGGAATATAGGTTACAAGGGGCTCAGAATTACCCCACCTGGAAGGAAAGGATGGCAATGATATTGGAATTGAATGATGTGTCAAAGCATGTCACTGACAAGGCAGCAACTCCCATAGGTGCAGTTGAATTGGTTATCTGGAAGAAAGGTGAGGATAAGGCCAAGAGCTTGATTCTTGATGGGATAAAGGACCATGTGGTCCCACATATCTCAGGAAAATTTGAGGCAAAAGATATGTGGAAATCCCTAAGTGACCTCTACCAAAGCAAAAATGAAAACAGAGTGATGGCTCTACGAAAGCAAATGTGTGGAACCAAGATGGCCAAAGGTGAGGATGTAATACCTTATCTTACCAGGATAACACAAATTAGAGATGAACTTGCAACAGTGGGAGAAAAGACTGAAGATCCTTAGCTGGTGTGTATTGCACTAGATGGCTTTACTAAGTCGTGGGAAAATTTTTTCCGTGGTGTGGTAGCTCAAGAGAAGCTTTCTGATTGGTAACGGTTGTGGGATGATTTTGTGTAGGAAGAGATTAGAATTGGTCAAGAAGGACCATCATCTTCAACTCATGAAGAGGAGGAAGAAGTATTGGCCCTTGCAGGAAAAGAAAAGGGAAAGAATAAGAGGAAAGGTGGAAAGAAAAACATTAATTTCTCAAAAGTCGAGTGTTTCCAGTGTCACAAAATGGGTCACTTTGCATCACAGTGTCCAGAGAGAAAGAATAAGAAGCCAAAGATGGCAGCTTCAGCAGTAGTAGATGAGTTTTCCAAGTCATTTGAGGATGATTTCTACATCATGGCTTGTATGTCTAGTACAGTTGTTTCAAACATATGGTTTGTAGACAGTGTTGCATCTTGTCATATGACAGGGTGCAAAGAGTGGTTTACTAGGCTACAGGAGGGAGGCGTAAATCTAATCATTGAGTTAGGGGATGACAGGGGCTAAAAGGCGCAAGGAGTTGGCACAGTCTCATTTCATAGGGAGTTTGGGAAACCACTATGTTTCAGTGATGTGTTATATGTTCTAGGGTTGACCAAGAAATTCATCTCAGTCTCTACTCTTGAGGATAAGGGATATGAGGTCACTTTTTGTAAAGGAAAGGTGTTCATCAGACCAGGTGGGTCAAGTGAGAATATGGACAGGATGATTGGGGTTCGAGAAGAGAAGGTCTACAGGTTACAGGTTCAGCCAGGGAGAGTATTAGTGAGTTTCATGACAGATATAGGTGAGTTGTGGCACAAGAGGATGGCACTCATTCATTTTGGTGATTTGGGGCACCTAAGGGAGGCAGTCACTGGATTTCCTAAGATTAAGCTGAGAGACATGACCCTTGCAAGGGTTGTGAATTGGGAAAGTATGCCCAGAAACTCTTTCCATCTAGCGAGCACGAGTCCAAGGGAGTATTGGATCTGATACACTCTGATGTATGTGGGTTGATGAGTGTGGAGTCAATGTGTAGCTCTAGATACTTTGTCTTGTTTATTGATGACTACTCCAAGAAGACCTGGATTTACTTTCTAAAGACCAAGGATGAGTTAATTCGGAGGTTTTAGGAGTTTAGAGCTCTGGTGGAAAACTAGACTAGGAGAAAGATTCGGGTCTTAAGATCGGATAATGGGGGAGAGTACACATCCAAGGAGTTTTAGGATTATTGCACAGTAGCAGGGATTAAGAAGGAACTCACAGTTCCTTAAAATCCTCAACAGAATGGAGTGTCTCAGATAAAGAACAGGGTTGTGGTTGGAGCAGCATGAGCTATGATCCATGATCAGGGACTTCCATTATTCTTATGCGAAGAGGTGAGCAGTATTGTAGTATATTTGCAGAATAGGATTCTTGATCCAAAAAAGGATCTAGAGAAGGCTAAGAACAACTCAGAACGCTTAGAATGGCTACAGCAGAAAACAAAAGGGAAAAAAATTCAAAGTTCCCAAAACTCATTCAAAATGGCATGATCGTGAAGAGTGCGCCACAAGCTTTCTAGGGACACAAACGGCTCATCAAACAGAGTTACGGATCAAAAGTTATAAGCAGTCAAAGTTTAGGTCAAAATTGGTCAAAAGTCAAAAAGTCAAGGTGACACGTGGAACCACTACAAGGGTGACACATGGCACATCCGTACAGCTAATGTGGCACAGTTCTGAGTTGGCATGGGATGACATGGCAAGGTCGTATAGATTGGTGACAGACACGTGGGCGAATTAGGTGATGACACGTGTCATTTCGTGGACAAATGATATGGTGCAACATGGCCCAGTCATAGGCTACCACGTGGCACCCCTCCAGTGGTTGGTATGTGTAAAATTTTCATGACACCAGAGGAGTCGAACCCTTGACCTCCTCTGGACCAAAGGCCTCACATTCTGCACCAACCAATACACCAATACATCTTTCTTGTTTATATTATGGTCTGAATTATATTTAAGTTTGGATAATGTTTCACATGGAGGAGAAAAGGGCTAGGCCTTTGGCCCAGCCCTTGGTTACGTGTTAGCCCATATGACCACCACGTCCGCCAATGTAGGGGCTTATTTCAACTGCCACTATATTTAGCATATCCGCCAGTTTAAACCATCTGCCAACTACCCGCCAGATTTAGCGTGCACAAAGATTTTCGATTTAACTATATACCAAAAAAAGGGAGGTCCGTAGGATTCGACCATGGGACCTCCGCTAACTAATGGCCTAAAATAGCTCCACCTACCAGCGCGCCAAGCACCTTAGTTAATGCATAACCGCCAAACTTTTGTATAAAAAGAGGCATTCGACAGAGTTCGGGACACAAGACGGAACGGAGGAGAATCGAGCGCGCCCGTGCGGACTAGTATAGATTTTTGCACGCTTTTCGATATTTCTCAATCATTTATTACAAGAGCAGTGGCACATAAATCGAGGCAGAGGTGTCTCTTGGGCCTAAAAGTGTCAAACTCGGATCGAGGCATGGATACAATCATTTTTAGGTAAAATGACGCCACGAACGCAATGGTAGTGTTAGTTTTCTGATCTGAGCAAAGCTTTTGTAGCTTAACTCCAGAATGAAGTATACTTATGTATTTTGCCCAATTCTTTTGTGGAATTAATAAAAAGACCTACCCATTTAAGAATAGGACTCGGAGATGTATTCCACCAGGGATGAACTTCGTTGTCAAGTTCTTTGTGTTCATATTGCATGCTTATGTATCTTTCATTTTGAGCTTTTCCTTCTTTATGGTGTACTTTAGTTTATGCTCATTTTATACAGTTCTTTAATAAGTCACCCGACGAAAAGATCCTGGATCATGTTGGTATCAGAGCAGTCGTCTTTGACTTGAATTGTTGAGTATGAATGCTTACTAGGCCCAAGCATAAGCAGGGTGAAGGAACTTTTAAGACGTTCAATCCTGAAGTTGGTCGTGCATCCCGAAGGAAGAAGATGGCAGAAGAGGACAAGCGTGATGAATAGGAGAAAAAAATTCACATGATATTTTATCGCATGTCAGAAATGATCGAACGAATGTATGGAGATTACGAGAAGAGGATGAAGAAGAAAGGGAAGAAAAAGGAAGCACGTGCAGATGATGATGCTTCGGTAAATCAAGGGGTTGGAGGAGATCCTCCTAAGTGTCCATCTTTGCCTTCAAGTTCTAGTTATTCCTCCTCTAAGCATTCTCATCACTCTCAGCATTCTAACCATAAAGCCTCTTCTAAGAAACCATTATTAAAGCTTGATGTAAAGTTTGTTTTACCTATGTTTAATGGAGATGTTAATCCTGAAAAGCTAGATTGGATCCGACAGGTTGAAGTATATTGTCGTGTTCAGCATATTGATGAAGAGGAAGTTAAATTGCAACTGGCTTCTCTTCGATTGGGAGGCATTGCTCTTGTATGGTGGGAGAGCAAGCTACAAGACAGAAGTAAGTGTGGTAATCTTCTTTCCTCATGGTCAGAATTTAAATCAGAGATAAGGAAGCAGTTTTATCCATTAGGATACTTACATAAAGCAATGATGGAATGGAAAACTTTGAGGCAAGGTAAAGGTCAGACTGTACAAAGTTTCACAGAGGAATTTAGGAAGAAAACACTTGCACTAAACATTCCTTTAGATTCCTATGAAAATTTAATGAAGTATATTGGCGCAATTCGCAGTTATATTCATCATACTTTACTATTGTTTACCCCCACCAATCTTGACGAAGTTTGTGTGCAAGCCACTCACCTTGAAAACTGTTAATTTTTCAAAATCCCACCCAGTTTCAGTCTCGCTGATTTTTCAGTCAAATTTAAATGCTAAATTCAGTTTCAGCACTGTTTCATCATATGCTACAGCCTGGTGTTTCAGCATCTGCTCACAGCGGTGTTTCAGCATCAGCATATGCTACAGCCTGGTGTTTCAGCATCTGCTCAGCACTGTGTTTCAGCTACTCAGCCTGGTGTTCCAGCATATACTCAGCACTGGTGTTTCAGCTTATGCTACAGCTTGGTGTTTCAGCATAAGCTACAGCGGTGTTTCAGCATCTAAAAAACTTAACAGAAAATAAATTTCTGAACTGAAAATAAATTTC
>ML803763.1:38028-55750 GCA_009831015.1 Picea engelmannii | reverse complement strand
CTTTTCCCAAGAAGGTGTACTTGCTGAAATTTCCAAACTCACGTGAAAGATATGATTCCTTAATGGGGAGTTTACCTTTACTTATACTAGACTGAACCTGTCAACAAAAGTGTCTATTGGCACAACAAGGCCGACCTCACTAGCTCACAATATAATTAATATTAACCAAAATGATTATCTTTTACATTAATTATTAATCACATTAAGGTGGGGCCGACCTGTACCCTTTACATTACAATTAGGGTTACAGGCAGGTCTGACTCTTGAACAATATAGCAAGGGATCTTATACACCCACTAGTTCTCATCCAATAGGGGCACATCAATAGGGATGTCCATATCTCTAGCTCACTGCATTACAAAAACGAACCACTTCTTCACTAGTGCTCAGCCACTAGGATGACGTTCACATGTGCTCGTCCACAGGCACGTCCACTCAACATATCTTTTTTCCCGCTGCATTACATAGGAGAGCTATCTGGAGTTTCTCATCAACTCTTCTGCTCAGAGGAGGCTAATAAATCATCTTCATTTATGTTCTCATGATGATGCACCCATCACTTTTGGATTTCACACATTCACCTTGTGCTCAGCTACAGGCACATCCAACTCTGCAGATCTCCTCTCTCATTGCGTTACACAGGAGAATCATCTGGATTTCTTATAAAATCTTTGTAAGGAGGAGGCCATCCCTACGTTCCAGCTCTATCTTAGATAGGAACCACACACCCCTCTCATGGGCTCTCTCCCAGGTTTGTGTCTGGAGAATGTCTCACGTATCAACACTCCCTCTCAGCTAGGGAGGCATTTTCCACCAGGCCAAGTCTCTCACGGAAATACTCAAACTTTGTCTTTGCAAGTGGTTTAGTGAATATATCTACGATATTTTCATGAGTAGGAAGATATTGTACGTGTATTTTCTTCCTCTGCACCATGTCTCTAATGTAGTGATACTTTATTTCAATGTGTTTCCTTCTGTCATGAAGCACAGGGTTCTCAAAGAGATTTACACAGCTCTGGTTATCAAAATGAATAGTAGTAGGATCCATCTCATGATCGAACAATTCAGTCAGAAGTTTGTGTAGCCATACTGCTTTGCGGACTGCTACACTCAATGCAATGTACTCTGCCTCTACGGTGCTTAATGCCACAGAGATTTTTTTTCTACTACACCAGGAAACCATGGCAGAACCTAAAGTGAAGCAACAACCAGAGGTTCTTTTGTTGTCTACTATGCTTCCTTCCCAATCTGCATCGGCATATCCTTGTAGGCTCAAGTCCACACTGGAGGCATATCTCAGGCCATAACCAATTGTGCCTCATAAGTATCTCAATACATGTTTTGCAACTATCCGGTGTGTTTGTCTCAGTTGGCTCATAAACTGGCTAAGCACATTTACTGCATAGAAAATGCCAAGTCTGGTGTTAACCAGATACCTCAGTGATCCAATCAATTGTCGGTATAAGTATGGATCTACATCTCCTGAATCAATATCACTCATTTTCTTCAAATCCATTACCATTGGAGAGGGCATGGATTTGCATTCTGTCATGCAGAACTTTTTCAGTATCTCCATAGTATATTTTCCTTCACTCAAGAAAATCTCATTTGTTCTCTGCCATACTTCTATACCCAAGAAGTAGTGCATCAAGCCCAAATCCTTCATTTCAAATTTAGCAGTCAATGCTTGTTTGCATTCAACAATGATTCTCTCTTAACCGGTGAGGAAAAGGTCATCCACATATAAGACCAAAATCAAACAATCATTTCCATCAATGTGATAATATAATTTTGGATCAGCAACACTTTTGTTTAATCCAAAACTCATCAGAAATCCATCCATTTTCTCGTACCAAGCACGTGGTGCTTGCTTTAGACCATATTGGGATTTCTTCAACCTACATACATGATATCTTTCGTTGTGAACAATGAATCCTTCTGGCTGCTCAATATAAACTTATTCCTCAATTTCACCATTCAGAAAGGTTGTCTTTACATCCATCTGATGTAGCTTCCAACCCATGTAAGCAGCTAGTGCAATGATAGATCGGATGGAGGTGTATCGGGCTACTGGTGCAAAAGTTTCGTCATAGTCAACTCCCTCTATTTTTGAAAACCCTCTGGCCACAAATCTTGCTTTGTATTTTTTGATGCTTCCATCAACAGCATGCTTGATTTTATAAATCCATTTGGAAGTCACTACAAACTTTCCCTCTGGTCTTGGAACAACATCCCATACATCATTTTTTAATATAGATTGGTATTCTTCAGTCATGGCATCTTTCCATACTTGTTCACCTGAAGCTTCTCCATGACAATTTGGCTCTGAGTCAATAATGTGGGTCATGGCTGAAAGGTAGATTGAGAATCTCTTTGGTATTTTTCTCTCTCTGGTTGTTCCTTGTGGGGATTTATGCCCTTATGCTTCTTGTAGAGTTTGTTGGGCCCAAGCATGTCTTTTATGTCCAACTATAATATCTTTGGGTATGTTGCTTGGAGAACCTGAATCAGATGGAACAACTAGATCAACTGAAGCTATTGGATCATCTGGAATAATATATGTCTCCTCTGAATTGTTGAAGGGGGAGAAGGTATTGTCTCACTATCAATTTCCATCTGAGCTTCTCTAGATTTCTGGAAGGCTACTTCTTCTTCAAAACTAACATATCTGCTTACTTCAATTTGTCTCTGACCAGGAATGTAGATTCGATAAGATTTTGAGGATTCACTGTATCCAAAAAATGTGCCCTTCCTTCCTTAAGGTTCTAGCTTGGATCTATTTTATTTGGGTACATGAAGATATACTGGACATCCAAATATTCCAAAGTGTCCAATCTCAGGCTTCACTCTGGTGAAGTATTCTTCTGGAGTAATGTTCTTTAGGATATGATGAGAGATTCTGTTTTGAACATATATTGTTTTCATACATGCTTTTGCCCATAGAGTCATAGGTAGAATCTGATCACGTATCATTTCTTTTGTTGCCTCAATGATAGTTTTGTTTTTCCTTTCAGCGGCCCCATTTTGCTCAGGGTTGTAAGGAACTGTGAACTCCCTCTTGATTCCTTCGTCAATACAAAAACTACTGAATTTTTTTGAGGTGTATTCTCCTCCATTATCTGATCTTAATATTTTGATTTTTCTTCTAGTATGGTTCTCAATCTGAGCTTTGATTTCTTGAAATTTTGCAAGGACTCCATCCTTATTCTTTAGAAAGTAAATCCAAGTTTTCCTGGAATGATCATCTACGAAGAGTACATAGTATAAGTACCCATTTAGAGATACACCAGTCATTGGCCCACATACATCTGAATGTATCAAGTCCATGATTTCCTTGGATCTATTGTCACTGCTTGGGAAGGATCCTTTAACATTTTTTCCAAGGGCACAACCTTTGCAAACACCTTTATGTTGAATCTGTATTTCTGGTAGACCTGTTACCATTTTCCCTAGAGCTGGAAGAGCTCTATAATGAATGTGAGCAAGTCTTCTATGTCATAGCTCACTCAAGATGATAGTGTCATGTAATAAGGCTTGGACTGGTTTGATGGTTAATATGTACAAGTTGTTTTCTCGAACACCAATTACCTTGGCAGAACTTATATGAGAGTCTCTGTGCCATGCAATAACTCTTCCTTTTGAGAAGGTAATCTTATAGCCTTTGTCTTCCAAGGTAGAGATAGAGATAAGGTTCATCTTCATTCCGGGTACATATAGTACTTCTTCTAATTGAAGTTGCATGTATGAATCTAGTTGGAAGGTAGAAGTTTCAACTCCTCTTACATTATATATGGCATCATCTCCAAGAACAACATGTAGATGTGTCTCTTTCTCAACGAAATGTGTTAGGTGATTTCTAAGACCGACCATGTGCCTAGAGGCACCACTATCAATTAACCCAGTATTTTCATTGGTAGGGACCATACTTGAGAGTGTTGAGATGTTGATGTCTTTATTTCTTTGAGGTCTTGTCTTCCTAGAACTAAGTTTTCTTGAATCATCAAGCTTGCCTCCCATCATGATTTTGCTCATTTTGGATTCTTCACAAACCCTTGTCAACTAGGCTAGAAAACCTAACAGCTAGGCTAGGCTAGCACTTTTAGGGTTTGTTGGACTTATGACTGCCAACAATAAGCCTTAGAGAAATATGATAGCCTTGGTAAGCTGAAGAGATTCTTCAAAGAGTTGCAGAAACACAATTCTGAAATTTTCTGCAGAAATTAGCGAAACCCTAGAAACCCTAGGGCCAAAAAGTCAAAATGCTCGGAATTGCAAATTGTGACTTGTTGGAGGTGCGTTGAAGGATGTCATACACACTTGTTTCCTTTTTAGCCTCAACGTCTAAGTTTCAAGTGCTAGAAACCCTCAGAAGAGTAGGTCGTACGGATTTTTTGGGAACCCTACAAGGGTCGTATTGTTTCTGCAGAAGAGAGAGAGGTTAGCTGGAAAATGTTTGTGCAATGGGTTCTTCAAGACCTATGCTCTGATACCATGTTGATTTTTCAATAAGGAAGGTTAAGCATGAAGTTCATTCCAATTTTACAATTTCACTTAAACATAACCAATAATGTTGCAACAACCAAGATCACAAGAAGAAACACCATGCACAAGAACAAAAGAAGTATCATGGGAAACCCTTCTCAACAAGGGAAGAAAACCCAGCCAAAATCCTTTGCTATATTCTTCAAGAGAAATACCTTCACCACTAATAAAACCTAGCACACAAGAGGGTGCTCAAACCCTAGAAGACAAGCACCCAAGAGAGGTGTGCACTTTTCCCAAGAAGGTGTACTTGCTGAAATTTCCAAACTCGCATGAAAGATATGATTCCTCAATGGGGAATTTACCTTTACTTATACTAGAATGAACCTGTCAACAGAAGTTTCTATTGGCACAACAGGGCCAACCTCACTAGCTCACAATGTAATTTATATTAACCAGATTAATTATATTTTACATTAATTATTAATCACATTAAGGTGGGGCCGACCTGTACCCTTTACATTACAATTAGGGTTACAGGCAAGTCTGACTCTTGAACAATATAGCAAGGGATCTTATACACCCACTAGTGCTCATCCACTAGGGGCACATCCATAGGGATGTTTGTATCCCTGGCTCACTGCATTACACATATGAACCACTTTTTCACTAGTGCTCAGCCACTAGGATCATATTCACCTGTGCTCGTCCATAGGCACGTCCACTCAACAGATCTTCTTTCCCACTGCATTACACAGGAGAGTTATCTGGAATTTCTCATCAACTCTTCTACTCAGAGGAGGATAATACATCATATTCATTTCTGTTCTCATGACGATGCACCCAGCACTTTGGGATTTCACACGTTCACCTTGTGCTTAGCCACAGGCATGTCCAACTCTGTAGATCTCCTTTCTCACTGCGTTACACTGGAGAATCATCTGGAGTTCTTCTCAACTCTCGGTAAGGAGGAGTCCATCTCTACATTCCATCTCTGTCTCAGATAGGAACTACACACCCCTCTCAAGGGATCTCTCTCAGGTTTGTGTCTATAGAATGTCTCACACAGCTGCAATCATCAACAACTATGAAAGTATTGAAGTCTATAAGAGAATAGTTCTTGGAAAAAGGGATTATATCGAAATCTATGGTGCTATAAAGGTACCCCACACTCTAGCCAACTATGTCCTAGGGATTGGTAATTAGAGGGATAGCCTTTCAAACTATTTTCTTTGGGTTTAGAGAAGCTTTGGCCATGAAATTTGCTAAAGGATGCCCAACTTATCCTATTTTTATAAGATTATGTGGCCTACCAAACTCTATCTATGCACTAACAAAAGTGGACAAGATAGAACAATACATATTTGGAACTAAGCACTTCAAGATGCATGACCCAAAAAATGTCATCATATATCATATATCTTTTGTGAACATAGGATGGCTTTATTCCAATGAAGAATACCTAAAGGAATAACTCAAGAGAAGGGCCTTGAGTTATGAAGAGGTCCTAAAAGAAAATAAAAAGGTGAGAAAAAAAGTATAGTTAAAGAAATCAAACACCTTCGAAGCTTTTGTAGGAGTGTGGAGCTCAATACCTAAGTTAGACACAACCATGCCAATATAGGGAAATACAAACACTAATGCTCCAAATATATAGATAGAAAAGGGAAAAAATACATAAGAAAACCCCGCAACAAGCATCCAAGTAGAAACCAACAACACTTAAGGGAGGAAGACCTCAACTTTGTATTCAACAAGTGTGAACATAACAATAGGTGGCCAAGTAAAAAGTTCTCTAACTGGAAGTGAATAAGGGGCATATCCTAGAAGTGGTGTAGATGCAATAACAAATCTATCAAGGTCTAAGGACCAACAAATAAATATCTGCCTAAGGACAAGAGCAAGGGAGGGGGTCTACTCTGTGAATCAAAATAACCCAATCTTCCAACAATTTGTCAAAGGAACACAACTAGTAGAAGATGAGGTAGGATGCTTGGAAATGTTCACCTTTGATAAGAAGAAGTAACGATTGGTCTGGTCCACCCATAAGAAATGAAAGATAATTACTGTGCAAATCATAACTAAGATCACATAAACCATAATGATAGACATGGAAGAAAGGGATCTATTAGCAATGGCCACTATAATAGCCACCATTGCTCAAGCAAACAAATCAAAAGTCCTCAAGATGATCGAGGACATAGATGGGTATAACAACGAAATTACTCAATTGATGCATGAAATTAAATACTATAAGGAAACAAGGTGGATGGAAAATACATTTAGACTCCCAGATCTAATGGTAATAAGAATTTATAGAAGCCCATCCTTAGCTACCTTTCCACCAAGAAAATAAGATGGAGTGAATTGGGATCGAACTTAACAATTAGAGGGACACAACTAGGAGCCTAGAAAAAGACATCAAGGAGGTGGTGAGTGATTGTAATTAGTAATTAATAGATTCAACGAAAGTGGCACAAGAGTGCCAAATCCCAACCTTCGAAGTAGATGGCACCTTCATACTGCAAGTAGACTTAATGACCCAACTGAGTAATAATTGTAGCCAAAAGAGGTGTTCTCTATAATTAATGCGGTGAAGGATAAAACAAAAATGCTAGTAAAGGAAAAGGGTTTCCTCTCCATTTTTATCCCGGAGTTAGAAAAAGGATAAATAAGACTTTAGCATGGGGTGGGTGTAATTAGGGCCCCTTTTGAACAATGACACTTTCCTATTTCTTTTGAGTTAGATAAGGAACATAATGCATGTAAAGGTTACGTAGAAGGACTTAGGGATATAAATGATTTAATTGTGTTGACTAGTGAAAGGAATATGAATAATCATAAAGTTGAAGTGAACTTTAACTTCTTGATCTCAATTTTTATATAAAATATTGTGACCACTTAGATGAAGAAGAGAATTTTGGAAACAATCTATCTTGTAAATAAGGTTGACACTTGTTGATAACTGGTTGGATTTTGTTTGAAGGTCGTGATCATGGGGGAAACGATGGAACGTGGGTCTATAGCTATTGCAGAAACCTTAACATGGTTGTTTTCTCGTATTTGTGGTCAGAATATTGCATACTGCAAACATTTGAGATGGTGAACGATTACGAGTATCTCTCCCCGGGGCAGCTTGGTTTACGTGAAGTCTATGAGGAAGAATTGGTTGATTATGAATTGGATTCAATAGAGAGTCAAAATATCTGGAGATCTCCAGGTGTCAGTCAAAGAGGATCTGGATCTCCTCTGCAGGTGTGGAATAGGATGGGTGGTCCATCCCCATCAGGCTCGGTTACAGGTTTTTCTCTGGGCTTTTCAACTTTGAGTCATCCCCAGACCGGAGGCAGTTTTGGTTTGGGCTCGGAAGCCAAACTAAGCTTCAATGATAATGAGTTATGTCGGGCATCTATGGTGGAGGGAAGATCAAGCCCTGTTTTTTCTACTCTTCCCCTAGTGGTTGACCTGTATTTTCCCTCATCTTGGCAGGCAAGCAGATTTTCTTCAGTCTTGGGGATTTATCAGGATGCAGGACCCTTTGATCTAGGGTTCCTAGAGACTTTACCAGTCTCAGATATTTTTGGAGGGGGCTCTTTGGGTTTTAATCCCTCTTCTTCTCAGCAAGGAAACTGTCCTTTGGGTAGCGGGTCTCTCTCGGGTAAAGAGGTTTTCCTAGATTCTTTTTGGTTTCTTCGGCTCCGCAAGTGGGGGATTCTAGAGGGGAAATCACACCTAGTGATGGTTATATTCATGAGGTGGAGGCTACCCATCCAATTCAAGCGGTAGACTTTCCTTCTCATAGTCATACAACCCTTAGACATCAAAAGAATAAAGGGGTCAAAACTCGCAGGGAAGAAGATCTAGTACTTGGGAAAGACATTTTGATTCTAGAGGCCATGTACATGGCCGAGAAGGTTCTAGTGGGCACGGAAAGGGGCAGAACTTCAGCGCAAAATTTCTTAAGGATTGGGTGGATAATTCATGGGGAGTGTTTCTAGGACAAGCTCCCATTGTCAGAACCCTAATCAGGGGGTGGTTCAGTTTCAAGGTTAGGAATTCTGAGGAGGAAGAAATAGTTTTAAAGAAACCCTGGTCCATTGATTCGACGCCCATTCTTCTCAAGCATTGGACCCCTTTGTTCGATGCGAGCAAAGAAAGGATTGATATTTCTCCTTTATGGGTAAGGTTCCCAGGACTCCCCATGGAATTTTGGACTCATAAAAATTTGGTTGAGTTGGGGAATGCAATAGATTCATTTGTGGAAGCGGATATGTCGTTTATTGAATATGGAGAAATGGGGGTTGCGAGGATTCTATTAACGTTGTATCTACATGAAGGGTTGCTTAAGGAGCTAAATCTTAGTTCTTGCGACAAATATTTCAAGCAAAATCTCGACTATGAAGGTATTCCCTTCAGGTGCAAAATATGTCATCAATATGGCCATAATTCCAATCAATGCAATCTTCCTTTCCATGGGAAGTATGGGAGGTCGGGGGAGGGGGACTCTTTTATGTCAAAGAAATGGCCAACTTCCTAAGAAGGGGAACACTCAATTCACCCCAGGCCTTTGACTGGGGCTCCATCCCCCCAGCTCAACAAGTGGTTGATATGCATTCGGCGGTGAATCCGAGGATGGAAAAGCGGTGACGGCCAGAGAAAGAGTGAAGGAGATCAAACCTTGGGACATGGATTTGTTGTTGGAGAGTGATCCCCTCTCGGGTAAGCCTCAAATTCCCCACCCCACTTTCAATATTTTAATAAACTCCATATTTATTCTTGGTAAATATTGGACGAATTCACTAAAAAAATCTTCCAACCCTTCATGTAGAGAATGGCCCGGCTACCCCTCTAAACCTTGAAGCCCATCCTTTCTCTGATACTCTCTTCCTGGTTACTTCTCTTACCTCCCCAACTCAGTTAGTTGAGATCTCTAAAAAATTGGGGGAATCAATGGACTCAGAGGAGGTTCACATTGCTTATCAGCTCCAGAATAGATCCATTCCCCACCTCCCCCCACTTTCTTGATTTACTGAGGGCCTTGTCCAAAACCCCCTCCCTCCCACTCGAGTCTCGAGACGAGGTAGGAAATATTTTTTCCATAAATCCCAAAAAAAGGCCTTGGTTGTCCTTGCAGCAGGCATGCATCTTTCCATTAAAGGGGTGCTTAGAACAGTGGCCTCCCCTGATGGGGTTCCTCCATGAAGGTCATCTCTCTCAATTGTCGAGGGTTGGCGAGCCCTCTTAAAAAAATTACCTCAAAAGGTTTATGTCGGCTAATCAACTAGACTTGCTTCTTCTTCAGGAAACTCTGGGGAAGGGTTCTGATAATGAGAAGCTCCTTGTTTCTATTTTTCCGGGGTGGAGTTTCTTGTGCATTGATGTAAATGGTAGATCAAGAGGCCTGGATTTGGGATGGAATAACCATTGGATCAAACCACTGAATATATGGGGTTTTGACTTAGGTGAAGGCATGATTACCTTCTCCTTCGAGCTTGGAGCCAAGTTTACAGTTCTTAATATATATGGACCTTATTCGGAGTGTGTCACGTTTTGGGAAACATAGCTTAGCAAATATTTCTTTGAAGCTGAGGATCTTATTTTGGGAGGGGATCTCAACTTTTCCTTGTGGATGGATGAAATTTGGGGGTCTGGGGAGAGACTTGATCCTCTAGCGTATTTTTTCAAAATGCATCTAGAAAGTAAAAGATTGATCGTTGTTCCTCCAACTTGCATCAGTCATACCTGGAAAAATAATAGAGTAGGGGCAGAAAGAATTACAAAACGCATTGATCGTTTTTTGGTTTTGGAGGATCTTGTTGAAAGTCAATTTCACTTGCAGGAATGGGTGGGTTCAAGGCGAGAGTCTAATCACTTTCCAATCTTCTTAGAACTTACAAAAGGAATGAAAAATCATGCAAGCCCTTTCTAATTTAATGTTGAGTGGATCAGAGAGGAATCCTTTATAGAATTGGTTAAAGAGCATTGGACCAAACTCAAGCATCCCAGTAGTTGTGAACTTTGTTTCCAATTTAAAGAAACTAAAACAAGCTACTATCACTTGGGCTCACCTCAAAAGGGTCAGAGAAGAAAAGGATCTAAAGGAAGTTGAAGAGGCTTTAAATACCATTTATGAATCTGGTGGGGGAGGTCACTCTTCTCACATTTCAAAAGATCATCTTCTTCAATTGGAAAAGAAAAAAAGGAAACTTTTAGAAGAAAAGGAGGTCGTTTGGAGATTGAATGTATGTGTTATTTGGATGGAGAAAGGAGATGAGAACACAAATTTTTTCCAAGCTTATGCAAAAGGGAGAAAAATCTCCAATACTATATGGAGTCTAAAGAATAGTCAAGGAGACAAAGTTTCTAGTTTTGAAGGTTTGTCTAGGATGGGGAAGATGCATTTCTCATCTCTTTTCAAAGTAGACAGTCACTCTTCAATGGCAGAAATTGTTCGTTTGGTTGGTTTTTTCCCAAGTTTTGTAAATAAAGATGACAATAGAAGAATCATGGAGGAAGTCACTGAGGACAAAGTAAAAGAAGTGCTTCATGGATTCCAAAAAGTCAAAATCCCAGGGTCGGATGGTTGGACAGTCGACTTCTTATCAGGCTTCTTTGACCTAATAGGGAAGGATATTTTAGAGGTGATAGAACAATCCTGGAGGTCTAGTCACATTCACCCACCTCTAAACTCAACCTTTATTGCTCTAATCCCCAAAACGGACATCCCTCAATCCTTTGAGGATTTTAGGCCTATCTGTATTTGCAATGTGATTTACAAAGTGATAGCAAAGATCATTGCCAAGAGAATAAATCCCTTTCTATCGACATCCATCTCTAAGGAACAATTTGGTTTCTAGGATGGCAGGCAGATTCATGAGGCTATTGGGGTGGCTCGAGATGGACTCCACAGTATGAAGACAAAAAAATTAAAAGGTTCAGTACTAAAGATTTACCTCTCTAAATCATATGATCGAGTTAATTGGATGTTCATTCGTCTTCTTCTAACCCATTTGGGGTTAGAAGCACCTTTCATCAATTGGGTCATGGGATGCATATCCTCTACTTATTTTGTAGTTCTCATAAATGGCTTAGCATACCCTTTTTTCCATTTTGAAAGAGGACTATGTGAAGGTTTCCCCCTCTCCCCCCTGCTTTTCTTACTGGTGGTTGAAGGTCTTTGTCATGTTCTAGCGGATGCAAAAGTTAGAGGGTTATTTCATGGCATCCCCATCACTCGTACCTTGGTTTTAACTCATCTATTATTTGTGGATGACATTCATATTTTATGTAATGGTCTGAGGGATGATGTTGAAACTCTATCAGATGTATTAGTTATTTTTAGTAAAGCCACAAGTATGCAGATCAATGTCAGGAAATCTACTCTTTCAATTTCTAATATGAGCGGGGAGGAAACAAACTTCTATAAACTTCATTTCTCTTTCGAGGTCAAATATTTTGACCTGGGGCTCAAATATATGGGTTTTCAATTAAATCCAAATTGTTATTTAAAATATGAATGGTCACGGTTGATTGCAAAAATGGAAAAGAGATTGAAGCAATGGAGCCACAGATGGCTCTCTCGTGTAGGGAGAGTGGTCTTGGTTAAATCGGTTTTGGAGGCTATTCATGTTTGTTGGATGTCATTAGCTTGGATTCCTAAAGGTATTCTGGAGCGGCTTCATAGGTTATGTTTCAAATAATTATGGGAAGGTTCACAGAAAAAGGTTGTGCTGCTATGGGTAAGATGGGAATCCCTAGCGCTTCCAAAATCCCTAGGGGGTGGGGTCTAAAAAATATTTTTCTCTTTTATCAAGCCTTGGTTGTAAAATTAAGTTGGAGATTAATCACTTCTAACAGCCTTTGACCCAGTGTGATCAAGCAAAAATATATATATATATGTCCACCCTTCTTGACTGAATAAGGAGTCTATTGAAGAAGAGTGCCAATTGCTTGCTCATTTGGAAGGCTACTTTAAAAGCTTTTGTTGTTGTGGGAGATGGATTGGCTTGGCGATTTGGGGATGGGACTAAAGTTTGTATTGGGGCCGATCTATGGCCGAGTAGCGATGGTATTCACATTCTACCCCCCGAATTGATTCACCAAGGTTTTTTCCAACTAAACCAAGTAGCCAACCTTGTGAGGACAGCTATTTGGATTCAAGCTTGGTATGATGCCAACCAATTGGATTCGGAAGGGGATTTAGAATTGTAGTGGACCACTTATACTCAGGCCCTTCAAGCGAAGTACATCCGTATAGCAGACCGAGATGATGAACTTATATGGCAATTTTCTCCCTTTCGTCGCTACTCACCAAAATTAGGATATATTCACCTGAATACAGAGAGGCATCTTGGGGAACCACTCTGGTGGTGGAAGATTTTGTGGAAGTTCCACTGCCCTCTAAAAGCAAGGATTTTTATGTGGTGTTTAATTGTAAACAAAGTCCCAACTTGGGATAAAATGTGAATTATACATATAGAAGGTCTGGGATGGTGTTCCCTTTGCAAATCAGATAATGAAAATGCACTTCACTTATTCCTCCTATGTCCCTTTCTCATCCAAATTTGGAAAGAAGTTGTGTGGGACTTGGGGCAAAACGTGAGATGGGCAGGGCCTTCAATTGAGAAGTCTTGGAAAGACTGGTGTGCAGACAGTTCCTACCGAAGGGTTAAATCCCTTCCCCTTATAGTGGCTTGGGGGTCTGGTTAGCCATAAATTCATCTATTTTTAAGGATAAGACGACCACCTCTGATATTATTACAGCACAAACTCTTAGTATCCTATCACAGTTCCCTCAAGAGAAAGAAGATGGAGCTATCAGGATTCCTCCTGCAGTGCAGATTGATCATTCACTCCCTTGGGCTTATTTTTATGGGGCTTCCCAAATAACAATCACTTATATGGGGGAGGGGCTATCCTCTACTTGACAGAAACTCGTCATTTTAATCTTTCTATGGGTCTTGGGAGCAGAACAAACAACTTTGTTGAACTTTTGGCTCTGAAACTTATTCTTCACTTTTCTAAAGAAAAAGGGATAAACACTTTACAAATCTTTGGAGACTCAATGTTCGCTATAAATTGGGTAAGAAAGTCACAACAATGTCATCACATTCAGCTACTTGCTATTTTGGAAGAAATTTTCAGATTACTGGATTCTTTTGATTCTATTTCTTTACAACATGTTTACAGGGTCCACAATAGGGAGGCAGATGCACTATCTAAGGATGGTCTTCGATTGAATTACGGGAAATGGTTGATCACATAATATTTGGATGGGGATCATTTTGCTTATTATCACAGGCCTTTTAATGAGATCCCCCCTCCTCTTGCATCTCTACCTTGAAATGTTTTTTATGCAATTGTTCTTACTGATCAGTTCCAAGTTTTTTGGTCCCCTTCTTTGTGACTCTTTGCAGGATTTTATAGGTCCAATCTACAAGGGACATATTTTTGTATAGTTTTTCTGAAATCAGGATGCATTGATGTAAATGGATGGTATCTCTCTCTTTGTATGAGAATGAACTTCTATAGACTTTCTTAGTGACTCTTGTGTACCTTGTTGGTACTGTTCTGATCCATTTTTTTGGCATTTCGCAAGTACATGGCAGCATGTATTCTACAAAATGTAAATTTTATCTCGATGAATAAAATTTATGCTTTTTTCCGAGGAAAAAAAAGGTTGATGCTTGTTAGTATATTGGTTTATAATGTTGAACTTCTTTTTGTGAATGACATATTTGGTTTACTATAAGTTCATGCTTTTGAACTATTTCTTTGCATTTACTGTCACTGTTTATGTTTATAGCTAACTTGGTAGTGGAACAAAGCTAGAATTAGACTATGTTTAGCTATGTTTCACATCTTATTATGCTTAAATATTGAATGAATCGAATGTTATTGACTATTCATATTTTCTTTTGGTTTAGTGTTGTGTTTCAATTCTAGTTTACTATAATATGCTCATAGTACTAGGATTTTATTTTGCATTTTTTACTCTTGCATCTTAAATAGAAAAAATAAAAAATAAAAAATAAAAAAATAAAACTAGTAAACATTAATTGAATACATAGTGTTGTAAACGAGAGTGTCGACTAATAAATGGTGGGATTCACACTTAAAATATTTTATCTTTGCATACATGTGTGTGTTGAGCTCATGTCAACACCTATAACACTAAAAACCTCCAATAAAACCTCTGCAAAATCCTATTCTCCTTGTAGTAAGATGACATTAAAGGAAAGTAGGTGAATTGGACAAAACAAATTTTGGTTAAAGAGAAATAGGTGATTGAGTAGATTTTGGCATAAAAAGTTTTGGAGGACAAGGGGTAAAAAGTAAAAAGAATATTTGCTTAAATGGAATAATAGAAGTTTTGAATATGCATCGTGAATTTTAGAGGAAGATCTTGGTCAAATGGAATGACCATCCACAATCAATAACTTTCACAAATCTATCTAATGAGTAGGATGCTTATTAAATTTTAACTAGGGGCATCTGATGTTGGAGCATTCTGGGGGACCAAGAAATCTGACATCAACCAAAAACATTTCAATTTTTATTTAAGTTTGAAATCAAGTTTTTTATGTATTCATTAGATCAATGGAGGATTCACTCATAATCTAACTCTTATTGACGACATCTTCAAAGGATGCATGACATCAAGCTATTTGTTTATGGAGCTCAAAGCAATTGATGACTTATTAAAAATGTCTTAGTTTGCAACTAGGAGGTTCACAACTAAGGGTTTGTGACTTAGTCAAAATTTTCCCATCCTTTGTATCAAGGATTCTTTATATTAGTCTCGAATTCTATCTAGGGAGGCTACATACGCCTCGAATGCACTATCTGGGAAGACTATAAAAAAGTCTTGATTGCACTATATAGGGAGATTATAGAAAAGTATTATTTGCACTATATAAGGAGACCACAAAAATTATCGATTACTTTAACCTCTTAGTGTAAGCCTAGGGAATCCTTGGGGTTACCCCAAATGAATATGGGAAAATCACAATAAAGTCCTAGCTAGACTATTGGGGGAATTTTTTACATGTCCACATTGTGCTTTTGGGAAACTTGTTATGAAATCTTGACAACCAATGAACAATGAACATGTGTCACATCAAGAAAATATCTCAAACCTTTGGCCATATCAACAAAATGAAACAAGACGTTGTGAGACAACCAACATGGACTCACATCAACAATTGAACTACTTGCAATTGAAGAAGTTGAACTCCTATAAGTTGGAGTTGTTTATGTTTTCAGGGAGAATTCACAAATGACCCAAATAAGAGAAAAGAGGGGGTTTATCCTCATGAATAGGGTTCAATTTTGTAATAGAGGGATCTAATCTAGGAGTTTGATTCCACAAAATGGATCTTGAAATCGAGAGAGAATTGGACCTCTCTAAGAGTGAATTTGACTCCTATTATTATGGACAAGCCTGATAGTTGGCCATTGAATTTAATATAAGCATTGTTTTTCATCCTCCATGTTTGTGCATTTTATATTTTGTTATGAAATTTTGATTAGCAACATTCACTCTTGCACCAAACCATCTCGTAATACCCTAATCAAATCTCCAATAGAGTAAAAAATAACATATATATTGATAGGAATAAGATGATCCACATTAATTGTAAAACCAAATGACACTTGTATTTACCTCAATATCATTTGTTGTAGCATGCCTACAAGAAAATGATTCAACAAACTAACAAATTGAGGAAAAATGTTTCATAAATGCAAACTACATCTTAGTTTGAGCTCTAAAATCTTGCTATTGGATATTAATGTGAGATAAAGAGAAAAAACATGCAACACTTACCTTTCTCTAAACTATCTATGGCATTACTTGGATTGCTTTTCTTCATTGAAAACTTACCATCACCTGGATAGCAGGTCCAACTATGATATACACCACCCACATTCCAACTGATAACATAGTATGGGTGATCTGACAATGAGTGATACGACAATGAGGGGAGGATGAAGATTGGTAAGGAGTGGCCCTAACAATGCCAAAATGGAAGATTGTCTCTTTTGAAATAGTTATCTAGCTATAGACATTCTTCACGCCCTTCAAACTTTCGCAGTGTTTGGGTACCCGATGTGGGTAGTTAAAGTCTACTACAAAGGTATACATACCCTAACCTACCCTACCATACCCCCCTCTGGATTTGAACTTGTGACCTATTAGGAGGAAACACATGTTCTTAACCATCATGCCCACTCATGCCCACTTAATGATATATAATAGAAGTTATTCAATAGGCTCCAAGAAAATTAGATATCTGAATTTGAGAAATTGTATAGCTAGTAGGATATTAATCCAAGACCTCTTTCAGACTAGATGGATACTAGATAGACAATTGACTCATACCAATGTTGTTGGTCTGGTTTTCCTAGTGGCAAGCCGAGAACAACAGGATTTTGTGTAATTTTTTCTCATCTTGCTTAATATATATAGAACAATGTGTTTACAAAAAAAACACAACTTTACGCATGTTAATAAAGAATATCTAGGATGTTCTTTTTGTTAGTCCTTTGAAACCCTCCCTACGCTATGACTAGGGTATGGCATGCATGAATAACTCATATGACAAGTCAAGGTTAGTTGTATGTAAGTAGAAGATATTTCACCTTCCATATCTACAAACAAATAGTTCTATCTCAAAGACACTCATTAAAGATAGGACTTTCCTATTAAATGTTAATTCGTTCCCATATTCAGGTTAGCAAAGTGTTTATCTATCCTTCCAAAGGTTCTTGTGATGAGATTTCTTTTTTAGTTTATCATGTTTTGGAAAAATAACAATAAGAAGAGGAAAAATATTTTTAGCGTGTCTAATAAAAAGGGTACTTTTTAATTTAATGTAATTCCTAATAGTCATTATCTTAAGGTGGAATTCAAACTTTTCAAGGTTTCTTAATCAAAATCAAGGTTTAGTCGAGTGGGAAGACTAATTTTCATACTAGTTAAGACAACATATGTAACATTACCAAGTTGTGTGCCTTAACTAGATTAGACCATTGTCGAATAAGCATTTTCCATTACTTTAGTGAGACAATGATCAGAAAAGTTTGATGTAATAGTTTTAGGTTCCTAACTAGAGAAGGTAATAATTGATATTGTTGTGAGAAATACTTCAATAGGATTATCCATCAACCTTTATTTTCACATGGAATATCTCGTCCCATTCTCATGCACTTAAGTGAGAGTGAGATTGCTAGAACCTTG
>ML803763.1:13008-37928 GCA_009831015.1 Picea engelmannii | reverse complement strand
ATTCAACGAAAGTGGCACAAGAGTGCCAAATCCCAACCTTCGAAGTAGATGGCACCTTCATACTGCAAGTAGACTTAATGACCCAACTGAGTAATAATTGTAGCCAAAAGAGGTGTTCTCTATAATTAATGCGGTGAAGGATAAAACAAAAATGCTAGTAAAGGAAAAGGGTTTCCTCTCCATTTTTATCCCGGAGTTAGAAAAAGGATAAATAAGACTTTAGCATGGGGTGGGTGTAATTAGGGCCCCTTTTGAACAATGACACTTTCCTATTTCTTTTGAGTTAGATAAGGAACATAATGCATGTAAAGGTTACGTAGAAGGACTTAGGGATATAAATGATTTAATTGTGTTGACTAGTGAAAGGAATATGAATAATCATAAAGTTGAAGTGAACTTTAACTTCTTGATCTCAATTTTTATATAAAATATTGTGACCACTTAGATGAAGAAGAGAATTTTGGAAACAATCTATCTTGTAAATAAGGTTGACACTTGTTGATAACTGGTTGGATTTTGTTTGAAGGTCGTGATCATGGGGGAAACGATGGAACGTGGGTCTATAGCTATTGCAGAAACCTTAACATGGTTGTTTTCTCGTATTTGTGGTCAGAATATTGCATACTGCAAACATTTGAGATGGTGAACGATTACGAGTATCTCTCCCCGGGGCAGCTTGGTTTACGTGAAGTCTATGAGGAAGAATTGGTTGATTATGAATTGGATTCAATAGAGAGTCAAAATATCTGGAGATCTCCAGGTGTCAGTCAAAGAGGATCTGGATCTCCTCTGCAGGTGTGGAATAGGATGGGTGGTCCATCCCCATCAGGCTCGGTTACAGGTTTTTCTCTGGGCTTTTCAACTTTGAGTCATCCCCAGACCGGAGGCAGTTTTGGTTTGGGCTCGGAAGCCAAACTAAGCTTCAATGATAATGAGTTATGTCGGGCATCTATGGTGGAGGGAAGATCAAGCCCTGTTTTTTCTACTCTTCCCCTAGTGGTTGACCTGTATTTTCCCTCATCTTGGCAGGCAAGCAGATTTTCTTCAGTCTTGGGGATTTATCAGGATGCAGGACCCTTTGATCTAGGGTTCCTAGAGACTTTACCAGTCTCAGATATTTTTGGAGGGGGCTCTTTGGGTTTTAATCCCTCTTCTTCTCAGCAAGGAAACTGTCCTTTGGGTAGCGGGTCTCTCTCGGGTAAAGAGGTTTTCCTAGATTCTTTTTGGTTTCTTCGGCTCCGCAAGTGGGGGATTCTAGAGGGGAAATCACACCTAGTGATGGTTATATTCATGAGGTGGAGGCTACCCATCCAATTCAAGCGGTAGACTTTCCTTCTCATAGTCATACAACCCTTAGACATCAAAAGAATAAAGGGGTCAAAACTCGCAGGGAAGAAGATCTAGTACTTGGGAAAGACATTTTGATTCTAGAGGCCATGTACATGGCCGAGAAGGTTCTAGTGGGCACGGAAAGGGGCAGAACTTCAGCGCAAAATTTCTTAAGGATTGGGTGGATAATTCATGGGGAGTGTTTCTAGGACAAGCTCCCATTGTCAGAACCCTAATCAGGGGGTGGTTCAGTTTCAAGGTTAGGAATTCTGAGGAGGAAGAAATAGTTTTAAAGAAACCCTGGTCCATTGATTCGACGCCCATTCTTCTCAAGCATTGGACCCCTTTGTTCGATGCGAGCAAAGAAAGGATTGATATTTCTCCTTTATGGGTAAGGTTCCCAGGACTCCCCATGGAATTTTGGACTCATAAAAATTTGGTTGAGTTGGGGAATGCAATAGATTCATTTGTGGAAGCGGATATGTCGTTTATTGAATATGGAGAAATGGGGGTTGCGAGGATTCTATTAACGTTGTATCTACATGAAGGGTTGCTTAAGGAGCTAAATCTTAGTTCTTGCGACAAATATTTCAAGCAAAATCTCGACTATGAAGGTATTCCCTTCAGGTGCAAAATATGTCATCAATATGGCCATAATTCCAATCAATGCAATCTTCCTTTCCATGGGAAGTATGGGAGGTCGGGGGAGGGGGACTCTTTTATGTCAAAGAAATGGCCAACTTCCTAAGAAGGGGAACACTCAATTCACCCCAGGCCTTTGACTGGGGCTCCATCCCCCCAGCTCAACAAGTGGTTGATATGCATTCGGCGGTGAATCCGAGGATGGAAAAGCGGTGACGGCCAGAGAAAGAGTGAAGGAGATCAAACCTTGGGACATGGATTTGTTGTTGGAGAGTGATCCCCTCTCGGGTAAGCCTCAAATTCCCCACCCCACTTTCAATATTTTAATAAACTCCATATTTATTCTTGGTAAATATTGGACGAATTCACTAAAAAAATCTTCCAACCCTTCATGTAGAGAATGGCCCGGCTACCCCTCTAAACCTTGAAGCCCATCCTTTCTCTGATACTCTCTTCCTGGTTACTTCTCTTACCTCCCCAACTCAGTTAGTTGAGATCTCTAAAAAATTGGGGGAATCAATGGACTCAGAGGAGGTTCACATTGCTTATCAGCTCCAGAATAGATCCATTCCCCACCTCCCCCCACTTTCTTGATTTACTGAGGGCCTTGTCCAAAACCCCCTCCCTCCCACTCGAGTCTCGAGACGAGGTAGGAAATATTTTTTCCATAAATCCCAAAAAAAGGCCTTGGTTGTCCTTGCAGCAGGCATGCATCTTTCCATTAAAGGGGTGCTTAGAACAGTGGCCTCCCCTGATGGGGTTCCTCCATGAAGGTCATCTCTCTCAATTGTCGAGGGTTGGCGAGCCCTCTTAAAAAAATTACCTCAAAAGGTTTATGTCGGCTAATCAACTAGACTTGCTTCTTCTTCAGGAAACTCTGGGGAAGGGTTCTGATAATGAGAAGCTCCTTGTTTCTATTTTTCCGGGGTGGAGTTTCTTGTGCATTGATGTAAATGGTAGATCAAGAGGCCTGGATTTGGGATGGAATAACCATTGGATCAAACCACTGAATATATGGGGTTTTGACTTAGGTGAAGGCATGATTACCTTCTCCTTCGAGCTTGGAGCCAAGTTTACAGTTCTTAATATATATGGACCTTATTCGGAGTGTGTCACGTTTTGGGAAACATAGCTTAGCAAATATTTCTTTGAAGCTGAGGATCTTATTTTGGGAGGGGATCTCAACTTTTCCTTGTGGATGGATGAAATTTGGGGGTCTGGGGAGAGACTTGATCCTCTAGCGTATTTTTTCAAAATGCATCTAGAAAGTAAAAGATTGATCGTTGTTCCTCCAACTTGCATCAGTCATACCTGGAAAAATAATAGAGTAGGGGCAGAAAGAATTACAAAACGCATTGATCGTTTTTTGGTTTTGGAGGATCTTGTTGAAAGTCAATTTCACTTGCAGGAATGGGTGGGTTCAAGGCGAGAGTCTAATCACTTTCCAATCTTCTTAGAACTTACAAAAGGAATGAAAAATCATGCAAGCCCTTTCTAATTTAATGTTGAGTGGATCAGAGAGGAATCCTTTATAGAATTGGTTAAAGAGCATTGGACCAAACTCAAGCATCCCAGTAGTTGTGAACTTTGTTTCCAATTTAAAGAAACTAAAACAAGCTACTATCACTTGGGCTCACCTCAAAAGGGTCAGAGAAGAAAAGGATCTAAAGGAAGTTGAAGAGGCTTTAAATACCATTTATGAATCTGGTGGGGGAGGTCACTCTTCTCACATTTCAAAAGATCATCTTCTTCAATTGGAAAAGAAAAAAAGGAAACTTTTAGAAGAAAAGGAGGTCGTTTGGAGATTGAATGTATGTGTTATTTGGATGGAGAAAGGAGATGAGAACACAAATTTTTTCCAAGCTTATGCAAAAGGGAGAAAAATCTCCAATACTATATGGAGTCTAAAGAATAGTCAAGGAGACAAAGTTTCTAGTTTTGAAGGTTTGTCTAGGATGGGGAAGATGCATTTCTCATCTCTTTTCAAAGTAGACAGTCACTCTTCAATGGCAGAAATTGTTCGTTTGGTTGGTTTTTTCCCAAGTTTTGTAAATAAAGATGACAATAGAAGAATCATGGAGGAAGTCACTGAGGACAAAGTAAAAGAAGTGCTTCATGGATTCCAAAAAGTCAAAATCCCAGGGTCGGATGGTTGGACAGTCGACTTCTTATCAGGCTTCTTTGACCTAATAGGGAAGGATATTTTAGAGGTGATAGAACAATCCTGGAGGTCTAGTCACATTCACCCACCTCTAAACTCAACCTTTATTGCTCTAATCCCCAAAACGGACATCCCTCAATCCTTTGAGGATTTTAGGCCTATCTGTATTTGCAATGTGATTTACAAAGTGATAGCAAAGATCATTGCCAAGAGAATAAATCCCTTTCTATCGACATCCATCTCTAAGGAACAATTTGGTTTCTAGGATGGCAGGCAGATTCATGAGGCTATTGGGGTGGCTCGAGATGGACTCCACAGTATGAAGACAAAAAAATTAAAAGGTTCAGTACTAAAGATTTACCTCTCTAAATCATATGATCGAGTTAATTGGATGTTCATTCGTCTTCTTCTAACCCATTTGGGGTTAGAAGCACCTTTCATCAATTGGGTCATGGGATGCATATCCTCTACTTATTTTGTAGTTCTCATAAATGGCTTAGCATACCCTTTTTTCCATTTTGAAAGAGGACTATGTGAAGGTTTCCCCCTCTCCCCCCTGCTTTTCTTACTGGTGGTTGAAGGTCTTTGTCATGTTCTAGCGGATGCAAAAGTTAGAGGGTTATTTCATGGCATCCCCATCACTCGTACCTTGGTTTTAACTCATCTATTATTTGTGGATGACATTCATATTTTATGTAATGGTCTGAGGGATGATGTTGAAACTCTATCAGATGTATTAGTTATTTTTAGTAAAGCCACAAGTATGCAGATCAATGTCAGGAAATCTACTCTTTCAATTTCTAATATGAGCGGGGAGGAAACAAACTTCTATAAACTTCATTTCTCTTTCGAGGTCAAATATTTTGACCTGGGGCTCAAATATATGGGTTTTCAATTAAATCCAAATTGTTATTTAAAATATGAATGGTCACGGTTGATTGCAAAAATGGAAAAGAGATTGAAGCAATGGAGCCACAGATGGCTCTCTCGTGTAGGGAGAGTGGTCTTGGTTAAATCGGTTTTGGAGGCTATTCATGTTTGTTGGATGTCATTAGCTTGGATTCCTAAAGGTATTCTGGAGCGGCTTCATAGGTTATGTTTCAAATAATTATGGGAAGGTTCACAGAAAAAGGTTGTGCTGCTATGGGTAAGATGGGAATCCCTAGCGCTTCCAAAATCCCTAGGGGGTGGGGTCTAAAAAATATTTTTCTCTTTTATCAAGCCTTGGTTGTAAAATTAAGTTGGAGATTAATCACTTCTAACAGCCTTTGACCCAGTGTGATCAAGCAAAAATATATATATATATGTCCACCCTTCTTGACTGAATAAGGAGTCTATTGAAGAAGAGTGCCAATTGCTTGCTCATTTGGAAGGCTACTTTAAAAGCTTTTGTTGTTGTGGGAGATGGATTGGCTTGGCGATTTGGGGATGGGACTAAAGTTTGTATTGGGGCCGATCTATGGCCGAGTAGCGATGGTATTCACATTCTACCCCCCGAATTGATTCACCAAGGTTTTTTCCAACTAAACCAAGTAGCCAACCTTGTGAGGACAGCTATTTGGATTCAAGCTTGGTATGATGCCAACCAATTGGATTCGGAAGGGGATTTAGAATTGTAGTGGACCACTTATACTCAGGCCCTTCAAGCGAAGTACATCCGTATAGCAGACCGAGATGATGAACTTATATGGCAATTTTCTCCCTTTCGTCGCTACTCACCAAAATTAGGATATATTCACCTGAATACAGAGAGGCATCTTGGGGAACCACTCTGGTGGTGGAAGATTTTGTGGAAGTTCCACTGCCCTCTAAAAGCAAGGATTTTTATGTGGTGTTTAATTGTAAACAAAGTCCCAACTTGGGATAAAATGTGAATTATACATATAGAAGGTCTGGGATGGTGTTCCCTTTGCAAATCAGATAATGAAAATGCACTTCACTTATTCCTCCTATGTCCCTTTCTCATCCAAATTTGGAAAGAAGTTGTGTGGGACTTGGGGCAAAACGTGAGATGGGCAGGGCCTTCAATTGAGAAGTCTTGGAAAGACTGGTGTGCAGACAGTTCCTACCGAAGGGTTAAATCCCTTCCCCTTATAGTGGCTTGGGGGTCTGGTTAGCCATAAATTCATCTATTTTTAAGGATAAGACGACCACCTCTGATATTATTACAGCACAAACTCTTAGTATCCTATCACAGTTCCCTCAAGAGAAAGAAGATGGAGCTATCAGGATTCCTCCTGCAGTGCAGATTGATCATTCACTCCCTTGGGCTTATTTTTATGGGGCTTCCCAAATAACAATCACTTATATGGGGGAGGGGCTATCCTCTACTTGACAGAAACTCGTCATTTTAATCTTTCTATGGGTCTTGGGAGCAGAACAAACAACTTTGTTGAACTTTTGGCTCTGAAACTTATTCTTCACTTTTCTAAAGAAAAAGGGATAAACACTTTACAAATCTTTGGAGACTCAATGTTCGCTATAAATTGGGTAAGAAAGTCACAACAATGTCATCACATTCAGCTACTTGCTATTTTGGAAGAAATTTTCAGATTACTGGATTCTTTTGATTCTATTTCTTTACAACATGTTTACAGGGTCCACAATAGGGAGGCAGATGCACTATCTAAGGATGGTCTTCGATTGAATTACGGGAAATGGTTGATCACATAATATTTGGATGGGGATCATTTTGCTTATTATCACAGGCCTTTTAATGAGATCCCCCCTCCTCTTGCATCTCTACCTTGAAATGTTTTTTATGCAATTGTTCTTACTGATCAGTTCCAAGTTTTTTGGTCCCCTTCTTTGTGACTCTTTGCAGGATTTTATAGGTCCAATCTACAAGGGACATATTTTTGTATAGTTTTTCTGAAATCAGGATGCATTGATGTAAATGGATGGTATCTCTCTCTTTGTATGAGAATGAACTTCTATAGACTTTCTTAGTGACTCTTGTGTACCTTGTTGGTACTGTTCTGATCCATTTTTTTGGCATTTCGCAAGTACATGGCAGCATGTATTCTACAAAATGTAAATTTTATCTCGATGAATAAAATTTATGCTTTTTTCCGAGGAAAAAAAAGGTTGATGCTTGTTAGTATATTGGTTTATAATGTTGAACTTCTTTTTGTGAATGACATATTTGGTTTACTATAAGTTCATGCTTTTGAACTATTTCTTTGCATTTACTGTCACTGTTTATGTTTATAGCTAACTTGGTAGTGGAACAAAGCTAGAATTAGACTATGTTTAGCTATGTTTCACATCTTATTATGCTTAAATATTGAATGAATCGAATGTTATTGACTATTCATATTTTCTTTTGGTTTAGTGTTGTGTTTCAATTCTAGTTTACTATAATATGCTCATAGTACTAGGATTTTATTTTGCATTTTTTACTCTTGCATCTTAAATAGAAAAAATAAAAAATAAAAAATAAAAAAATAAAACTAGTAAACATTAATTGAATACATAGTGTTGTAAACGAGAGTGTCGACTAATAAATGGTGGGATTCACACTTAAAATATTTTATCTTTGCATACATGTGTGTGTTGAGCTCATGTCAACACCTATAACACTAAAAACCTCCAATAAAACCTCTGCAAAATCCTATTCTCCTTGTAGTAAGATGACATTAAAGGAAAGTAGGTGAATTGGACAAAACAAATTTTGGTTAAAGAGAAATAGGTGATTGAGTAGATTTTGGCATAAAAAGTTTTGGAGGACAAGGGGTAAAAAGTAAAAAGAATATTTGCTTAAATGGAATAATAGAAGTTTTGAATATGCATCGTGAATTTTAGAGGAAGATCTTGGTCAAATGGAATGACCATCCACAATCAATAACTTTCACAAATCTATCTAATGAGTAGGATGCTTATTAAATTTTAACTAGGGGCATCTGATGTTGGAGCATTCTGGGGGACCAAGAAATCTGACATCAACCAAAAACATTTCAATTTTTATTTAAGTTTGAAATCAAGTTTTTTATGTATTCATTAGATCAATGGAGGATTCACTCATAATCTAACTCTTATTGACGACATCTTCAAAGGATGCATGACATCAAGCTATTTGTTTATGGAGCTCAAAGCAATTGATGACTTATTAAAAATGTCTTAGTTTGCAACTAGGAGGTTCACAACTAAGGGTTTGTGACTTAGTCAAAATTTTCCCATCCTTTGTATCAAGGATTCTTTATATTAGTCTCGAATTCTATCTAGGGAGGCTACATACGCCTCGAATGCACTATCTGGGAAGACTATAAAAAAGTCTTGATTGCACTATATAGGGAGATTATAGAAAAGTATTATTTGCACTATATAAGGAGACCACAAAAATTATCGATTACTTTAACCTCTTAGTGTAAGCCTAGGGAATCCTTGGGGTTACCCCAAATGAATATGGGAAAATCACAATAAAGTCCTAGCTAGACTATTGGGGGAATTTTTTACATGTCCACATTGTGCTTTTGGGAAACTTGTTATGAAATCTTGACAACCAATGAACAATGAACATGTGTCACATCAAGAAAATATCTCAAACCTTTGGCCATATCAACAAAATGAAACAAGACGTTGTGAGACAACCAACATGGACTCACATCAACAATTGAACTACTTGCAATTGAAGAAGTTGAACTCCTATAAGTTGGAGTTGTTTATGTTTTCAGGGAGAATTCACAAATGACCCAAATAAGAGAAAAGAGGGGGTTTATCCTCATGAATAGGGTTCAATTTTGTAATAGAGGGATCTAATCTAGGAGTTTGATTCCACAAAATGGATCTTGAAATCGAGAGAGAATTGGACCTCTCTAAGAGTGAATTTGACTCCTATTATTATGGACAAGCCTGATAGTTGGCCATTGAATTTAATATAAGCATTGTTTTTCATCCTCCATGTTTGTGCATTTTATATTTTGTTATGAAATTTTGATTAGCAACATTCACTCTTGCACCAAACCATCTCGTAATACCCTAATCAAATCTCCAATAGAGTAAAAAATAACATATATATTGATAGGAATAAGATGATCCACATTAATTGTAAAACCAAATGACACTTGTATTTACCTCAATATCATTTGTTGTAGCATGCCTACAAGAAAATGATTCAACAAACTAACAAATTGAGGAAAAATGTTTCATAAATGCAAACTACATCTTAGTTTGAGCTCTAAAATCTTGCTATTGGATATTAATGTGAGATAAAGAGAAAAAACATGCAACACTTACCTTTCTCTAAACTATCTATGGCATTACTTGGATTGCTTTTCTTCATTGAAAACTTACCATCACCTGGATAGCAGGTCCAACTATGATATACACCACCCACATTCCAACTGATAACATAGTATGGGTGATCTGACAATGAGTGATACGACAATGAGGGGAGGATGAAGATTGGTAAGGAGTGGCCCTAACAATGCCAAAATGGAAGATTGTCTCTTTTGAAATAGTTATCTAGCTATAGACATTCTTCACGCCCTTCAAACTTTCGCAGTGTTTGGGTACCCGATGTGGGTAGTTAAAGTCTACTACAAAGGTATACATACCCTAACCTACCCTACCATACCCCCCTCTGGATTTGAACTTGTGACCTATTAGGAGGAAACACATGTTCTTAACCATCATGCCCACTCATGCCCACTTAATGATATATAATAGAAGTTATTCAATAGGCTCCAAGAAAATTAGATATCTGAATTTGAGAAATTGTATAGCTAGTAGGATATTAATCCAAGACCTCTTTCAGACTAGATGGATACTAGATAGACAATTGACTCATACCAATGTTGTTGGTCTGGTTTTCCTAGTGGCAAGCCGAGAACAACAGGATTTTGTGTAATTTTTTCTCATCTTGCTTAATATATATAGAACAATGTGTTTACAAAAAAAACACAACTTTACGCATGTTAATAAAGAATATCTAGGATGTTCTTTTTGTTAGTCCTTTGAAACCCTCCCTACGCTATGACTAGGGTATGGCATGCATGAATAACTCATATGACAAGTCAAGGTTAGTTGTATGTAAGTAGAAGATATTTCACCTTCCATATCTACAAACAAATAGTTCTATCTCAAAGACACTCATTAAAGATAGGACTTTCCTATTAAATGTTAATTCGTTCCCATATTCAGGTTAGCAAAGTGTTTATCTATCCTTCCAAAGGTTCTTGTGATGAGATTTCTTTTTTAGTTTATCATGTTTTGGAAAAATAACAATAAGAAGAGGAAAAATATTTTTAGCGTGTCTAATAAAAAGGGTACTTTTTAATTTAATGTAATTCCTAATAGTCATTATCTTAAGGTGGAATTCAAACTTTTCAAGGTTTCTTAATCAAAATCAAGGTTTAGTCGAGTGGGAAGACTAATTTTCATACTAGTTAAGACAACATATGTAACATTACCAAGTTGTGTGCCTTAACTAGATTAGACCATTGTCGAATAAGCATTTTCCATTACTTTAGTGAGACAATGATCAGAAAAGTTTGATGTAATAGTTTTAGGTTCCTAACTAGAGAAGGTAATAATTGATATTGTTGTGAGAAATACTTCAATAGGATTATCCATCAACCTTTATTTTCACATGGAATATCTCGTCCCATTCTCATGCACTTAAGTGAGAGTGAGATTGCTAGAACCTTGTCAGCCCCAATTAACTCATGAAAAGTAAACATGTCACAAACAATATTTGAACATGAATGGAGAGGACAACAACTTCTCCTCTTAACCTCCCAAACTAGACCAAATTAACAAGATTATATGTCATCCTAATAGTCCATGAAAACATTTACATAACCACATGAACAATAAACCTCAAAAATTTATAAGGAAGCCTTATATTTAAAGTTTTCTTCGATATGTGAACAAAAAAACTTATAAAACTTACCTTTTGCCTTTTCTATTGTCAAATACACCGTTCTTTTTGTTTTCCCTCAACTTAAGTGTGCATTTTCCTTCTTATGAATAAGTAATTTGATTTAAATGTTGATTGATCTATTCATCCTCTACAAAATGTTAGCAATAAAATATTATATAACCATGTATACTTCTTTTCTGAATGGACAATCATCATCTTAATATTAAATTTTAGTTCCAAATATATTAAAGCTCTATGATGCTACATAGAGTTATTTTGGAAGTATTTTTGTAAAAAAATAAAAAATAAAAAACAAAAACAAAAACAAAACACCATTTTATCTTCACTTCAAATTTAAATTAGAAGAAACAATTGCAAGTGAGCAATAGAGTAATAATATACATGGATAACATGTCCCCTCTACCAACACAAGAACATATATATCACCCATGAGTAAAACAAAGAAGATCATATTAAAAGATGGAACTTAAAAAGTGAACATGCGTTTCAAATATTAGTTGCTAATATTTCTTGCTAAGCACCTATGCCCATCCACAAATACAAATTAAAAGAAATATAATAACCTTATAAGACATATTTTTTTAATGTAAAGTTCACATAAGGTTTTTCTATTTTTAGTTTCTGCAATTTTTAAAGGTTATCAATGAAGAAGAGCATTAAATCAATAAATAAATGTGAACCAATGAGAATTCACAATAAATCACCAAAATTCAATTATTCTTCACCTTGACTTTAGGGAGATTGTAGTTTTGCATCGCACAAATTGTAAATTAATTGAACAAGTATATCATTTCAATGTTATTATTTGAAATCATTTCAATGTTATTATTTGAAATCATGTAATCCACTCTTAACATCGAGTTAATTGTATTATTAGATGTAACTATTTGAATACATGTAATTCAAGAATGAGAATGTTCCATTATTTTGAATAGGGAAGTGGCAGGTTACTATTTTTAGTAGAAGGCAGAACCCCTGCTTGTAGGTTTCTATGGCGGATTCCTTTTTTTAGTAACTAGTAATTGGGTGTGATAGCGAGTTTTACTGCTCTCGCTCGCTCAGAGGGTCCTCTGGGGGCGATCACGATGTTTTTTTATAGCATTTCTGATTAGTTAAGTTTAGTTGGTTTTTTCGGGGGTGGTGGGGTTCTTTAGCTGGGACTTGGTTAGTGGGAAGCGAGGGAGGACAATGTTCACACTGTTAGGATCGAACGTGGCATTTCTACTACCAGACAACCCTTCACTACTTGTTTTCATTGATAAATGAGTTTTTTTGCCTTGGATTTCATTATTATTAAAGCCTTAACTACCATTGCTCTGGATGTGATTACGGGGTCTGGTCCCACTGAGTGATATGACTTGTTTACAGTGTTGGAAGAGCACTTGTTACGGTGGCGAGTTTTACAGCATGGCACATGAGGTCAGTGCCCTCATGGGCGCAATGAACGAGGAGGAATGGGAGTGGGAGGGTATTTTCACCACAGTTGATGAACAGTGTAAATTAAAGGCTGGTGGGTGTAAATTAATTGATCCTTTATTACCCTTCGTTAAGACCTTAACCCACACAACCTCCCATTGTTTACCAAAGGATTTTCCATCGATCTCCTCTAGTATTAGTTAGGATCTGTCACAGAACCCCTCGGTCCCTGGTTTGACTAAAGAGCAGGTTCAGAGGCTCGATGGCGAGGGGATAAACACTAGTAATGCAAAGCCTGGGACAAGCACTCAGACGTCAAACGACCATATATTGGTGAGCTCAAAGTGGGGGAATTTAAGTGTAAAGGACTCCTTGCACAGGAAAAGTGTGAGGGCATAGAAACCTAAGAGGGTATGTCGATGCCTTGTTATTGGGATGGATGTGGGGCTGGAGGACACATGCCAACTTTCCCTATGTGCACTAGTAGGGAGGTTCGCTTACAAGACTAGGAGGAGTCTCTCATTCTTGGAGTGGATGCAGGTGACTTGGATCCCTGTTATTGGTTATGTGTCGAAATACCTGACCCTTCCTTGTGGGTGGTTTGGACTGGTTTTTAAAAGTCCAGAGGATGTTGAGCATATCCTGAATAGTTTTTGGGATTTTGAGGGTGGTAGCATCATGTTGAAGCATTGGAGAACCCGCTTCAACCCCACTACATAATACTTTAGTTTCCACCATGTTTCGGTTTTTCTTCCAGGATTACCACTTAACCTTTGGAACAAAAATGCCTTGGCGGCTATTGGGAACCTGTTAGGTCATTTTCTGGAGGTCGATGAAGCTAGCCTACTATCTCTGGATAAGTGTATGGCAAGATTTCTAGTTGAAAGGGACATACACGCGGGTCTTATGGACACGTTAAAATTGGAGTAGTGTGGTCAGGTCATGGTGCAACATTTGGATTATCAAGGCTTACCCTTTCGTTGCTCTACATGCAGATGGACGGACCATTTACATAAAGATTGTCCTAACATGAATGGAGCCATAGAGTCATAGGACACTTTAGATACCTGATCAAAAGACTTGGAGGACTCTGAAGAGATGGGCTTGTGTGTTGCTGGGAGCGCTGAAGATACCTTTGGAACTTTATTGGACTCCTTCATAGGTAAGATAAAATCCTAGTGTTCTACTTTATTTATTAAACTTTCATCGTGGGAACGAGATTTCCTGGACAAATCTTTCCCGTCGGTCCTAGTGTCGTTTGTTGATTTTGACTGTAAAAACTTGGACACCTCTATCCACAGGGTTCCCTCCTTCCCCGCCTCCAGTTGTTATCTCTTCTTCCTCACCCGAAGTATCTCAGTTATAAACCTCCTTAGATAGGGATGATCATGCCTTACCAACTACTAGTCATCTAGTGTCGGAACCGATCCTGGATTCTGTAATTGATACTTTGAACATGACTCTTAGGGAGACCACTTTTGTAATTGATACTTTGATCATGACTCTTAAGGAGACCACTAGCCCTACTCCTTTACAAACCTATTAGGTCATGGAAGTCCAGGGTAACCCGGTCTGTGATAGCGGGAGGAACCAGACCTCTGTGGGAGAAGGCCAGGGGAAAGCTCTTGCTTAGTCGCAGGATCTGGACCTAGAGGTCTCACCAATCAAAACTCAGAGTGCCCATAAGAAGAAAGGGCTACAACCTTCTGTTGTTGATCAACATTATGTTTCTTCTATGGATATGGGAGCGCTTAGAGGCATGAAAGCCTTTGCAGGGGATAAATCATGATCCTCCTCTCCTTGAACATCAGAGGGGTGGGAGGCCCCGTAAAATTTCCTTCCATGTGTGGACTGTTTTCCACTACAAAGCCAGACATAATTTTCTTACAAGAGACCTTAGTTGTTGAAGAAAAGGCCAGGAAGTTCATGAATTCATTATGTCCTACTTGGATGAACAGTGCGGTCAATTCCGTAGGGAAGTCGGGTGGACTTCTGGTGGCGTGGAATCCTAATGTTTTTGAGCTACAACCTTATATGTGTGTTGGTGGAATCTTATTGACAGGTTTTCATATTCCTGGCAAAAGAAGGATATGCTTACTAAATGTTTATGGGTTGTGTATCGGGAGTAGACAGTTTTGGGAACAGGTGGAAGCCAAGGGATTTCTTGCTTAGAGTGATCTTATTCTAGCGGGGGATTTGAACTTCTCTACTGGTATAGATGAAGTGTGGGGGGTGGCGGCCTTAATCAATCCACTGGCGTATTTCTTCAAAGATCTATTTATAAAAAATCATTTGGTGGATGTTGTGCCTTCGGAGGTGGTGCCAACTTGGCGCAATGGCAAAAGTGGGGTGGATGGGATTCAAAAGAGATTAGACAGGGTTTATGCTTCAGAAGCCATTCTTAATGATTTTTCATTATACAGATCATGGGTGTAACTCCCATTTATTTCTGATCATGCACCTGTGCTCTTCCAATTGGATTATGGTTTTAAGTATGTTGCATATCCATTTAAATTTAACCTTGCGTTGTTGAAAGATGAGTCTTTTGGTGATCTCGTCCAGGATGTGTGGAGTACTCTTCAGGATTCTGAGGTGGAAGGATCTCAAAACAGACTGGCTAGGAATTTATTTAAGCTAAAAGCTCGAGTGAAGAATTGGATAGCAGTTAGGAAACATTATGAACTTCAATCATTTGAAAAGATCGAAGAGGAGATTGCCTACCTTACTAAACAAATATTAGAGACTAATATTTGTTTTGATCCTGGTCCCTGACTGAAAAATATTGAATCTAAAATAAACAAACTGTTGCTGGTGGATGAGGAATGTTGGCGCCAAAAGAGTAGGGCCAAGTGGATACAGTGCGAGGACAAAAATACCAAATTCTTCCATCGGTTTTCCAGTTTTAAACGGAATAAAAAGCATTTGTGGGAGATAAAGGATGAGTCTAATCAAGTTCATATAGGGAAGAAGGCTATAAAGGTTGAAGCAATGAGATATTTTAGATCTTTCTATAAAGAGTCGGCTCAAAATTAGATCGGGGATCAGATTGCTTCTGTGCGTCTTTATCCTAGGATGGTCTCTGCGGAGGATGTACTTACACTTGAGAAACCATGTACTATGGAGCAAGTTCTAGATATTCTAAGGGGATTCACTAAAGATAAGAGTCCTAGTCCCGATGGGTGGACTATAGAGTTATTTCTGCATTTTTTTGATTTGGTAGCTATTGATCTGTTGGAGGCAGTTGAGGAATCGTGATTAAAAGGAGAGGTGAACAAATCATTAAACTCGACATTTATTACACTTATTCCAAAGGTAAATGGTCCTGCTACATTTGGGGACTTTCGGCCGATTGCGCTGTGCAATCTTTGCTATAAGATAATTTCTAAGATTATTGCTAAGCTTATTAGACCTATTCTGTCTCACACACTGTCAAAGAAGCAATTTAGATTCTTAAAAGGAAGGCAAATTATTGATGCCATTGGAACTACATAGGAGTGCCTTCACAATATTAGAGAGAAAAAGTTACAAGCATTAATCCTTAAGATTGATTTAAAGAAAGCTTATGACTGCATAATCTGGTATTTTCTTAGGTTGGCTCTATTACAATGTGGTTTCGAGTTGCCGACGACCAAGTGGATTATGGATTGCATTACTTCAGCTACCTTTTTTATCTTAATAAATGGAGAGCCTGCTGGCATGTTTTACAGGAAGCACGTGCTTGTTAATGATGGCAAGAACAGCAACGAACCAAACCTCGAGACGCAGAAGACGAGAAAGCTCAGAAGAGATAGCGGTCCAGAGTGCAGACGAGGTCTAAGAGATAGACTCGTAGGAGGAGAAAAGGTCGAGACCTGTGAACACTTAGAAAACCTTCTAATTTGGAGAGATCATAAGCTCAGGAGGAAGAGCGACATTGGTCGTTGGATCACCGATCCAGAGGACCAAAAATCATCGGATTGAATTAATGGAAGGGCAGGATAAGCAAGGGCTGAGATCTGAGATATCGATCACCCGAATTTTCGTCAGTCGTCGGATCATCCGAAGAAGATCGCAGCCGACGAATCATCTGAAGAAGATCGCAGCCATCAGTTTGTCCAAAGAAGATCTCAAGTGTCAGATCATCCGAAGTGGATCTGGGCCATCTGATCCAGAGTGTCAGTTTGAAATTTGAAATCCCCGAAGTCCGGAGAGTCGTAGAGCCGAAATAAATCCTCGACCATCGAATCATCCGAAGTAAATTCCAGTCGTCAAATCATTCTAAAGTGGAAGGACAGGATAAGTTAGAAGAAGGGCGCGCTAATCTCAATGGCTAATAATCGGGCTCTCAAATCTAAGATCGACAAGGCATATCAGANATGTGGGACCCTCATACATGTCACCTTCCTCTTAACTCGGACCCCCCTCGCTCATTACCACTTACCGCCTAACCCCCCTCCGATTAAACCACCAAACCACTCATACATACCACCTCCGCACTCTAACGTCACACTCCACTACCCGCTACACATTACACTCCACTACCGCGCTCTGCCTCCACACTCCACTACTATACCTACACATCTCACCCACGTCAGCAGAACACCTCAGCAAGGACATGTGGCAAACCACGTCAGCAAGGACATGAGTCGTCCGGTCTGAAAGATCACTTCGGGTGTATTCTCAACCGTTGATCATAGTACAATGGAAGGATAGTGTAAGTTTAAAAAGTTGAAATCCAGAAGTTTCGAAGGGCGAAGTTCCGACAGCCGTCCATCTCAATGTTTGATTAAGTCCTAGCCGTCGGATTGAACAATGAAAGGATGAGTGTAAGGATCAAATCTGACCATTGATTTGTTTCCGTGAAATAAACCGTTGATTGAGAAAGGGACCGCAGAACCATTGATCTGGTTGAAAGGTCAAATTCCTGAAGTGAACGAGGACCGTTGATCTGAGAGGGACACACGTCAATGGATTGTCAACTCCGGAAGTTTGGAGTATGGGAAAAGCGAGGCCTGAGATTTGAAACTCCCAGAGCCCAGATCATGAAGTAAATCTCAGTCATTGATTTAGGAAGGATAGATATGATCCACAGACTTGAATGGATAGATCTGAACTGTCAATTTAGGAGCACCGTCAAGATCATGAGATCGATGGTCCCGTCGCATTGCAGGGACAAAACATGCTCGTTTCTTAATTTTTTGTGGCTGCACCCGCAATCGCATGGTCACATGATAGCATCGCCCATGGTCACATCAGTGGAAGATAGGGGAAGAAGCTAACGCTGCCAGGCTCCACCTCGGAGTATAATCCAACGACGTTGATCAAACTGAATCTGATCGAAGGGTTGTTGTTTCATCTCATGATTTCTTGATCAGTTATGATTCAGTTACACTAACTGAATCATTGTTCCTGAGTGTTGGAATCGTGGCTCTTGAGCGTTCTGAGATTCCCGACATTGAGCGTTGGAGATGTAGAGTGTAACAGATGATGAGAGCATGAATAAAAGAAAGATGTCGAGACAGAGGAAGGTTGTTGTTTCTTGGTAAAACAAGTTGAACTGTATGTAATCAAGTAGAGAGCATGAACAGAGTGTGAGAGATGCAGAGATGAAGAACACAAGCCGGATAGAGCAAAAATGGTCAAAACAACAGATTGTAAGAGAACCTAAGAGAATGAGAATAGCATAGGAAGAGAAGATGGAAAGAAACAACAAGTGGAGCTGGGCATGAACAGATAGAACCAGACCAGAATTGCAAAACAGAGAAGAACTGGTAAACGTTGAAATGTATGTATTATTGTAAAGTATTATTCAAGAAAAGTTTTAGAAAATAGGGTGGTAGGGTGGTGTTAGGGAGGACTGTTGTCCTCAGAGTTTCAAGTGGGTGCTTGAACACAAGGAGTTGTAGCTTCCATCTGATTGCATCCAGAAAAACTAGGGTGGTAGGGTGGTGCAAAGGAGAACCATTGTTCTATGTTATACAAGTCGGTGCCTGTGTGACTGGAAGTTGGTGCTTCCATCCAGTTGGTGCTGGAACACTCAGGGAGTTGGTGCTTCCTTCTAGTGGGTGCTAGAGAAACCAGAGAGTTGGTGCTCTCAGCAAGTTGCAGCTTGCTAAAGAAGAGGTTGTAGGCTCATTTTGAGTTGGTTCTCAAACAAAGATGATGTACATAACTTAAAAGACTGCCTATCATTCCAAGAAGAAGAGGTTTTCTCCCTTTATGGTTTTCCTCGTGAATATTTGTCTCTATGTATATCATGTGTGTGATTGATGTTTATTATTTATGTTGTTCATGACTTGCATAATCTTGATGATCACTTGAAGAAGGTTAATAACATTTTAATAGGCATAAAAGTGTTTAAGCACAGTAACAACTGATTCACCCTTCCCTTTGAGTTGTCTTAGTATTTCCAACAATTGGTATCAGAGCGGGTTCCTTTTATTTAAAGGTAGATCAGTAAGCTTAAACATGACAAGTCATGAAGGAACTTCAACCAATAACGCCCCCCTGTTCAATGGAACAAACTTTGCCTTCTGGAAAGTTTGGATGAGAACCTACATAACGACTTTAGGTGCAGATGTATGGGATGTGGTAGAGACTGGTTATGTAAAGCCAGGTGTACTAGCTAATAAGGATGACAAGTTAGAATTTAGCTTCAACGCTAAGGCTATGAATGTTATTTTGAGTGGGCTTGCAGAAGTAGAATTTGTAAAAGTTATGCACTTAGAATCTGCCAAAGAAATGTGGGACAAACGCATTAGCAATTATGAAGGTAATGAGAAGGTAAAGGATGCCAAGCTTCAAACCTACAGATTACAGTTTGAACAACTGAAAATGAATGAGGATGAAACAGTTAATAATTTTTTCTTAAGATTTGAGGAGATTGTGAATGCCATGAAGGGTCTTGGTGAGAATATTGAAGACATTTTTTTAGTTCAGAACATTTTAAGATCTCTACCAAATAGATTTAATCCAAAAGTTTATGCAATAGAAGAACTGACTGATCTTAAGACTTTGTCTATTGATCAACTTCTAGGAACTCTAACTGCTTATGAAATGAGGATTAGTAAAGATAAACCCACCTCTAGAAAAGCATAATTTAAAGAAGATAAGAATGAGGATTCTGAGCCTGAGGAAATTGAAGCAAAATTTGTGAGAAGACTAAAGAAAGGATCAGGCAAATACCAAGGCAAGCTGCCCTTCAAATGTTTTAACTGTGGAAAGATAGGTCACTTTTCATCTAAGTGTCCACATAAGAAGAAGGACCAGAACTCTGAAGGTGAAGAGAAGTACAAATCCAAGAGATTTGGTAAAAAGAAAAGTTTACGTGTAAACAAGGATAACTCTTAAGAACACACAGATAATGACTCTTCTTGTGAAGATAAGGTTAATGACTTTGTGCTTATGGCCAAAGAGGATTACGAGAATAAAAGCATAGGAAGTAATGTTAATGATGAAGAAGTTGTGGTTGATATGGAAGGCAAACTAATCAGTGCTTTAGAAGAGATTGACAGACTCAAACTTAAGAATAGAAAACAAAAACAGTTGTTGATGCAATTTGAAAAGAATGGTAAAAAACCTGATGAAGACTTTGCCCTGCTAAAAGTGGAGTTAGAAGAGGCAAAGAAAATAGAGGACACTCTGAAACATCAGTTATCAGAGAAGAAGGCAAAATGTGAAGCCTTGGAAGAAGAGGTAGTAAAAACTAGAAAAGAGATGGAGAAGTTAAAAGCATTGTATCTCCAAAATCTTCCAAGCATTAAAGCCTCAGCAAAACTAAACGCCATTCTGAGAAAACATAGATATCCCTTGTTAAAGATTGGTTTAGGCTATGTAAGTGGTTCAAGCAGCAAATAGACAGAAAGCAAAGAGCTAGTAAAGATGATCAAGTTCCAAGTCAGCAGACAATCAGACCATGTGAGTACTCTGCCACCAAAAGCTAATAAAGACAAGATGATCCTTGATAAAAAATAAAGATATCAGAAGATGGAGCAACAAATGTCAAGAAGAAGGCCATCCTTCAAGTACCAAAACTTCTTCCATGGTTACTGTTTTTACTGCTCTAATTTTGGTCATAAGATTGCAAATATTCAAATTAAGTTTAGAGACATGCAACTGAGGAGATCAAGAAATAAACAATCTTTGCAACATAGAACTAAACAACCAATGAGTAGACAAAGTTGCACCAATCACTTTGACCTATTGAACAATGAGCTCGAATGCTATAACTGTCGTAACTTCGACCACAAAGATGCAAACTGCCATCTGAAGAATTACAAAGCAGATCCAAGGATAAAACCCTTAGCTAGAAATGCCAGCACATGGAAAAAGAAAGATAGTGAAAAATGTGGTCTAGTACTTTCAGCTCAAAAACAAAAGAACCCCTGGTATATAGACACTGGATGTTCCAAGCACATGACTAGAGACAAGGATAAGTTTTTGTCTATAAGTAAAAGCAAAACAGGAAATGTGACCTTTGGAAATGATGAACAAGGTAAAATCAAGGGTAAAGGGATGGTGCGTTTGAGTAATGGCAAAGGAAAATCCCAGGATGTTCTGCTTGTAGATGGGCTGAACCATAATTTGCTCAGTGTAAGTCAAATGTCTGACAGAGGATGTGAAGTGGTGTTTACTTCCAAAGATTGTAAGATAAATTATGTAAACTCGAGACAAGTGGTGGCTAAAGGCATAAGGACATAAAACAATGTCTATGTTTTGAAAGAAGAAAAAGAAGAATGTCATTTAAGCAAGTATGATGAAAGTTGGTTATGGCATAGGAGACTTGGACACCTAAATTTTGTTCATCTAGTCAAACTTAGAAACAATGGGGCAGTAAAAGATCTGACAAAGATATCAAATCCATATGATTTTGTATGTAAACCTTGCCAAATAGGAAAGCTTACCCAGACATAGTTTAAATCTAAGAACTTTGCATCAACAGAGAAACCGCTTCAGTTAGTACATATGGATTTATGTGGACCATCAAGGAAGGAAGGAACGGGAAAAGAAAATTACTTCATGTTGATTATTGATGATTATTCTAGACTTACATGGGTTTCCTTTCTGAAAGAAAAATCTGAAGCATTTGAAAAGTTCAAAGTGTTTAAGGCTCTGACTGAGAATCAAACAAGAAAAAGATTGAAGGCAGTAAGGTCTGATAGAGGAGGAGAGTTTAGTTCAAGGGAATTCAAATATTTTTGTGATAAACATGGGATCAAAAGAGAGTATACTATTCCAGGGACTCCACAACAAAATGTAGTAGTTGAGAGACAAAATAGATTAGTTCAGCAGATGGCAAGATCAATGATGAATGAAAGGAATATTCCTCAGACATATTGGGTAGAAGAAATTCATACAGTAGTACATATTCTTAACAAAGCTCATCTCAGGCCACAAAGTGACAAGACTCCTTATGAACTATGGTTTGGAAGACCTGCTTCAATCAAGCATTTTAAAGTTTTTGGGAGTAAGTGTTATATCAAGAATAATGATGAAAATATTGGCAAATATGATGATAGAGATGATGAAGGTATCTTCTTAGGGTATGCTACAAACAATAAAGGATACAGATGCTATAATAAGAGGCTGCATAAATTGGTTGATTGCATTGACATAAAAGTTGATGAAGAGATCCCGGTAGTAGATGTAAGCAGTGTTGAATCAACAATAGAGGATATAGTTGAAATTGAAGATGAACAGGTCCAAGAATCTGAAAAAGAAGACTCTGAGTTAGATGAAGATACAAATACTCAGGCATACTCAAATCAACAGACAACATCAAATTCTTCCTCCATAATTACTCAAAAGAATCATCCTGCAAGTCAGATAATTGGTGAGAAAGACAAAGGTGTACAAACCAGGAGAAGGATAATCAAAGACATCGAGCAATCACATATAGCCTTCATATCCATGGTGGAACCCAAAAACTTTAATGAATCTAGTGAAGATGTAAATTGGTTAAAATCAATTAATGAGGAACTGGATCAGATTGAGAAGAACAATACTTGGGAGCTTGTTCTTAGACTTGCAGATAAGAATGTAATTGGCTCCAAATGGGTGTTTAAGAATAAAATGAATGAACAAGGACAAATTGTTAGGAATAAAGCTAGATTGGTCTGTAAGGGGTATGCATAAGTTGAAGGGCAAGATTTTGATGAAACCTTTGCACCAGTGGCAAGATTGGAATCCATCAAAATGTTTCTTGCCTATGCAGGTCATAAGAACTTTAAAGTATATCAGATGGATGTTAAGTTAGCTTTTCTTAATGGAGACCTAGAAGAAGATGTATACATGGAGAAACCTGAAGGATTTTCACTGAAGGATAATCCCGACTATGTCTGTAAGTTGAAAAAGGCATTATATGGACTGAAACAGGCACCACGAGCCTGGTATTATAGACTGGACAAATTTCTACAGGACAAAGGGTTCAAGAAAGGTTATGTTGACAGTAATCTATACATTAATTCTGAAGGTGATGATTTATTATTTGTTTTGGTTTATGTAGATGACATTATTTTTTGATGCAGTAATGACTCTTCAGTTCAATGGTTTGCTAATTCAATGCAGACTGAGTTTCAGATGTCCATGATAGGAGAATTGTCATATTTTCTTGGTTTACAAATCAATCAGAGTTCTGTAGGGATATTTATCTCTCAAGGAAATTATTTGAAAGAGATGTTAAAGAGGTTTCAGATGGAATATTCTACACCTGTGAGCACACCTATGGTGGTTGGTTGCAAGCTCATTAAAGATGATATTTCACCTGATGTTGATCAAAGAACATATTGATCAATTATAGGTAGTCTTTTGTACATCACAGCATCTCGTCCTGATATAATTCAAGCTGTTGGAATGGTAGGTCGTTATCATTCTACTCCTAAACAAAGTCATTTAGCAGCTGTCAAGAGGATATTCAAATATTTGAAGGGTACAATGACTTATGGTCTTTGGTATCCTAGAAAACATAATTTTCAATTAACTGCATATTCAGATGTTGATTGGGAAAATTGTTTGGATGAGCAAAAGAGCACCAGTGGAAGTGCATTCTTCTTAGGTGACTCGTTAGTAGCATGGCTTAGTAAGAAGCAGGGATCTATTTCATTATCAAGTACAGAGGCAGAGTACATTGTTGTTTCTACTTGTTGCACTCATATTTTATGGATGATACAAAATCTTGTATATTTGAAGATAACTTATACTTATCCAATTCCACTTCACTGTGATAACACCAGTGCCATTAGTGTCTCCAAAAATCCTATTCTCCATTCAAAGACGAAGCATATACCAATAAAGTATCATTTTCTCAAAGAGCAGGTTACAAACAGAGTTGTTCAGCTGAATTATATTCCTTCCACAGAACAAATTGTAGACATCTTTACTAAACCCCTAGCTAAGACAGCATTTGAATATCTCCATCAGAAGTTGGGTGTCATCCCTTCTCTCACCTAAGAGAGACCATCCTGGGGAGTATGTGTTGTTCGAATATCTGATACCTTCGAAAAGTACTGCAATAGCTTAAGGAGAGCATGTTTTCTTTGACATTGATGTCAAAGGGGGAGAAAAGGTGTGGTCTGGATGTTATAGTTGGAGGTCTAAGCAGAATAGTGCAGCCTTTCAGGGTTGCCATCAATGCCAAAGGGGGAGATTGTTGGCATGTTTTACAGGAAGCATGTGCTTGTCATTGATGGCAAGAACAACAGTGAACCAAACCTCGAGAGCGCAGAAGACAAGAAATCTCAGAAGAGATAGCGGTCTAGAAGTGCAGACGAGGTCCAAGAGACGGACTCGCAAGAGGAGAAAAGGTCGTGACCCGTGAACACTTAGAAAACCTCCTAAGAGGGAGAGATCAGAAGCTTAGGATGAAGAGCGACAATGGCCACTGGATCACTGATCCAGAGGACCAACAACCGTCGGATTGAATTAATGGAAGGGCAGGATAAGCAAGGGTTGAGATCTGAGATATCGATCACCCGAATTTCCCTCAGTCGTCGGATCAAAATAAATGGGAGGATAGGATAAGAAAAGATGGAGAGTCATTGGATTTAATCCAAGGCAAATATGCATTGCACACAGATTGAGTCGTTGATCTAATATCTTGATCAACGAACGACATTTGTTTTGGGTCTAAAGATGTGAGGAGGTTACACTCCGGAGAAATCACTTCGAGAAGTTTCAGTTTGAGATTTGAAATACCCGAAGCCCAGAGAGCTGGAGAGCCGAAATAAATTTTTGATCGTCGTATCATCCGAAGAAGATCACATCTGTCGGATCATCCGAAGAAGATCGTAGCTATCAGATCACCCGAAGAAGATCTCAAGCGTCAGATCATCTGAAGTGGATCTGGGTTGTCTAATCCAGAGCGTCAGTTTCAGATTTGAAATCCCAGAAGTCTGGAGAGTCAAAATAAATCCTCAACCGTCGGATCATTCGAAGTAAATTTCAATCGTCAGATCATTCTAAAGTGGAAGGACAGGATAAGTTATAAGAAGGGCGTGCCAATCTCAACAGTTA